>CM042137.1:4105833-4130833 GCA_023376005.1 Doryteuthis pealeii
ACAAAGAGGAGGAGATGGATTATCACAGCTTATCAATCCTGTGCATTTCAATATCATTATCTAAAACATTTCTTATAATTGTTTATAATGTGTTCTATTGATTACACCTGTTTGTTGGAGCTTTTAATACCTGACTGCAAATGGGCAGAGCAGTAACCTCTCCCCAATGGCTACCTGTTGGTCGTTGGTGGCGACATGAATGCTTAAGGATAAAATCCTGGTGTCTAGCAGTTCATGGAGCACACTTCCACTTTGGCCTTACTTGGGTTAGATGAACGGTCGTAGAAAGACCACCTCGTTCAAACAGTGGGTCAGGTTAAGCCCTAGTCTATATGCTTGGTCCCTACGTATTTCTCTCATGGTATCGCAAAGGCTTTTTATGAAACATGTGTAAGACAGCGGTTGGTTAAAGTTCTTAGTGTCCTGGATATGAACGTTTAAAACTGCATCTTGGGGTGAGGTTCCAATTCTGGAGCATGGGAATGGGGGGGGTTTTCTCTCCATTGCCATTATCCTGGTCACTTGACTGGAGTGGTAGCAGCTGTTGGGTCCAATCTAAGTAAATGGATTAAAATGAGTTTTAAAAATGAAGTTTAAAAAGAAATAATACTCAACGAAAAAATAAAACGAAACCGTCTTCAAAGCAGAAAATAACACACGTTCGACACACCGTAAAACTCTAACTATCACAAATCTATACGCAAAAAATTATACATACAATATTTCTATACATTAATTTACGCAATCAGCAAAAAGTTCCTGAGATGACCAAGTATGCTACATGAATTGTGGTCAAATTAAGTTTTATTTTCACAGATGCCCCACTCCTTCCATCGTTTGTATTCTTAATATGAATCTGTTGGCTGAACCGGATTCTTAATGTTTCAACAGGATATATTACTATATATTTACATGAACTTTTTGGTCGATGAACTTTCAAGCTATTCCACTGTATATACAAACAGACACAAACACAAACACAGAGACACAAACACAACACAAACACACACAACACAAACAACACACACACACACACAACATATACATATATATATGTGTATTACATATATACAACCGTGCGTCAAAACGTATCGAGATTGAAGCTGTTATTCACCAAAGAAAGAAATGGACAATGAATGGAACATTAATGTTTTTTAGAATAAAAGGTGTATCAAGAAAGTACAAAAACCGTCGATACTTTTCTGACACACCATTATAGTATATATATAAAGTAGTGATATATTATATTATATTATATATAATATATATATATAGTATATATTTCACATTTTCAAATAGGATTTACCCTGACGCAGGCTGAATTTTCTTTGTGTGCGGAACCATTTCTACATTTTTTTCTCTTATTATTGATTTCATTTCATTTGATTATTTAAAAAAATAATACAGTTTGATTAATGTCCATATGGATAAACTTGGACCGAAACACGCGTAAGTAATATTGTTAAATTCTTATTATTCATTCTATACTTTCTTTCCAATTTATTAATTTTTCAACATAATACCGTCGATTCACTTCCATTTTCATTTTACACAACACACACACACACACAACACACACAACACACACATTATATATATATATATTGAACTACATAAACACATACATACACCACATATATATATTATATATATACATACATACACACACACACGCACACACACACACACACCATATATATATATATTATATATATAATATATATATAATATATTATATATATATACGCCATACACATCAGCTAAATTTCATAATGTGAAGTTACTTCTAAATCATACAAGTGCCTAGCAAATATGATATTTTGCTATCAAATAAACCTCAACTGGTATTACTATAGAATAACCAGAAAAAGAACAACAAAAAACTATATTTTCAAATATGACTCATGATCATCAGGTTTTGCTGAATTACATGGAATTCCCCTGATATCGCTCAGCCACCGTCCCTCTGTTCGTTGTTCCAGCATTTCCTCAGAAATCCACGCAGTCCCTTTTGCAGCTGATTTATGTATGTTTTTGCCAGTCTGGCCTATACAATTTATGTCATGTTGAAAGGTGTCCCTGGTGAACGTTATTCATTGAAAATCTTTCATAATTTCTACTCGCTGTTTTCAATCGGAATTTTCTGTTAAGAGAAGTCGTACGCAACCGATTTGTGTTGATGGGGGGTAAGTAAGTGTAAAACTATTTTCTTTTGGTGTGCTGGTTCTAAGAATTCTTCACGCAGCACACAGCAATTCTTGTGTACTTTCTATCTAGCTTTTTTTTCTCTAAGCATTTAGTTAGAATAGAGAGTACAAGCGTGAGGCCATAGAGTAAGCACCGACACGTCTACAGCTTGGATGAATCTATATATATGATTTATATTCTTATCAAATTCAGATGCCATTAGTTTCATAGGAAACACACACACACCACGTGCACACGATACACAACACATACACACACACATCCACACATATATTATATATATATATATATATATAATTATATATATTTATATAATGTAAAGTAACATACTCGAGTTGCTCTCATTTGTATTGAGGCACTTTTGTATTTGTTTTTTTCTCAGTCTAACCCTGGATACTGTGCGCTTCCAACGATCGTACTCGTACCCACCGGTAAGCTACTACTAAATAATTAACACATATTAATTATTATAATGTTTTAAATTTATCTATGTATCTACTTCAGTCTATACCTATCCATACATCTATCTACCTTTTATGCAAGAGCAAAATATGTTTTTGGCAAATACTGGGCAGATGTGAGAAACGTAACATTTTTCTCAGAGACGAGTCTAATGAAAATTCTTAGTAAATTCGTTATTTTTACGTGGAAAACATAAAGGCATTCTTCACTTAGAAAAGTATTACAATATAATACATATTTAAAATAGACCGTATAATATGTACATGCGTTTATATGTCTATGTGTGTAAGTGAGCGCGTGTTTATGTACTGTGTGTTTGTGAGTGTGGTTCTGAGTTAGTGAAGGAGTGTGCTTGTGTGTGCTTGTGTGTGTATTCAATGATAGTTTATGCTAATTATTGCTAGTATCACTCATAAAACAGACACAATAACACAGCTTCAATTTTTTGGACAAATATTTCAGAATAGCAATAGATTTTGCTTTATGCAATTGTAGACTTAAAAGTTCATAAATGAAAATGTATATAATGACGTCATATCTTCTGTTGGAGACTTTTTTTTACCAGTAGGATCAAAGCACTGACAATGCAGACGGAAGAAGTGTGTGCACAGTTACAGGAACTATATTGAACAATATTCCTTATTTGGTCACATTAGAATATCTTGGCCAGTCTATGAGACTTTTCAGCCAACCCTTAATGTAACAGTGGTATTGTAAAGTTTAACCAACTTCCTCTGTGTATAAGTTTTAGAATCTATATGTACGCATGTATTCACATGTATGTGTGTGCCTGTCCGTGTGTGTTGTGTCTATGTTGGGGATCTAAATTATTGACAGTGCTACTCATTGAAATCTATGATCACAGCTACATTTTTATTTACGACAAATTACAGTTAACAATCAGTAGTTGTATTGCTTCCTAAATGTTTTGTTATATTTCAAACTTATTTAAATGAGAAAGTGTTACTTTCTCTTCAGAATTGTTTCCTTGTACTTATTTTTCCTTTACGGTACCATCTGTAGCGTTGCAGCTCTGATTTGAAATGAGTGATGGTGATATTCTGAAAGTTTCGTCCTTTTTTCATTTTTTATATGTTTCCTATTCATAGGTTTGCCTATAAATTATGTCCGGTAGAACGGAAATTTAAAAATTAAAAAAAAAATAACGATATTCTGTAATCATGGAAAAAACCGTTAAAGTAAATCGACAGGGTTTAGACTTTAACTGACCTTGTACTTGGTCTCTGATTAGTCAAAGCAAGTTGTGAGAGAACGAAGTATACTTAGAAAAGGCAGTTTTTGTGGAGTTATTCGAAGGAGGGAACACGTATCTAACATGGCTATTTCTCTAACGCGAGATATTCTAAGTTGAGTTGAATGAAGACGACAAAGAATATCAAGTGTTGCGTTCTTAAATAAAAATAACAAAGAACACAAAATATAGTACCAAGAAATTCCAAGAAGAAAGATAAAAGAAAAGAGAATCAACCCAGCATAGAAGAAACAACATAGCAGAATTGACAATCCTATTCAGTTAATAAGAGAAAACTTTTGAGTATATGATGGGAATAAGAGAAGAGTTGTGAATTATCAGGCAAGTATTATTTATGAATTCAATATTGGCACTTTATTGCGTCTTTAACAATTTTGACCAACAACATTTTGAACTATTTTATTACATTTGGAATAACAATTAAAGAGTGTTGCAAGAGACCTGCACTTCCTTAGAACTCATCTCCGCAAATTACTACGGTATTCTTCAAGTACGAAGTTAAATAGATCCTTAAAAAATATTAAAACTTACATTTGAAAGACGACAAAGATTGTAAAATTTTGCAAAATATTCACGTATTTTCAGAAAGAGGATAGAGACGCGATTACTGTTTTTATTTTTGTTACTTTTTTTAAAAAGTATTTCTATAATTCCAAATTTAGTTTAAAACTTAAAATTTTAGCATGTAGATGTCTATATAATCAATAAACTTGTTAGTTCCACAGTTTTCAAATGCGCTAAGTGCTTTGCATTTCTCACACAGATCAAACAAAACATATATCGCTTTATGAAATATCTATTTTCACTCCCTTTCTATGTCACTCTTTATTTCTCTTTCTCTCTTTCTCTCTATTTGATAATCTTTTAAGAGAGGAGAACCATAATCGGATATTATATGACATGCACAGACAAACTTTCCTTTTATATATCTATATATTCTCTGCGTATTCTAATTTGTATATACACAATTAATCTCCCTGAAGAAGGAATTAGAATAAAGGACGCATTAAGCATACAAAACAGATTTAGTAAACTCACAAAGCACATATACAAAAAACATACACACAT
The DNA here is from genome assembly GCA_023376005.1 of Doryteuthis pealeii. NCBI lineage: Eukaryota > Metazoa > Mollusca > Cephalopoda > Myopsida > Loliginidae > Doryteuthis > Doryteuthis pealeii. Next base: position 4,110,845 of record CM042137.1, read on the forward strand.
ACACACATACATACATATGCATATATCCACACGCACTTGCTGGTACGAAAAAAAGAGTATATATGCATTTATCTACATTGCAGAAAAACATAGAAAAGGATATACGCAAACCCATACGCATATGATTACGATAAACGTACCTATATTCACATGAATATACACATAGAAACCACACAGAAACACGCACATAGATGCGCACACATCGTCCACATGCATACATATTCACATGACTACATATATGCACCCACGCGTAAGAAGTTACTAAAAAACATATATACGTATGCATGCGCACATATACTCTGCCGTATCCACACAGCTACGCACACAGAGTTACTCGTGCATATGTATATGCACGCGCACATGCACAAACACAAACGCATGTGTACAAACAGATACACGAAAAAGTCCGCTATACACACACACACACACACACACACACACACATATATATATATATATATATATATATATATATATTATATATATAGAGAGAGAGAGAGAGAGAGAGAGGCAATAACTCCTTCGCATGATATATATATATATATATATATATATATATATATATATATATATTCGGACGTATACTCATACACATGCATACAAATATACGTACAAAACATGCGTATATACACACAGCTACGAGGTGGAACATCTATTCAAACACATAGGTATATATATATATATATATATATATATATATATTATATATATATGAAACTTATAGTAACAAGTAATAGGAATGGGATTAATATCCATAATATACATATTATTTAATATATATATATATATATATATATATATATATATATATATATATACAAAGGAGGGGTGAGTAAATATTTCTGATGTATTCTTATTTTGGATGACAGTACTGTGTTCTGCATATGATTATTGGGGTATGATATATCATATATATATATATGTGTGTGTGTGTGTGTGTGTGTGTGTGTGTGTTCGTGTGTGTATGTGTGTATGTGTGTGTGTGTGTGTGTATATAAAGTTTTATCATTGAGAGTGCAGCATGTCACATAGTTATTAGGAGAATTTTCATCTGCAATTTTGCAATTTTGCAATTTCCGTATGTCATGTTATGGTAATTTTTAATGCGTTTGATACGTGCCTAAGATATATTTTCTAAAACTTTCTGCTTACTAATTTACATTTAGAAGTCTTAATATTACCTAATATCTAAATTCTCCTTCCTGTAATATATATATATATATATATATATATATATATATATATATATATATATATAATTTTGGGACAAAATGTATAAAAGAAATTGTAAAAATTTTATTCAAAAATCTCTCGTTAAGAAATAAAAAGGAAAAGATGTTCTGATTTAAAAGGCTTACCCCCCCCACACACACAATATATATATATATATATATATATATATATATATATATATATATGATATGTATACACGGTGTGGTTGGATATGGCTTTTTGCCGACAATTTTTGGGAGAATATGTGCTTAATTTTAAGTCTTACCTAATTTTGAAAATTAATTGATTAATAATTAATTAATTAGGTGGGAATGCCTATTTAAATGTAAGGCTAAACAAATCGAGAAAAATCAATCTCTGTATGTACATTTCGGCCTATTAGGCCTCATCAGCAGAGCTATAGATAGGAAGACCGCCCCGTGCGTAAGCTAGGGTATTGAAGTTTGGTTTGAAAATCGCATAGGTAAGAGACTGTCAGTTACCAAGCTCCAATGACTTCATGTCTTCGCTACACTTTAATATACATGTTCTATCAAAGATATTAAGTCTTCTTTCCTTATAAATATATAGAAAACTATGTTAACAATAATTAGTGTCGCAACTAGAACACTCTTGCAACTGGAAAGTTTTGCTGGAGATTTTCTCGGCATATTGAAAGCGCCTCTGTCTTGAACACTTGACTTTAATGTTGTCTCGTATCAACATTTTAAACTGTATGTCTTATGAAGAAAGGTGGTTGTCACTTGTTCCCCGGAAAAAAATAATTCAACAAAAACGCTTTAAAAATAAACACACACTCACACACACACTTCACACACACACACACACACACGTTTATTTCCTGATGTGACCAATTCATTGGAACACTCACAAAAAGGAAGACATTATGGGTGTAGATCAGTTGATGGAGGAAAGGAGTTATTTCTTCATTTATAATAGGTTCCCCCCACCAGTGTAATCTGGGGTCACTTATGACCCAAGTCAGAGGACCTTATTTTTCGCTTGTATAGAATTCAATTTTTTTTTTAAATTAGATATTTTAAATACTACGTGACCATCTTTAGCAAACCATCGAGTGCTGCAACGTTTACGACCCTTTGTCATTTCATCAGAAATTGAACGGTGACTTGTCACCTATAAATCACGCATTCACAAAGGTTTATCCGATCCACTATACCAGGGGATTTGAGGGAGCTTTTTTGATACAGAGTGAACACAATTCCATGTAGTCATTACATCAAAACTTATTGGAATATTTTTTTATAAATATGGTGACACAATATGCATTAACTCAAAATATTCATTTCTTAACTAGTTGAAAATCTGTGGATCCCTCTCTCCGCTAGAGAGCAGTGAAATCTAAGATGACACTCCCTGTAAGCATTTTTGTACATACCCTGTAAATCATGAGTGGAGGTGCCCGTGGTACAAAGTTTCTCGTCGAGGGAAATGGAAACGGTGACACAAGTTCAAATCCTTGACGAGGCTGTTTGCATTTCCCATAGCGATAATCCTCTTCGAAAAGGTATGAATCCAACTATTTTCCCAGCAATTAGAGATAAATAGTAGGACAGACTGGGTTCTTTCACTTTAGCACGGCAACCGGTCAGGGACAAGTAAAACTCTTAAAAATTGACATTGCGTCACATCCTGCTCGTACGTAGGTGTTGGTATATACATACCCTGTATACTCTCTTCCTTTTATTTTTTCTCATCTTTTAATTCATTATGTCTCTTTGAGAAATACGTCACCTATTTCAAATCTCCTCACTTGTATGTCACGTTTTCTTCAAAAGGGAACGCTGCTAATTGATAAGAAAGTTTTTCTCTATTAGACTCGTTCTATTTTGGAAATACATCGACCATTGTTCAGACAACACTTTTCTCATCCTAATATCCTGATGAAGGTTTGATTAAAACCGAAACATTTTAACGTCGACTTCACCATCTAGAATGCATTTTTATTTTTTGGAACTCTTGCTTTTTTCTTTTTTCTACATACCCTGTAAAACTTCAGTGTTGTCGGAAAAATAAAACGTAGCCGTAATAAAGTCTCTTCCAAACGAACATGCTAACAGCTGCGCCACGGCGATCCAGCCTTTCGTAACCATAAATGTTGATATCCATATTCTTGTCCAGCAAGAAGTTTTTTTTAATCATGTATGCATGTGTTTATATTCTAATGTTCAAGCGAAACAAATATTTAAAAATCTTTTTCAGATTAAGGTGATACATTTTCTTTGAACATCCGCTGATAATTTTATTTTATTTTTTATTTGTCATTCAACTTTCTTTTGAGTAAAACTCATATTTACTGAAATTTGTCTTTGATGTAATCGATTGTCTGATGTACAACTGATATCGTTTTCCGCATCTTTTCAAATCTAATAAAAAAATCTATAAGGTTTCCTCAGACAAACAATTTGTTTTATTCTATGTTGCAGATAATTTTATATTCCTAACAAAATAAAGCTAAAATCAAGTTAAACAAACACATATCACATTTGCAGTGTCTGTATTTCTCTATGGTCATTTCTGATTAGTGTAGATTTTACAAGTACATGATTTCTGGGAAGAAAATTCTTTCAAGTGTCTACATGTATTTCTCTTATGATATAATAGACGGACAATCTTCATTAGGAAATAACGAAAAATTTCTCATATATATATATATATATATATATATATATATATATATATATATATATATATATATATATCGTCAATATACCTGTTGAAGAATATATATATATATATATATATATATATATATATTCTTCACCAGGTATATTGACGATATACTTATATTAACATCATCCAAAGAAGAAGCCAATGACATAGCCGAGAAATTCCATAGTATAGATAACCACATACAATTCCAAATAGAACATCCAGATAACACTGGTTCCTTAGAACTTCTAGATTTTAGAATAAGAATATCACCTACAGGCAAAATTTACACTTGCTTCTACAAAAAAAACACCACTAAGGATCTCTTTGTACACTTCAAATCAGCACTTCCACTCAGTCCCAAGACAAGTTACATCATAAACAAAATTAATAGAATACACAATAGATGTAGTGAAGAAACAGACAGAATCACTCACACTGCACACTTTATGAACACCCTCAAAAACAATGGCTACCCAACTTCATATATACGCCATTTAAATAACAGAAAAACGCGAACACTACACACACACACTCTAACACCTGTTTCCTGAAACTACCACATTTCAGCGAAGCAATCACTAAACAAATACGCAAGGCTATTCATAGAGAGGGGCTAGATATCCAACTAGCCCACTCTGGGCCCTCACTACGCCAACATCTAACAATAATACATAAAAATGTTATTACACCATACACACTAACCAACTGCCCAATAAAAGATCCTAACTTATGCCACAAGACTTATACAATTTACCGTTTAACTTGTTCCAAATGCCTTCATTTCTATATAGGTAGTACAATTAGACCCCTCCACATTAGAATCAAGGAACACATCCACACACGTGCATCCTCATTCCATAAACACCTAATCAAATGCAAAAATAAGGACAACAATTTTTCAGTTAATATAGAGGCTATAATACGCAACATTGGTAATCTCAGAATTAGAGAAAGTTTATTAATAGCTAAATTAGGTCCTGATATAAACAATAGATTAGAGTTAAACACAGAATACATAATTAACTAAATTTACACGTTCCATATATAGGTTTTAGTTTATTTAGTATACATATTTCCACATAATTTTTCCCTATCGCAAATTTTAAACCTACCAACTATCAACTGTTTGCATATTTTATTTAAAAAAAAAAAAATTTTTTTTTAAATTTTTAATCTTTATTATTTTTTAAATGTTTATTCGTTCACTTGAAATGCCAGATTTGAATTATGTCATACATCTATAATAGATATCTATTAAGACATACAATTGATTCTCAACATTTCATGCACTCACAATATTAAAAAAGAAAAAGAAATTAAAAAGAATTAAGAAAAAAGTGATGGAATAATTAAGAATAAGAAAAAATATAATAAAGATGTGAAAAAATTTAATTACGGTTAATTTAACAATATTGGCATACTTATTAACTCCTTTACATGACATTATTTCTTTAAACCATGACATCATTTCTTTAAACCATAATACCCTCTTAGGATTACGGTCAGTCTAGAACTATTAATAAATATTTAAAGAAAAAAAAAGATTAAATAATAACAGCAAAAGAAGGGAAAAACAGTTAAATAAGATATATAATTGAAGCAAAACACTATGCCTTTTGTAATTTAACTATTTGATTTATAATATATAATCTATTTGAAATTTAAAAGGAAAATGGTTTGTTTTATTGTTTTGAATTTTGCATCAATCCTAATATGTAAATATTATGTGATGTTTTAATATATAATTAATATAATATTTAATCTATTTAAAGTTTAAAAGAAAAAGAGAAAAAAGTACTCATAAAAGATATTTTCTTAAAAAAATAAAAAATTAAAATTATTTATTTTTTCTATCAATACTAATACATAATTTAAGATAATCTTTTATTTACTTATTTACTATAAAATAATATTTTAAATTTGAGGACAAAGGGGGGGAAAAAAGGAAAAAAAAGAGTGAAATAACATCAAAAAAAAAAAAAAAAAGAGAGGAGAAGGAAAAAGAAAGGAAAGGGGAAAGCAAAACAAAGCTAAGTATGTAAATTTTTCTATTAACGGTTTTTATTTATTTATTCATTTTTTTATTTTTGAATTTTGACATGTGTACACAGTGGCAGCATATTGGCAACATTGTTGCAACATTTGACGAATGACAGCCGATATTAAGAATATTCGTTACCCACAAACTTAAAAAAAAGAAAAAAAAGAGAGAAATAAGAATTACAATTATTCGCCCATTCCATTCATAAAGGAGGAGAAGAAGAAAGAGAGAAAAAAGGAGAGGAAAAGGAAATAAGAAGAGAAATTATAACCACACAGATAAATACATAAGTACGTCATTTCTGAAAATAAACTCTGATGATGAAGCTCTTGCTTCGAAATCGATAAGACATAAAAAACATCTTTTAGTCTTTATTTTTTATACGAATTGTATTGCCTTCGAATTTAATATTTTTATATATATATATATATATATATATATATATATATATATATATATATATATATATATATATATATTTTATATATATGTGTGTGTGTGGAGATCACCATATATATATATATATATATATATATATATATATATATATATATATATATATATGTATATGGTGATAATTATATAAACGAAAAACTGACAGTCACCAAGCGACAGTGACTCTGTGGAAATACCATCCTTGCATCTGCATATGCTCTATCCCTGATATTGAGCAACCATTATTCATGAATATAGCAAATTACATTATTTTCTCTCTCTCTCTCATTCTCTCTCTCTTACTCTCTATCTCTCTCTTTATATATATATATATATATATATATATATATATATATATATATATATATGTATATATATGTGTGTGTGTGTGTGTGTGTGTGTGTGTGTGTGTGTGAGAATGTGTGTACGTAAAATATCCTGCCCTCAGTTTCATGCTTCGAGACAATTAATTTGCCGTATTAAATAATTATTTATCCATAACATTTATTGGCTACAAACAGAATATTGTTTAAAAAGAAGAAAACTTTTTTACTCAGAGAAATGTTTTATGATTATTTGATGTCAACTGAGTTTTATTGATAAGAATTAAACTGTGATGTCAGATGAAAGATACGATTACATCGGAAGATTCTAAATGAATTGTGGCTACGACTTTACTCATAACACCGATCCCAATGTAATTAGCTCTATTGAATATGCAAACAGCCTTGTCCAAGATTTGAACTCGGGTCGCCATGTCCATTTCTCAAAACGATAACCATTACCCACCTCGCCTTCACGACTACAACTACCAAAGTCTTTAATAGCTATGACTCAATCATAATTGTTCTTGATGTGTTATTTTGATTTAAGAAGTTTTAGGATTGGATGAACTGATATTTAATTTCATTTAGTTTTTATACTTATTTTATAATAGACAGTGTTGCATATAATAATTCTACATATCAAGGAATTCTGCTGTACGAACGCAGTCGGATCGTCTGTTATGTTGCTTTCTTCTAGCGACAGCCTCATAGTCTCCATTTCAATTCTCCAGTTCATGCCTGACTGTTTTTAGTGTTCAGGGAGAATTGGCAGCAACGATAATCTCTTTATTTTGAAAAGGTGGATTTATACCTTTTCTAACGACATTAGTGTGTGTGAGTGTATTTCTACATTTGTTGTCTGATATGATTAACCCTGTATTCTATCCGTATGTTTTATGTCAGTTTTAGATATTTTTGTCAAACATGTCAGATCCTGAATGTCTGGCTAAGATGTGACCCGTTTATCATGACACACTAAGCTTTTAAAGAAATTGTTAACTGTCTGAAAAACAAATTTTACTACATTGACACTTACGACGCAGCACGCTAACAAAATTGCGTTCAACCACAATGGAATTTTAATCAAACTGGGTTTCAATCAGATGTTAATTTATTTTCGTTTTAAATAACTATTATTACCTTTGGTCGGCTAAATAAAGTACATTACAGCGGCCTTTTCATCAAACGAACCTATTATATTTACAAAGATGTCTTTGTATATTTTCTAAATCTGAATTATAATGATTTTATTTGTGCAGGAATGTTACTGTGACACAAGAAATATATCACGTTGTCTCGAGAATTGCGTTAGAATTAACAAATTTAGATAAAGCAACCTCAAGTGCGACATTATACTGTTAATCACTTTATAAGCAAACGTAGCAAACTGGCACAAAAGGAAGACAAACCATGCATGACTACGTTGGATTGACGTTCCCAAGGGAATTGTGCAAAGTTTGAAATTTACACATACTTAGAAATGGGATATCAGAATCCGTCCCAAATAAATGAGATACATAAAGTTCTATGTGATCCTGAGATTCAAACAAATCATCCAATCCCGACCCACAAGAACAGAACTGGAATCTGGTTGATTTTCGCCGTTTTAGACGATCGAAAATTGAAAATAATAGAAAGCAAAAAGATAGACAAACGAATCCAACTATCATCCCTCCAGCTATGAGTAAATAGTCGGAAAGACAGTCTAACAGAAGGAAAAATACTAAATTCAAGCCTGTTAAACTTCACTTTAGAAATTGACCTTGCTTCATATCCTGCTCGTGCAGAGGGGTCGGTATATATATATATTATATATATATATATATATATATATATATATATATATATATATATATATTAGAGAAACCATATATATGTTGGGTGATCATACAAATTCGGGATGGTAGAATAAAACAATATTTTATTACGAAAATAAAATATGAAATATGGGGGAGGGATATGAAAATACGAAGACCTTTTCGTCCGGTTCTTTTTCAAGTATAATAACTGGTGACAATTAAAAGTCAGATAGTATAATATTTAATTGTCACCGGTGATTATACTTGAAAAAGAACCGGACGAAAAGGCCTCCGTATTTTCATACCCCTCCCCCATATTTCATATTTTATTTTCGTAATAAAATATTGTTTTATTCCATCATCCCGCAACTTGTATGATCTCCCAACATACATATCATTCCTCTACTTTTGGTACTCTATAAGTTCTCTTGTACTAAAAAAAAATGTTCATATATATATATATATATATATATATATATATATATATATATATATGTATATTTATTTATTTATTTAAAGTCGCCAATACAAAGTTCGTCTTACCAATGGTTTCAGATGTTTATCCGTCATCAGACACGTTGACTTTTTGAAAAAATTGGACAGTTTCTTAACTCGTGCCTCGTGTGAAATGATCCGTTATTCGTTCTGTCTTTTGCTTTCTTCATTCACCGGCGTTCCTATTTGTCGTCATTGAGTCTCGTGTTTTTATGATGATTTTGTTTTATATATATATATATATATATATATATATATATATATATATATATATATATATATATATATATAAAAATAAGTGTATTTTGGCAACATTTTTTCTTTTAAACATGTTGTGTTAAACTGTACAGACAATTCTTGTCGGACGGGTTTTTGTTCAATCCCTTCTTAACCTCCCTCTACTAATTGTTACTACCTCCCACTTCCAATTCCTACGCTACTGCTCGTTCTCCTTAAAAATGAGACACGGAACATACCATCAGTTTCCTACCTGATGATGGCAAATCGTATTGCCGAAAGCGCTCGTAATGAAACCTTTGGTGGACTGCTACACCAGTTCCACTCTGACACCAAAAAGATGGCCAGGAAATTAGAAAGGATCGAACAAAAACTCGTCCGACAAGAATTGTCTGTACAGTTTAACAATATATATATATATATATATATATATATATATATATATATATGTACACTAAATATTCCGTTAAAAATAAAGCAAACCATGAATTCAGTACTGAGTTAATACTCACAGGGCATCTTACATTTACATCTTGTATCGTACTAACCGCCGTAATCGAAGACGCAAGACAAAACTTTCCTGATAGAATTTCAGTTCTAGTTTTTATTTAGCAGAACATGAAATCACTGATAGAACACGTTATTAACACATTACCTGCCGGTTGCTCGAGTGCCAAATGCCTCCTTCCAGCCTGGCATGCAAGTGAAGGCTATAATCTGCACCATTGCGTGTCGAAACATAAGAAGTAAATGAAGAGATTTACAACAGGTCCTTTGTTAGATATTGTCACCAATGAATGAATACGAGGATACGTGAAACCTACAGTTAAATGTTTAATCACATACGTTTTCTCTGTAACAATTATACGTCCACACCTAAACTTATGTACAGAAAAACGTGCACACACACATACATACACACATACATACACACACACACACACACACATATGAATATATGTATATACATATATATATATATATATATATATATATATATAAATTTTTAAAAATGGTTAAAATTTAATGCAATACTTTTTATTTTTTATTTCAAGTTTTCTGACAATATTTTTTACGTTATCATCTTGAAAGGCGTTAATTAGTTGTCTGAAAGAGTTATCATGGTTAAACCAAGTACAGTCAATTCTTTTCTGGAGCCTTATAAAGGCTGTTTATTATTTGCCTGAACTATAATTATCAAATACTGCACAAATATACCCATTTCAGAGGGAATATAGATTATTGGGATACATATGAATCCAACTATTTTGTCACATCCTGCTTGTATACAGGAGTCTGTTAATCCATACACGTACTCAGACACGTGTCTTAACAGGTACTACCACTCACGAGTCAGAGTGGACCAGGGTGCAATGGTGATGAAGGGGTGCTCCACATTCCCCAGATCTCCAGAACTGGAACCTCACCATCAGATATAATTTAACTTCATTCCCAGGAAATTGGGGCTTGCCATGTTGGCAATAGGGTTGGGGCAATCACATAGGTGCAAGGGCTTGACGTCACCAGCCGATTGATCGGAGGGGGCCTCTCCGACTGTCCGTCTAGCCCAAGTAAGGACAAAAGTGGAGTATTGCATGTCATGGACTGCGCAACCACTTGGGTTTTTTTCTTAAGCATCATGAGTCGCCACCCACGGCAAACAAGTGGTCCCATTGGGGGAATCTTACCCCTCTGCAGAGGTACAGTCGGTGTATTCTAACGCCCAGCCGACTATATATATATATATATATATATATATATATATATATATATATATATATATTCATGTTTTTGTGTTAAAATCATATAATCCTGTTAAAACAGTCGATAAAAACGAATTAAAAGGGTAGTTCCTGCACAAAGCGTTTCTTAACGTTATTACATGTGTATGAAGATTGATCCATCATTTTCACAGTATGGCCTGGAAACTGAGAATCTCCAAGTGTCGTTGATTCCATATTTACCTTATACAAAGGTAGACCTACAATGTTCCATCCCCGATATTGAGCGCTTTATGTTTATAGATATACCAAACACTATAACTCACTCTCTCTCTATATCTCTCTCTCTCTCTCTCTCTCTCTCTATATATATATATATATAATATATATATATATATATATAATAGAGAGAGAGAGAGAGAGGGAGAGAGAGAGTTATATATATATATATATATATATATATATGTGTGTGTGTGTGTGTGTGTGTGTGTGTGTGTGTGTGTTGTGGTGTGTGTGTGTATATATTGAGGGACACAGCTAATGTAAGCATTTATAATTGGTTTCCCTAGGTTAGTAGAATTATATTCCTTCATCAAATTATTTGTAGCCATTTTCTGTATTAAGAATGTCCGCATCTTCTATTGTAGAGAAAAAAGATAAGTGAACGTTGTTAGAATTGTAGCCAGTTGTGGGAAGCATCAGAAGCTCCAATTCAAAAATCCATACACCCCATCCCCCACATATCATACGAACTAATTTTTATGTGCTAATTTTTATGACATATGTTATTTTTACTAACGCCTCCAATTTGTACTGGCACCCCTAATTTAATGTAAGACCCCACCCGATTTGCAATGCCCTGTTTGTTTGTTTTTGTTTGTTTTTTTCTGTAAAGGCATATCGAACTTCGTGGGTTATTTAATTCCAATGCCATCCTTGTAGAACTGTGGTGGTACTAATTGATCTATAGCTGGAATAGTGCTGCTTATACCTTTCCCAAGGGTATTAGTTCCAATGTGAACGTAATATCGTGTTTGGAGTTTGAACTCGCAATCTATGTTATTGTACTCTCTGAATGTTTGAGATGAGGATTGAAGATTAGTATTATCTGCATTATTCGGACTATTGTCTCCATTTTCATTGTTATTTGTACAACATTTCGGCCGATATGCCCTCCGATATGCTACTCAATCCTGAGTAGAGGCAGTTGAAAAATTAATTAACACAACTCCTACCCCAGCTATGGTTAGCGGAATGAGAACAGGATACGCTGTGGACTAAATAAAGGGTTAGGTTCAAAGTTCCGTGATGGCTCCCGATTACGACAAGAAAGTTACCGAGTTCGTAAGGAAGGTTCCCGAGTCCGAGAAGGTTCCCAAGTCCGAAAAGAAATACCCGAAGAAGGCCGGAGGGCATATCGGCCGAAACGTTGTACAAATAACAATGAAGATGGGGACAATAGTCCGAATAACGCAGATAATACTATGTTATTGTAGTTCAGCTTGTTATCGACTACGCCACGTAGAACCCCCAAGCAATACACTGGTGTTGTACCTGCCTTTTCTTGTTGTATTTATCAAGCTTTGGCCCTCAAGTTGCATGTTATGCCTAGAAATTCAGCATTAAGTGATTATCAGCTGACACGAATTAAGTCAAACCTTTATAATATGAATAAGGTGAAGACACGAACCATGAGTTTAATATATAAATGCAATAAAAAACGAGAAAGGGACAGTCAGTGGTTGGGGAATAAGGCGAGCGTCACTAACAGAATATAGTTATTAGGTGTATAAAATGATCTTAAGCGAATTCGTTAAATAATCTAAAGGAGTTTTCAGCTACAAACTAAAATTACGCCCTTAATTTTTTTTCTAATTATTTTATTCAATCATAGAATTAAGAGAGAAAAAAAAAACTCCGGGTCCATCTCATCATTTATAGGAAGCGGCACGAACAAACGTCATCAATTTAAAATTTAAGAGCACACTATAAAATACGCAGAAGAAGGATTTTATTGATGACGAAGAAATTAAATATTTCCTTTGAATAAAAATGCAGATTGTCTGGTTGAAGATGGCATTAAATTTTCATGGACAGGCTCCTTCAGGCTTGACAAGTGGAATAACAAATTTGTTTCGACTACTACACTAGTCGGAGGGGGCAATTATCGGAAAGTGATCACTCACTCACGTTCTGACGATATAATTTTATCTCGATATTTAGAGAAGTTAGTGGAGGTATTTAAGCTTTGAATTCGATTTTTTTATGATTGTAGCCTGAACATAATTAACCTGGACCGGAGTTCAAACTCGGTTCAATTACCATTTCAATACTAGTAAGTGCTTCAACATCAAACTCTTCACAAATTATTTTATTACAAAACGATGAATAAACGTATACGATTCAAAACAAAATTAGCAAAACCAAGACAAAAATATTTGATTTGAAAAAAAGGTTCAAGCTTCTATTTAACGATAGACAAATAATAAAAATAATTATAACGAACCAATATATATAAAATTATGAACACTTGAATATTCATTATTTTAACGTTCTAATGATGCGCTCATTGAGTAAGAAATATGAGATACCTGTTCCATCGGCAACATGAAACTGAACCATGATCTTGCATATAAAATGTGTCATATCTTCTAATAACGTTTTGAATATTATATCAGAAATGTGTTTCTTAACTTGGGATTTAAAAATATCTCAAACATATCTTGATAACAAAGTCAATGTCGGGGATTTAAGACACAAAACCTTCTTATTTTTGATGATCATAAATGATGGGGAAATAGTCGATGGTCTTATGAGTTATGCTTGTGATACAAATTAATATCACCATCTTCAATTTAAGCATAACGTTCGCAGTTCCAGATTTCAAATTAAATTGTTGCCTTCATTTGCATTTTCCATCTTTATATTCTTTATATTCATTACTTCTGTTAATTTTATTTGAATGTAAGAATAAACGGATTGACTGGTCTGGGTGATTCTTTTGGGTTTTTTAAAATTATTTTATTTCTATATCCGTTACACTTGGATGCAATTCATGATTTCCCCTTCCGAAAATAGTGAGATATGCATTAGGAAAAAAGATGATTCTATACTTCTCGTGTATGTTACGCACTTCTAAGATTTAAGGAAAAAAATGAACAATAGTGCATTTTAGGCACCAATAATTACGGTACTAGATGTTATGAATAAGGAAATGTAATTATTATATATAAATTTAAAACATTGTACATTAATCTATCATTCACGATAGGTTTTTCTTTTGCTTTTTATAGTAAAAAACAAACATGAATTATGTTACGCATCATCATCATCATCATCATCATGTGCTGTTGGTCGCACTAATTCCCTTGACTCTCTCACTGTCCATCCCTATCAGTCATCGTTCTTGTTATTACCACTAGACGGTATTTTGTGTCTGCATAGAACTGATAAATGCAAGCCTTTGCTTTGAAGTATCAGCAGGCTTTCAAACAAAATTAGGTTTTCACATCCACCTGTGCACGTATGTAAATTGCTATACATAGCCTAGATCCGTCGGCATTCTCAATTTCGGATATCTCAGGGGATTAGGTCAGTTACATGATGCCACACCTTTTAGACAATGGATTAGCTGCTACTTGTGGGGACGTTAACCTGAAAGAGAGCTTTTTATGCCTTATCTTTTATTTTCACCTGATTGGAGGAAGGCTGTAAAAGTGTATGTCAGTATTTTGCATGAAAAGTTAAGTTAGGAATAGTAGTCTGGGCTGAATGCACATGTACTGTATGGATACTCAACAGAAAACTGGGGTGACATGGATTCTATGCCGAGCGCTCAAGTGATGCGATCGTAAGCAGATATATCAATGCATAATTAATTAATGCCGTCATTTCGTTTGTATATTCGTTATTTTAGGTTTTTGAATTATACACACACACACACACACACACACACACACACACACACACACACACACACAATATAGATATATATATGTATATATATATATATACTTAACGCACACGTATTTACATATATATATAAATATATATATATATATATATATATATATATATATATATATATATATATATATATATATATATATATATATACGTTTCTTTATATATTTAGTTTCTACTTTTGCTGTCTTCCTTTTACTTTTCCCTTGAGTTATTTCTATGATACGTTGTTTATTTTTGTTGTTGTTTTTATTTTATTTATTTATTTATTTTTTTTTTCATTTTCCCTTTTCATTCTTTTTCCGTCTTTGAATGAATAGCAAACAAATGTCATTAATAAGTGTCAAGATATCTTGAAATGAACGATGATTCATAGATGCGATGATTTTAAAAATGCATAGAAATGTATTTTTCTAGACAACAGAACTTGAGATGGAGCGAAAATCTTAATGCGCACGCAGGTAGACCCCTCACTACACTACACGTTCCCTAAAACCACTCACACACCCTAATAGATATATAGGCATTCATAAGAGCGATTATATACTACATAGCATACGTTTCTATCTATCTATCAATCTATCTATCTATCTATCGACGTTTTGTCAGATTTAATTATGTATCCGCTATCTATTCATCATTCTATGTATCTATCTCGATATTTTCAGATCTATCTATCTCAGTCTAGTAAGCCTTAATTAACTATCTATCAATCTATCAAGGTCTTTTTCGATTCAGCCAACTATCTAACCTACTAACTAACTAACTAACTAACTAATATATATATATATATATATATATATAATGCATATATACATATATATATATATATATATATTATATATATATATATATATCCATCGATCTATACATATCTCTTGATCTCTCTAAATATATATATACACACACATATATATACATCGATTTGTATATATCTATATTTTGTATATACTGATTTATATCTATCTATCTATCTATCTATCTACCAATCAATAAATCTATCTATTTATCCCTATATATGTATGTGTGTGCTTATGTGGTGTACACCGAACAATCTGTTTCTGTCTCTGTATCTGTGTGTATAATATATATATATATTATATATATATTATATTATATTATATATATGTGGTGTGTGTGTGTGTGTGTGTGTGTGTGTGTATTTCCGCTCGTGTGTGTGGGACAGTAGGATGAATAACAATAATTTCTTAATTAAATATCTTTATTTCATAAATGTTCATCTCAGGTAATCATAACAATTCTAAATTAGGAAAATAACCATTTATGATTTTTAAAGCCTTATGGTAATATTGAGGAAACGGTACCTATTAATTTGAATCATGTTTATTAACGTATATTTATTCTTCACTCATATTTAATCTAGTCTTATTTCCTGTACTCGTCTGTATACTATCTATGACTTCATAATTATTATTTTGGATTTTGCGAGATCTTCACACTATTTACAATTGTAGGACTCTTCTAAATATTCTCTCTAGTCTTAGCAATAATGTGTTCTTGAGAGTCTCAATTTTCCACAGATTTCATGTCCCACCATCCTATTTACTATGCCCATAGGGATTGTACTCTAGTAAGATCTAGGTAGTTGTACATTTTTCCGATTTTTGTATTTTCCCATACGGGATGCTGGAACGACAAAATCCACTACATGCTAAGTTACTTTTTAATGGTTAATTAAAACTAGCTTTGGCACACACCACACACACACACACACACACACACACACATATATATATATATATATATATTATATATTATATATATTATATACCAATGCCTAGCCAAAACTGGATGGAAAAGGTGATCCAATTGGTAATTGTGCAATAAATTGAATTTGTCCATATTATCAAATAGTATATGCACAAACCAGAATCCGACCAAGAAAATGAGACATAAAAATTATCTGGTATTTTGCGATAGAAACGGATCACCTTATCCTATTCAGAAAACCAGACCTACTGTTAATCAATAAGCAAAAAAAAAGATCTTGTCGTCTGGTGGATTTTCAGGTTACGACGAACCAGTGATTCAAAATGAAAGAAAAGCAATAGAAGGCAAGTACTTGGTATTTGACAGAGAATTGAAAAAATTGTGGTACATAAGGCTGTATGTGATATTGATTGTGGTAAGTGAACTTGGAGTAGTCCTCAAGTGTTTGGGAAAAAGACAAGAGGAATCGGAACTTGGGGGAAGAATCAAAACCATCTATATAACAGTATTGTTAAAGTCAGAAGAGTCCGGGACACATGAAGAGACTTGTTGTCACTCATAATTCTGTGAAATACTACGTTAGTGGAAAAATCTCATAAAAATAATTAAAAAAGGATCTCAATTAA
Organism: Doryteuthis pealeii; assembly: GCA_023376005.1. Classification (NCBI taxonomy): domain Eukaryota; kingdom Metazoa; phylum Mollusca; class Cephalopoda; order Myopsida; family Loliginidae; genus Doryteuthis; species Doryteuthis pealeii. The sequence goes on from CM042137.1 coordinate 4,128,125, forward strand.
TTGTACAAAATAGATAGGCCAAAGTTAATATAGATTACATGTAGAAGGATAGCCACGGTATATTTTGGGAGAGAGTGTGAGGGGGAGATAGGGATGAAAAAGGCAAAGTAATAATAATAAAATTAAAACTTGCTTCGTAAGGTGGAAATGTGTAACCAATACGAGGTAGAAAAGATATCCACTGTGAATTCTGCTAATAAGATTTTACTATGCACACAAATGCTGGAATAACCAGAATCTGTCGTGGACAATGAGACGCACAAAATATTATTAGACAGTGTGATGAAAACTGATCCCCCCAATCCAGGCCAGAAAAAATAATCTAGTTTCAGTTAATAAAAAGAAAAAAGCCTGTCTGTTATTTGATCAAGGATCTAAGGTAAAGCTTAGAGAAACATTATTGAATATCAAGATCTTGCTTGAGAAAGAAATATGTGACAGGAAGGGGTATCAAGAGGAAAACGGAGGTCTAGGAAGAATAAAAATTAATTTGTATTATTTGGACTATTGTCATAATCTTCATTGTTATCTGTACAACGTTTCGGTCGATGTGCCCTCCGGTCTTCTTCAGGTATTTCTTGTAGAACTCGGGAGCCTTCTCGAAGTCGGAAACCTTCATTGCGAACTCTAGAACCTTCTTGTCGTAATCGGTAGCCATCACGGAACTTTGAACCCAACCCTTTATTCAATCTACGGGGTATCTCGTTCTCATTCCGCTAACCATAGCTGGATACAAGTGTTAAACTGTTAATTATTATTCTATGTTACTGTCACCCTTGACCAGGATTGAACCTGCAGCCTAGAGATGAATCCCACTAAGAACTGTCTTAGCCCAACTTCTACATCGACTACGCTATGTGTTACATACAGAGAAATAATAAAAAATAACATTGAAAAGAGACTGATAGAGCTATAAATTCGTAGAGGGGGAACAGTTAGAGTTTTACCACCAGTATTAGCACTATGTGAAAAGCAAACACTCCCGTCCAGGATTTGAACACGGGTCACAGATTCCATTTCCGATAACGATAACCATAACGCCACGCGCCTCTAATCAAAAAGTAGGAAAACGTATAAAGAGTAAACGAATAAAGAGAAGATAAAGAGAGTAACTGGGGAATAAAAGGAGAATGATGAAATACGAATAGAAGAACAATTAGAAATAGAAGAAAAAAGTGAATGAAGAAGAAAATAAAAAGAGATGAAGAAAAGCAAAAGTAGGAAGGGAAAAGAAGGAAAAAGAAAGATATAAGTGAACGAAACAAATATAAATAAATAAATAAAATGCAGCTATCAATACAAATAAAAGCGAGCAAGAGAGAGAAGCAAGATGACATTGAAGAAGAAACAAATTCAGTTGAACAGACAGAACCATCAGACGACAGCGACGTCAACGAAATCACAAAACACAGCAGTTACGATAATATCAAAAACAACCCGAAAAAAAAAAGTCTAAAATAGATTTTATTTTTATCTATATTTCAACTTATCCTTGGATCGTCCTCGGAAGCGAAAGAAAAAAAATACTTGAGTGAATGAAATATTGAAATATCTTTTTTTTTTTTTTTTTTTTACAAACCAAGTGGGTGTAGTGGAGGGGTAAATAAATAATATGTTGAAAGTTTTGGGAAGTTTTTTTTTTCTCCAATGAACAGTATTATTATGGAGACAGCTTGTAGATTCTGAGTCATCGTTTCGAATTATATTTTCTTAAAAAGATGGCGTTATCTGCATATGTATTAGCATACGGAAAACACTCTCGCGTGCACATGTGTGTCAATCTTGTGCATTAAATTTCATGTATAATTAAAATAAATAGATGGTTGCGTGCAAGATGGCAGGTATTGATGTGATTTAGTGGACAAATCGGTAAAGATATTTCTTCTATAGCCAAGAGTCAGTGTCAAAGTGTAGTGATAGCTGTTGAATTTCAATGGAATTGTATAATACCCCACAGCAAATAGCTGAGAGCAATAAATAAAATATAGACTTGGTCTTGAAATTTGTAAGCATTCATATATAGAATCAGTATATAATTGTTAAAGTAAGAATAAATTTATTGAAAAAAAAAAAATATATATCGTCTGCTCGCAGAATAGATCTCTCTAGTGATCGTAAAATATATAAACAAGCCTATGTATTTATTAGTTTAAACACCGCCCCCTTACGGCAGCTGTCAAAATGGTCGAGAGGTTAAGAAATCTGGCTGGCAGAAAGTCAGTCGGAGTTCGCTCCTGGCCAGAGGTAGTTGTTGTGTCTAGCCACACTTAAGAGGCATGAAACGCCGAAACACCTGTCTGTGGAGGACTTATTAAATTTATATATATATAATATATATATATATATATATATAAGGCCCGGCTGAAAACTCCATTTGTATATATATATATATATATATATATATATATATATATATATATATAAGGCCCGGCTGAAATACTCCATTGGAATATATATATATATATATATATATATATATATTAGTAAATAACATATTCTCGACAATGTGATTTTCAAATCTTGAACTTCTGGGTGTATATATATAGTGTGAGAGCACATGTATGTATGTGTGTTCACACAGACATATCAATATTATATATATATATATATATATATATATATATATTAGTAAATAACATACACTCGACAATGCAAATTTCAAATTTGAACTATATCTGTGTGTGTGACAGCACGTGTATGTATGTGTGT
>CM042137.1:4135833-4144426 GCA_023376005.1 Doryteuthis pealeii
ATTGTAATTTTCTAGAATTCTTAACTTCTTATTTTAAGGACATTTTCCTTAGCTTTTTGAATAAACGACATTTTTTTCATCGTAACTCAACGGAAAAATAAATTTAAGTTTGGTGTACATGTATACGAAGACTTATTTCTTAGAACCAAATATATATTTAACAAATTTGACCTGGAGATAAAATATCTAGGTGACAAAATTATCGAAGCAAGTAAGTATTGACCCAATGCGTTTACCATGTGTTGGATGTGATACTAGGTTGTAAGTTTTGGATATCCAACGACGATCAAACTCGCTACTTAGCAGTAATAGATCTTATCTTATGTGGCGACTTCAGAAAACGTCATTGAAAAATAATATCTCAAATACAATTTAACATGTTTATAATGAGGAAAAGTACAGATTTAGTTTTTGATTTTTACTGATGAAACGATGTAATTTTATAATTAACATTATCCGATTTGCGGGTCTTGCAAATGTTTAAAAATTTCTATTCCACATTCCAACAGAAATATGTTTTTAATTCAGTACTAAGTTTAAGAAAAGATTTCTTAATTTTTTGGTAGTTAAACAATCATGAAAATCATTCAAACCAATGTGTACCTTTCTTTTGAAGAACTATTTTATATGTACTCCCAAATAATTGAATGAGGAAGACATTTCTATTTTAAATTCTTAGCTTTTTATTGTTACATTTTTATGGGGGTAAAAGAGAAAATAGATTAATCTAATACATTTTCTAACATTGTAACTCAAGAAGAAAAATAAAATTGGTTCAAATCACCTACAACTTTACGTTAATTAAAAAGAAAATGTTTTAAATATAGATATTTACCTAACCCATTCGCCACGAGTAGGATGTGACAATTCGCAAGTATAAGGCCTCCATCGCGGAGTGCCCTCGCTGTTCAGTAGTAATGCATTTACGAGACTAGCTTACTAAAAATTACGTCCTTATTATTAACTCAAACTGTTCGCCACGCGTACAACGTGACACACGATCACAAATATGAGGAATCCAGCAAGGATCAAAATTTTGAATGATATAAACATTGACATATCATTTATATTGAGTGATATAAACATTGGTATAAACGAATTAATAAAACATTTAGAAAATTCACTATTTTCTGGTTTTTAATTGAAATATTATATGTAATCTAAGCAAATTGAAAATGTCAAATTAAAATGTGAAGGAAAAACTTAAAATAATAGAAGTCGGTGAGTTAGTGCTGTGGCTTAATTCTAGTGAGTATTGTATTTTCTTAATTATGGAGGTTGGATGGTAAGATTTGGTCTTTGCATGTATATGCTTTTCATTACCTCTAATTAAGTTGAAGGTTACATCTAGGAAATTTGCGATCATGGTATTTGATTATATATTTAATTGGATGCCGTCCTGTTATCCCACGTGCTTCAGTACTCTAAAAAATGTTGTTCAGATCAGGTCGTCTTTGTTTGCAGATGTTCGGTGCACCACTATGCAATTATCATCTCTGTTGAACTTTTTATGAAATCTAATGCAAAAAATACGCATATTTTCTGTTTTCCCTTTTTGATCAATTTATGTATAGTTTGGGCTGGTCTAAAATCATCTATTCTATGCTAAAGAATTTGCCTTGATTTTTGTATTCGCATTCTCTGTTTGATAGCACTGTTGCGTTTCTTTTGTTTTCGTGCGTAAAAGATGCTTTGTGCGCGTAGTACCTTTGTTTGAAGCTACCTTGCACCATTCCCACATAACTTTCGCTGGATGCTAGATGGTTTGTATTGGTTGGTCTAATTGTCGCTTTGTAAATCACTGATTTACCGCTGCATCTTTGTTGTAGTGGACAGTCGTCATTATCTCTGCATGTGCAGATTTAGGGTGTCTCTGGGTTTAACTCTGACATTTATTTTTGCTTTCATCGGCGGTCCACATGAGTAGCTAGTTTTTATTGTGTTTTTGTTAAAGGTTTTTTGGTATTAGTGGTTGAGTGTGAAGTGTTTCTTTATTAATTCTAGCAATGTTTTACATATGCTCTCCGCCACTGGTGGGTTGAGCTCTCTGGAATTGGCATTTTCTGGTGGCCGCTAACTATGCAAAAATTGCATAGCACTCCTTAAAACAGATGAATCGCTCCCGGTGGGCAAGTATGTAAAATTCCATTTAAAAAAGTGAGAGAGTAGATGCCGCGGTGGCGCGATGTCTGACTGACGACGAATCGGTCGGGTTTCTATCACATTCTGAAGCGACTTGCCATATCTAGTCCCAAATGAGCCGTGTGAAACGGAAGAATAGGACTATATATCGCCGGGTTTGCTTGTCATGATTATTTTCAATAATTATGGAATTGTATACGATATACGCTTTGTAATTGCCTTCAAGCATATAATTAATGATATATATATATTCGTGTGGAATAAGTATATCCATGTTAATATCTCGCCGCTTTCATTCATTACTCTCAGAATGTCCTCTGTGACCTCCTTAATATTGGTGTGGCAACCGGTATAGGAGAAAAACTCAGAATTAAAACTGTCTAGTTCAATCCGACTTAAATAAATAGACGTAGTGTCGCATCCTGCACGGAATAAAAGGCCTTAAATACCATGGGTATCGTGGTTATGGACCATTTCCACTCGCGAGTATGCTCACGAGCTTCTTCAGACCACTGATATATTTTAACTTTGCTCTGTTTACAATAATTAAACATTGAGCTCTCATACGGAACCTGAACTCTACAACAAACTACTGGTAGAGAATTAGGACCCACCTAGAATCACCTTGTACCAAGAAACTTGGTACCGCACCAAAGTATATATATATATATATATATATATATATATATATATATATATAGAGAGAGAGAGAGAGAGAGAGAGAGAAAGAAAGACGATAAGAGAGATAGACAGATATTCATATTCATATCCATATACATTTTATATTATACGCGCGCGCACACTCACACACACACACACACACACACACATATATATATATATATATATATATATATATATGTGTGTGTGTGTGTGTGTGTGTGTGTAATATCAAAACTTGATAATCATCTTATAAAAATGCAAGTCAGATACATAAATGCCATAAATAAAACATAAAATTTATATATGAGGGTGTCCGCCCGAATGATTTTCTATTTTCAAACTTCATTCTATATTTTTATATCTGCTAGATAGATGGTAATACGAAACGAAAACTGAACAAAACAAAAAACTGTAAAAAGAAACACCTTTCAATTATATTTGCACTCTTTATTACGTTTTTTTGTTTACCCTCTTCTTTTTTTATTTTATTTTTTAGTTTTTTGTCCGTAAAAGCTAAGTTACTTAGGTTTTACGTCGCTGTGTCGTGGTTGTAGGCAACGAAGCAGAACAAGAGATACTGACTATTATATCAATGCGAGATTCTTCCCGCCAAACCACGAAGAAAATGCGCAAAAGTAGTTGAATGAAAAGAAAGAAAGAATGAAAAGAGGATTAGAAAAAAAGTAATAGAAATGAAATGGAAACTAAAGGGAAAAAAACAAGGAAAATAAGAAGGAATGTCTAATAAAATGTCTCTTAGAAATATAAGAATAAGAAAAAAGAAAGACAGAATAAACGAAAGCATTAAGGTAAATAAATAAGAAAGAAAGAAACGAAGGAAAGAAAGAATGAAAGAATGAAAGAAAAGGAATTGAATAATATAGTAACCAAATGAAAAAAAAAAAAAAAAGAAGAAAATCACGAAAAAAAAGGAAAGAAAAGAGTGAATGAATAATGAATATATAAAATAAGTACATAGAATAAATAAAGAAAGAATGACAGAAAGAAAAAATATGGATACCAAAATGAAAAAAAAAAAATGAATGACCATTTATGAAAAGAAATAATGAATAAATATATATATATAAATACGAGAAATAAAAAATGATAGAAAGAAATATAAAAGTCTAAATGCAAAAGAAAGAAAGCAGTGAAAGAAAATTTATGAAACGAAAGTTAAAAAAGAGAAACTAAATAAATAAACAAACACATAAGCAAAGAATTTAATAAATAAATAAATAAATAAAATAAATAAAAGGCACAAGCAAAGATCTAAGGAATAAGTAAATAAATAAAGACAGAGAGACAGAGAGAAAGAAAGAAAAAAACATAAATAATTATATAAAAAATAACGATATGACGAGAAGGAAATGTACCTTTTAAATTAAAAAAATTACAGAATATATACGACAGTATAAAAAAGAAAAAAAAAAATGATCAAAATAGTAAAAAAATAAGAATGAAAAAATAAAAAATAAAAGCAATTAAATACCGCAAAAAAAACATCAACGAAATAAAAAAACAACAAAAAACAAAACAATAAACAAAGCCTAAAAAAAGAATCCATAGAAAATACCTCCCTACGCCAATAAAACACACAGATAAAACATCCTCTCCCATTTTTTTACGATCGTTTTATTATCATCCAAATTAATTCTTTCGTCTTGTTTGGCCATTTTTACTATTATTATCATGATTATGTTTTTGCTTAATGCAGTCATGTGAGAGCCGTGTCTGCTTTCCCCACTACTTGAACTAAAATAAAGGATGCAGTTGTTCCGTGTCCCGCCTCTCCAATCTTGTGCTCTGCTGAGCGGGAAGTGGGGGATTAATAAGCCATTGGTCACGGTGACAGAAAGGAAGCGGTTATGGTGAAAAATGAACTGCTGATTTATATTTCGGCGGCACGCCACCTGCGGCAGCTAAACGGAAAACCTTGGATAAATTCTCTGACACTGTACCGTGGGTCTGAAAATGGAACCAGTGAAAAGAGTTCGATGCCAGTTTGAGATTCAGAATTACTTTCGATTCAATGCTTTTCAAAAAAACCCAAAAAAAACCCAAAAAAAACAAGGCATGAATTCAGCATTTACAATCAGTGTATTTTAAACATGACAGGTTGTAGCTAACGTATGCTCAAACCATTATGTGATAAGAAATATTGATATTTTGAGTGTATATATTTACCAACCCCTCCACACGAGTAGTATATAAGACAAGGTTAATTTCTTAAGCGGAGTTTAACAGGTTTAAATTCACAGTTTTCCTTCTCCATGCTTGTTGCCTAAATAGGGCCACATCTAGGATTTGAACTCGTATCTCCGTGTTCATTTCCTTTGCGAAAAACCATTACACCCCACGCTCCATGCATCTCTATTATTTTGAATGTAGATTAGCTACGCCCTGTTGTCAGGGCTTAAATGAAGCTGACTCTATCCGCTGCAGAGAGGTAAACAAAAAAACAAAAAAATAGAAAGATGTCATAGTTATGTCACTAAACGGCATCTGATGGCAAGGTTCATGTTCTGGTGCCCTAGGGAGCTGGGGCACCCTTTAATTACTCCCAGGTCAACTCTGCCTCACAGTAGTATCACTTGTTAGTGATTCATCTTTGGGACAAATATATCTATTTAAAAATCACTCGTATTGATGTGAATAATTGATATCATAGAAAAGCAAATGATCCATATTGAGAATAGTTAATAGTTATAATTGTTTACTCAGGTTTGCTTTAGTTGGGTGGATTTTACGGCATGTCAACCCTTGTTGGGTTATTTAATGCCAAAGACATTTTTGTTTCATTTATTTTTGTTGGATATTCAATTTTTAAAAACTCATTTATAAACATATTTAAAGCTCATTTTTAATCTGTCTAACACATAAATGGGACCCTAACAGATACTACCGCATCGGGTTTGAGTGGACCTGGGAGTAATGACGATAATGATTAGTATTAGGAAGAATACTTAAAACTATTCAGCTGTGAAAAATTGTGTGCAAATTATTTGCATTAGACAGATATCATATAATTGTGTATAAAAAGCATCTTAAGAAGTAACTACACAAAAAAATATAAATATGAACGCACAATGAAGGCAATTTCATAACCTCAAGGAATAAAATATCTCTATACGGTTTGATATGCTGTTAAAACAATCACTTAATCATATAGTTTACATTTTCACACATTTTGATAGAAAACCCAGGAATTACTGGCTAGATTTATGAGCAATTCTCATTATCAATTTATGGTTATTTAATGGATATATATCACATTATTAATTGAATACAATAAATATATCCATTGTTATAATGGGAAAATAGAGAGAAGTAATCAACTTGTTACCTTAAGTCGATCTAAATTATGATCTATCTATCTATCTATCTATCTATCTATCTATCTATCTATCTGCCTGCCCGTCTGCCTTTCTATCTGTTTATCTTTTCTATCAGTCTCTCTTTACCTGACTCAATTTCGGTTTTTGTCAACATACCTATTGAAGACACTGTATTTTTTTAGTTGACATTTGTATGAATTTACTTATATTAAGAGACATAACCCATTATATATGTGTTATAATGCAGTGCCGTTCACCAACAATATATAATATATATATATATTATAATATATATAATATATATATATATAAATTATATTATATATATATATATATATATATATATATAATAATATATATCATATACATAATATATATATATATATTATATATATATATGTATATTAATATATAATACATATATATGATATATATATATATGTAATATATAATATATATTATAATATAAATATAATATATATATATATATATATATATATACATATATATTATTACACACACACTTACGGCACACACAAACAACCACATAAACAAGCACCCCCTCACACACAACATAATTGGAAAACATGAGAAGAACAAATGAAAGCCACTAGCAACAACTCATTCTAGTAATCTTCTGTAGAAAAGATTTTATCCCAAATATAAGAATTGAGAATAAATCACAGGTTAACAAACAATCACCACTTCTTTTTTTCGTTAAACTGCATTGTGATATCTTCAAAAAACCAACCAACAAACCAATATATATATATATATGTGTGAAGAAAGGAAGTGAATCCGACAGTATGTAGTATATTAAGAAAAATGAAAACACACAGTATAAATGCAGTTTATTGGCCGACGGCTGCCGTGTTTCGATCTATTAATTAGATCATCTTCAGGCATTTGTTGATATATGGAGGTGATTTTAAGAATTTTTTTTATCACTGAATAACGAGAAAGCGAGTGGTAGTCCTTGTTTATTCATCCTTGTTTAAAAAATTATTGAGGTTTGAAAAAAAAGCGAAGACCGGTTTGAAATGACGGTTGAAAAAAAGCGGAATATTTGACGTTCCACATTTATATATACATATGCATATAATATATATATATATAATATATATATATTATTTATATATATAATAGTATAATAATATATATATGTGCATATCCCAGAGCTACGCACACGTAGGTTACTCATGCAAATGTATATACAGACGCACATGAAAAATACCCACACAACGTATACAAAGGATACACAAAAACATTCGATATAATATTATATATTATATATATATATATATATATATATATATATATATATACATACAAATTAATGCTTCAGAGGGGCAAATGATTCCATTTCAGGACCGTTCTTTTTATATATAAATATATATATATAAATATATATATATATATTTTTTAAATTCCCCTATTAGTATATTAATTTTTTTATCTGCTTGCAGAGCTCAAGTAATGATAAATTGTGCTTATTATTACAAAGAAGAAATATTTGTAAATTGATGGAAGAAAAACATTTAAACTCGGTCATTGTTATAAATTTATTTCAACATAAGAAATTCTCATTTTGTGAACTCTTAGTCTCATCATTCAACCAATTGAAGATTGGAAAATAATCAAAACGCCAAAATTATTATATTTGTCACTGAACTTTTGTCTCTGATTTTCTATGTATATGTTGTTGCTATACAATTTATTTTTTTAATGTTTATATTTGTTCTCAGAGGATTATAGCTGTACTTAATGATACGGGGCTAGTTAATCCTATACTTCTGCAGTGATTAGAGTGCTTAACTATTATACCATTATTATCCCCTCTCTTCTTCATATTCAAATCAAAACAACAACAATAATTAATAATAAAGATAACAATAACTCTGAATGACATCTTCTCAAAACACTTATTAGGCAAGAATTTGTATTTAAATTTAATCAGATTTTCATACTTCACCGTATTTCAATCCTATCAAGTATATATATATATATATAATAATATATATATATAATATATATATATATATACAGGATTTGTTTATAGTGGTGAAGGCTTGTGTTGGAACATTCACACTTTTTTGGCACAGTTCGATAGGAAAGAATTAGCTGTCTCAAGGGTTGCCACAAACCCAATCAAACGACCGACCTCTGGGAAATTTTGAATTCAGGAGTATCCCTCTCCTAGAATGGTACCTACTCAAGGCTGAAGGCCCAATCTTCCCTACTATTTTAACCTATAGCAGGGGGGAGGGGAATTTTGAATTCAGAGTTATCCTCTCTTTCTCTCTCTCTCTCTCTCTCTCTCATATATTATATATATATATATATATATAATATATAAATATTATTTTTGCGAAACCAGTTCACTATTATAAATAGTTTGAACATAACATTGTTACATCACTAGTTACATTCTCTGTCTATCTCTCTCCTTT
>CM042137.1:4144526-4154526 GCA_023376005.1 Doryteuthis pealeii
ACAGACGTGAAAATATGTCACAATACAAGAATTCCAAAAAAATAAAAACTACTATCTACTTGCGACACATGGTTGTGGTTGACGAATTTACGCCACGCCAATTCCCTAGTTATTTTGCTTAAGTTGTTTGTTTTATTCATGTTTTATTGGTATTCTGCAAATCTTTCTTTAGACTCATTTTTCAACCACATTTTTCAATCTCATTTTTTATACATTTAACTACCAATGTGCCTTAAAAGAACTATTCACTCCAGATGAGAGTGGAACTGGAGAAATGATGCAACGAAGGAGTACTCTACCACTCAGTAGAGCTCACAGATTGCAACCTCATCACCAAAATGCAGTTAACGTCATAACCCTAGAAACTAAAACCCTCAACCTCCACCTTTTAGTCCAGAAAAGGGGTTTTGGGGGTTCCCATGAGAACAATATGCCGAAACAATCATATAGTACTAGGCCTGGCTACCAGTTCATTATCGGAGGGAGCCTAATTAAGGAGTGTGCATGTCATGACCAGGTCAAACCATAGGATCTTTCCGACTATCGCGAGTCACTATCAAATGGGGTAACCCCTCTGCAGAGCTGCAGTCGAATGTATTCTACAGCCCCAGCAAGTGTGCAATTGGATATATGCGTAAACGTATAAGATATATTTAATACATACAGGTGAAAATCTCAGTGGTTCGCTGGTCAATCCTGATTACAGTGAAAATAAACACAGAATACTTAAACATAGCTTAACGATGATCCGCTTAAGGTTGATGGAATGAAAACTACCTACCCAAATTGATTATAAAATGTTCGTTTTTGGATCTTTGTTACGCAAACATACAAGAGACGGAAAAGCTCTGAATTGAATCCTGTAAACTCCGCCATAATAAAGTACCTGTGTCCAACACACAGCGCTTGTGGAAGGTTGGTAAAAGAGTATATATATAAACATTATGAGGCCCAACTTATCTAAACCATCATGCATCATGTCGCGCAGGCAAGCACGGATATCCATACAATCTCTCGCCAACCTTTCCTATCATTCATCGGCCCAGGAGTCTTCTTCGCAGCCAGCATCTTTACATAGCTGGTCAATGAGCGTCCTTTGCTGGCGGCCCACACTGGCATGTCATGTGTTGGCTCCACAGGAGAACATCGCTTATGAGTTCGTCCTTGTGCTCCAGCAGTGTCCTGGCATGGCCTAGTCCGTCTCCTCGGATGGTCGTTGAGATAGGGGCAGCTGACGATACAGCTGCTCCCTTGTGGGATGCTGTTTCCAAAGCATGTTCAAAACTGCTCCAGCATTCTTGTGCAGCTCCCATCTAGCTTATTCTCGAGGCGCCTCTTAGGTCCAGTGGTGCACCTTACAGCAGTACTGATATGAACTACAATACCTTTATTAAACTGATTGAACTAATAAAGAAACGTGTGGTTCATGTTATTAATGATTAAGAACCCATTAGAAAGAAACAATCGAAAGTAAATGATAAGAAAATGTTGCAAAAATGGATAGAAAAGAGGATTGTGACAATCATTCAAATGATGACGAAAATCACATTCGAAATTATGGCCTTTTCCGAGAACGAACACCAGTACTGAAACCAATTTGATATACATTTCTACTTAAGACAAGATAGGCCACAAAGTAGAACATTGTTAACAATATCATCGTAAAACGATAAAAGAAAATATTTGTTCATTTCAACCAAATACCATTTTAATAAAAGGCATTAGAGTATTTCTGGGTTAATTTCAAAAATGCATTTATTTTCAATTTATCCTTATTAGAGTTTCATTTTTCAGATAGTAAAAACATTTTCAAATTTAATTTCAATGCATCTATGAAGAAGGTAATGAATTAATAAACTGGATGAATATCTGATGCGGAGTGCCTATTATGATAGCGGAATAAACGATTGTCTACTAAATATTAAGCTAATTTTCATGTTGTAATTATTCAAAGACGATTTTAAAATCCAACCAAAAGTGGAATAGACAAAATTTTTATGCATGCGATTTAAAAATATGCCTGCCACTTAATATGTGATATTAGAGATAAATAGTTTGCTTATTAATTCAAAGGTGCTTTCTTGTGTACATTATTATTATTATGTATTATTATTATTATTATTTATTATGATTTCACTCCTAGTGTGTTTTCCACACGCGTTAGCTGATCGTATTCACTGTAGGCGATACAACAAGTCTCTCAGTCCCAGGACTCTTCTGAGTATTAGCGATTGCAGTATTGGTAGTAGTCTGATGACTTCAATTCTTCCTCTGATTTCCAATCCTCCAGTATTTTTTCTAGTTGATGGAACGTTCAAGCTGCACCAACTGCTAATTGGTATCACTTTACTCTTCATATTCCACACCTTTCAATTATCTGGCAGGTTCCCGGTATTTATCCATTCTTTTATTTTCCTTCGCTTCCTGTGAATCTGTTGGAACTGCAGAGTACATCAGGTTGACACCCCCCCCCCGCCCTTTTTTTGGTTTAAACAACACTAGCTCTGGGCTCCTGCTGGATAGCGTGATCCGTCTGTTATCTACAAAATCCTAGAGAATTTTATTGCGTTCCATTCTAAAGAACAGATTCTGGTTTATGCATAACCATTTTTGTTGTATGGTCAAAGTTTAAATTTTTTGCCCATTAATTACCAGTGCGATCACCTTCCCAATTATATTATTATTATTTATTATCGTTGTGAGCGTTCTCACATAAGCATTGGTGGTGTTTCCTGGAGTCTGAAATACAACAATCCCGTTCAGGTCCCAGGACTCTTTTAAGTATTATAGTCGATCTTAACAATCCGTTGACTGGATGACCGCGTCTTCTCTGATTTTCAGTTCCTCTTGTCTTTTTCAAGCCCTTGCGGAACAGTGTCCAACGGCAAAAGCTACAATTCGTACAATTCATGTCCACAGTTCTTTTAGTTCTCTGAAAGGCGCCTAACTATTCTATTCTTTTCATTTTCACTCTGTGATCAACGAAAAACAGCAAAATCCCCTTAAAATTATTTTTTCACTGTAAATGGAATACTAAACAAGTCTTCTAGCTTGGATTAAGTTAATCCATAATGGATCTAAAAAATGATTTTATGCGTTCTTCATATGTATGGAGGAATTCCGGGTTGTTCTATACCATTTTGTAAAATGGTTAAACATTGAATTCCTGAACAATTCACAGGGGATCACCTTTCCCATCTATTTGTGCCTAGTATTGACTCCTTTTAAGCTGACTTTTTGCATTCACTTCGTGATGGGATTAGCAGGTTTTCATCTCTGTCTCCACAAAGCCTACAATATCTGTTACCTCTTCTATTCTCCTTTATATAATTTTTCCTAAATGCATTATTTGTGATGCTATAATAAAGAGGATTCACGTAATTAACGATTCCCTTTCTTAGACATGTCCAGCTCTTTCTCGTTTTGCACTCCCTTCAATTTTACAGGTGAACGATCCATACAGTTGTTTTCTTCCCATATTTAGTTTTCTAGTTTCTAGTTGATTTTCGTCCATACACATTGAAATTGTTGTTTGATAATACTATTAAAGTGTTATGGTTTGAATGGCGAATTAATTAATTAAAACACCCAATTATTAATTATAGGGCGAATGTTGAAAAGTTAAAAGTTACGTATAGATAATAATAATAATAATAATAAATAATAAAATAATAAGGTTTATATTAAAAATATTAGATTATCTAAACAAGATCCTCCAAGTAGCATAAATTACCTTAAATTATGGAATTTGATATATATCATGCGGATTAAAATTCACAAAATAAAATGATAATTTAACAAATAAAATCCAGTTTTGAAAATTGGTCAACAATTTCAAAAACTACATAAATAAAACAATGGTTGCCTTGACTCGTTGAGTGGAAAACCCAAATGGAAAAGATACAAACTAGGCTGGCACAAAGCCTTTAGACATGTAGGCAATGTTATTTAGTGCTGGCCAATCAGGAGGTAGTTCGGGGGTGGGGAGGTCTGATCCCATAAAATAAACAGCCCACCAGTCGATCAGAGAGACCGAAACTAGAGAAGACCAAGAAGACAGACCAAAACGGAGGACGTCCACAGAGTCTGGCACGCTGTAACCAGAATACTCGCTACACGTCTGATCCCTTGTACCGTCCATAATGCCACTCTGACGTACTGCACTCGTAACAAAACCAAGTTAAAAGTTATCCAAAATCAACACTGTAGATCGCCATCAACTGGACCAAAGAAATCACTCGCTCTTCTGACATTATACAAGAATATAATCATTTATAAAAAAAAAAAAAGCATATATATTGTGTATGATTATCATAAGCGTTCCTGTATGTTTGTTTACCCGTTGCCGTCTTTTGGTTATCATATTTCAGCCGAGGTTGAAAAGGACCCAAAACCAGCTTTCCGTCAGCCCCTATAACATTATAATTTGTGTTACGACCAGCATTAGCAATAAATCTCTCTTTATAGTATTAATTCGATATCAATACAACGACTGTAATACTGACCGGAGCATCGTTCCAACATACATTGAGACCGGCCCCAGCACATTTATATATTTTTTTTTTTTTTTTTTTTTTTTTTTTTTTGTATTGCTGCTTTAATTTAGTCTTTCCTTGCTCCTTTAGTTTATTCTTTGAATTCCGGATTTGTCACACCTTCACAATCATCAATGGCTAGTCAGTCCTCTTAATCTTATTTCTAAATATATTCTCTAGCACCTGTCAGATGTAATGCCTTGTCATCATCATCGAATTCTTATCGTTTGTCTATCTATTGTCTATATAAGAATGTCCCCCAAAAGTATCAGAGACAACCCAGTGTTTATTCCTTTGAAGAGATTTCTCCAACAGTTTAGTTGAGAAGTTTCATTGTCCATCTCAGGTACTCTTTCTTCACTTTTATTTCACATCCTTTGTTGATGATATCTATTTCAATATTGCCAAATTTCTCTGTTCTTTTTTACCGGTTCATATATTTCCCTGATTTGAGAGTTAAATTCCTTCCGTTATTACTTTTGCATTTTCATCAGAAGCATGACATTTTTTATTCATCTATTATCATAATACAAGTTTCTCACATCAGTGTTTAGCTGTATTTCACTTGGCGTCCGAGTACAGCAAATCACGTCAAAGTCTCAGGACCTTCTGAAGAATTCTAACCGATCTTAACTTACATTGTTTGGATGGTCTCGATTCTTTCTCTGATATCAAATTCCTCCTGTTGTTTTTCCAAAGTCCGTGGAACCATCCAAGTGCACTAATCAAAACTTTATAATCTTCACCTGCCAAGTATTATATTGGAAACATCACATTAGATGCATTTTAACGTCATACACAGGTACAAAAGATCCTCAGCACCGCCTTTCTATCATTATATATGATATAAAAGGTTTGTGGCTGCAATAAGGGAAAAAAGATCAAGACAATCATTAGGCTAGGGTTAAACATACACGCTAACTGATCAGAGGGACCTCCTCGCCCGACCATCCAGCTTAGGTTAAGGCCAAAATGAATTTGTAGCATGTTATTGACTGCTCCTCCACCGAGAACCATCTTAAGCATTTACGGGCACCATCACGGCAACAGGTGGGGATATTCTTCTTATCCAACTGTAAGCATCACCGGCCACGTTACAGTCATGATATTTTTTAATATTTATACATGAGATCTGTCTTATTGGCCATGGAAATAATATATTTATAACAAAAAATTATTCATTTCAAATGAATATGTTGAGAAAAGATTCATTATCTTTAAGCTAATGTATTTTCTGGACAACCGCTAAAACATTATATTGACGTTTAAATTGTGTTCATTTCAACGTAGAGATTAAATGTCCGGATGTGCTCTGTGTACGTTGTGTTTCTTTCATTCTGAAATACTATTTAAAAGAATCATCTCTCAACTCACAAATGCTTGGACTTTCATTAAGGAGTTTAGGATATTAAAAATAAATGAAAGGATAAATAACATCTTTTATTTTAATTCAGTTTTTCTCATTTCGAAAAAAGAAAAAAAGTATTGTTTGAAAAAGGAAGAAAAAGTTCAAATTAAAACTTTATCGGTTTTAAATAGATCAGATAGTTAAAAATTAAACGTCCCGTCTTCTTTTCCGAGCGACATTTTAAAAGTATTCTTTGTGAGTAACATATGTAATATTTTTAAAATCGGGTAGTTATTTATAAATGCTTTTCTTGTCAAAAGTAAAGTGTTATATAAGATATAACAAACATTACTGTAAATGTAACCATGTGAAAGACAATTAACCAACACAAGTTCCACAGTTTCCTTTGAATTAATTTTTATCTATAAATCAAAGTTTCCTACAATCCTCAAAGCATGTATTCTCTCCAAAGGAACCACCACTCTGTCGCGTGGGGCTTAGAAAAGTTTGATAACACCCTGAGGGCAGTAAAGTAAATGTAGGTAGAGTGCGCTCTATTGTGGGTATCAGACCGTCCAACGAAGGAGTATATCCCCTTTTCACTTTGCGCCCAGATCAGATAGATGATTCTACGTCTTAAGGTGGAGCGCGAGACATGCACCACTCCCATTTACCCCACAGATCCATAGCTGTGCCTAACTCATCGCTGCGGTTCAACCAGAACGTTGTGCTTTCAAGAGACAAGTGGTATTGATCTTCCCCACAATAGAATGTATTAAGTGGTATGACAGCCAAAACTGCATTCTGGCGCGAGACCCCCAGTTCTAAGGGTGTGGTGTGTGCTGTGTGTGTGCGCCGCATGTGTGTGTGTGTGTGCTGCGCGCGCATGTGTGTGTGTGTGAGTATGAGAAGAGAGAGAGAGAGAGAGAGAGAGAGAGAGAGAGAGACGAGCACATCCCTACGATGTGGTTTAAGTCGGTTAACACGTTAATTGGACGAATATTTTTTAAAATGTATTCCTTAACGTGTGGGGTAACTCCATTGCCCTCATTCCAATTTCCACTCACAAACGGAGGGATAGTACCTGTTAAGAGGACAAATAGATGTTAGCAAAATATTCGTTATTCACTTGACCGGATCCCCACAAAAAATAAAACAAAAATATCCTTAAAAACAATTACACAGAATATTATGAACGACAATGAACGCGTTCCTGACCATCTAGGCATGAATAATCCTCGAAAGGTTTTGCATGCTTCAAAAACCAAACAAATTATCAATAAATAAAAGGTATCAGGGCCGGCATCCATGATAATTCCACGAAATATTATTATAATACATAGGAAGAAGTGATATATAGTTTGGTTATTTTGATTGATTATTTGTTTAATGGCAATATCAAAACCGCTGTAGACCATATAATGCTACATTTTGTTTCTGGTATATACGAATTTTAAGCCGATAGAGTTGCGTTGGTCTTTATTTATTAATTTATATATATTAATAGAATTGGTAACACTGAGTTAATTAGTGGTTTACTCTCAAACTACCACACAACTTCAAGCTCCAACCTAATAAAAAAGTATGTTGCTGTATCCATAAGAACAATTTATGAATACGTCGCGAAAAAAAAAACAAATAATAAAAGGTTACTAGAGCTTGGTTGGCTTAGCCTCTCCGACTACTCTTCTTGACGAAATTAAGGCGAATGAAATGTTCTATGTCAGGGACGGACGGTTCAGTCACAATGAATCCGTCCCCAGGCCTTACCGTGTCACCACAGCCAACAGGTGGTCCCATTAGAATGGGTTAGTCCTTATTCTTCTATACGGAACTGCATCTGGCTATTCTGCAACCTCAATCCACTGGGAAGACATGACTTAGGTAATGGTGTATGCTAATGTGAAGAATTATGTCTGAAAAAATGAACGGTGAAATACTTGTTATCAAACGTATGAATTATACATTTTTACAATTTTGTCTTGGTATTTTTTAACGCTACAGACCAATGCGATATGTGTATGTGCGTGTGTTTATGGGTGAATGTGTGTGAAGAACAGAGAAGGTGGAGAAAAACAGAAATGGATATTTAGGAACAGAATGAGATGTAGATATATAAGGTAAGAGCAGACAATCGGGCGATTATATATATATAATATAGATAGATAGATAGATAGATAGAGATCAATCAATGAGTCAGACGAACCTACTAAAAAGGTTTGCTTAATGTTCTTCAGGGCTAAGATCCTTAGCCCTGAAAGGCATTAAGCGAAACTTTAGTAGTCGCCTGACTCAATTAGATTGATCGTTTATATTTCCTCTACTAGTATGACACTTTTTACTATTAGATTTTAGTCTCCTGAACGGTTTTGTAAGTATATATATAATATATATATATATATATATTATATATATATATATCTGATATATATATGTGCATATAAATTTGTTTTCTTTTGGCCAAATATGTACCAATAGATTATTTTTTGGTTGGTTTACGCATTATCTTGGTCTTTCTTTTTCCAAATTTTTTTTTCTCCCCGTTGAGTTTTGGTAGTATATTTTTACAATCAAACTATTAGCTGTTTTTTCTCACCGCGAGGATTTACCGAATAAGTTTGGATCATTAGATAGATAGATGGATATATATATATAAGGTAAGCGAAGACAGAATTCAACGACACTTGATAACAATAGATTCTTTTCCAAAGCGATTTTCAAACCATAACGATAATAAATATAATACTTCCTGTACTCTTAAGTTAACTTTGCGTTTACACACCTTACATATTCAGTGGTTATGTGTGACAAAAACTTAAAGGAATGATGTGTAATAGTAGATCGGATATAACAACAGAAAGTAACATAACAAAAACGAGAAAGAGAGAATAACGAAAGCAAAAATTGTACATTTTTTATTCTTCCTATTTATTTTTCTAGTTAATATTATTTATGTAGCTTATTATTCCAACATACGTTAATAACGAGTAGTAAGCTTTTCTAGCTTAAAATATATATCTAACTCAAGCATATGCTAATAGTGCTTTAAACATTAATTCTTGTGTCTTTCATTTTATCTATGGAGCATGATTGTGATATTCACCTGATCTTTGAACCAAAATCTTTTTTATTCATATTCTTGAGAACATCCTTATCCATCTCAGCAACGGATTTTCTGTGTTGCACATCACCTCTGCATCGTTTCAGATGAATTGTGTATTCCATTATTAAGAGACAATTTTGTTTCATTCTATAAATTATCTAGGATTTTCGATATTCTAAATTTAGATATTCTTAACTAGCAGGAATCTCTCGACACAAAAGTAAATCGATTTTTGTTTTGTTTTGTTTGTTTACGCATATCAACCTCGGCGGGTCATTAATGCGACAAACGTGTGAAAATTGAAATTCATTCTTAATGCATAATACAATTTTGTATCAACTCATGTTTTTCTATTTAACCATAGATGGGACCCTAACAGGTACTCCACTCCGGGTCAGAGGGGACAGGATAAAATGTGATTAAGGGTGCTCCCATATTCCCCAACCACCAAAACTGGCAACCTCACCATCAGATAGAGTTTAACGTCATTCCAGCAGTAACCCTCAGTCACCCTTCTAGCACCCATATGATAAAAGGGTTGGGCTTGCCATAAGGCAATACGGTTGGAAAATTTCATATAGTGCTAGGCGTTGATGTTGCCAAAGTAATCATCGTAGGAAGAAGATAAGTGTATTATTTAACCCATAACCAACGGAAAAGGTGTCATACCTAGGTCAGGGGATTATCCTAGAGTGAACGTAATGACGAGACTATACTTTGAACTTCGTAACCGATTCAAAATTCAGTACTTTACCCACTACACAAGGGCACTCCACCCTACCAGTTATTGAGACTCATGAATTAATAACAAATAACAAAATAAAGAAAATATTTATACCAATTTATAATACCAAAACCGAACAAAAATGTATTTACTAAACAAAACTGTTCGCTACGAATCATATATACAGAAAGCAGAATTGTCTTTGGTGTCCCCAATTTGGTTGTTTCATAGCAACACTTCGTCATTTTTAATATCGGTCATTTGTAAACAAAGGCCCAGCTTGTTGCAGT
>CM042137.1:4159526-4162026 GCA_023376005.1 Doryteuthis pealeii
ACGTCAGGATTTAGAACTCTGTCGACGATATATATATATATATATATATATATATATATATATATATATATTATGTTGTGTGTGTGGTGTGTGTATATATATATTCAGATTTTTTTTCCAGAAATGTAACATGGTTTGGGGAGTACTATTGGTGTTAGTGGCTAATGGACTCGACTCTAACATCTAGTAAAGCGAGTTTCGAACTGAAATTGGCTAATTACGCAACTTTCAGACTAAATACTAATCCCCCAGCAAGGCCTAGATGAGTACCATTATTAGTCAATAAAGAGATCGATTTTTAATCAAATAATCCACTGACTTTGATCAAGCTATTACACACAGAAATCAAAATCATTCTGGACTGCTTTGTATTGTTCATTGGAAAATAATTTCAATCTCCAAAATTATTTGTTTTTGCGGTTATTCAATTGGCGGGAATCAACATTGTGCTCCGTCTAACAGATGTATGTCATCCAATCTTGGCGTTCAGAGATATGTAAAGTATGAGAAAATCAAAAGCCGAAAACTGAGTGTGATCTATACGCAGAGCATGTTTTAGAAATATAAGAAAAATGTGAATAAATAGGTAAAATTTTGAATCAAAGTTATTTCTTCTCTTTAAACAGATTAAAAACTCTTAGTCTTCCTTTACTATTTACCCAAAAGCTGGAGGTAGTAAAAGTTGAATGCATAACCTTTCACAATGTATCAAGCGCTATTGTGATATGCAACCAGCTTCGTCCAGATTTGAACCGTTTCGCCGTGTCCATTCTTACGTGACAACAGATTACCACTACAGGCTGCCACCACTGCAAAGCCTTGCAAGATTAATTTATACCATTCCAGTATATGCCCAATCCTCTTTTTTATATGAGAAACGCGACACAAGTCCGTGGACGGTTTGGTTGGTTAGTGTTTTTATGGCACTGTCATGGATGTCATTAGATGCCATCCAAAGGTTTTAAAGTAAATCATTCTTAATGGATACTCATTTTTTTATAAAACACATTATTTCTATTTAACCATAGATGAGACCCTAACGGATACTAACTTCCGGGTCAGATTTGAACCTGGAAGCGACATATGACAAATCTCGCTCCACATATCACAGACCTCCCAAACTGGACATCACCATCAGAGAGTTTTAACGTTATACCCAGACATTGAAGACCCTAAGTCACTCCTCTAGCATCCATATGATAAGAAAGGATTGGAAGCTTGCCACAAGGGGCAATAGGTCTGGAAATCGTAAGGTGCTAGCGGCTTAGACGTGACCAGCCGAGTGTCGAGGGGGCTCTCCAAACGGCTTGTCTAGCCTAAGAAGACAAAGGTGGGTGTGCTTGTCATGGACTGCTCAGCCCCAGGATCGTCCTTAAGCATGACCGTTGGACACCCATAATCGGAGCCATTGGGGTGCAGTCGTATATTCAAAAGCTCCAGCGACAGCTTGTACATGACGGGTCTACATTTACACTTTAAATGATAAGTAAAGGATTTATTTCAGCCACCGCTTCTAGCTTTCGATTGCTCGTGTAAACATATTACGTTTAAACCTTGAAGAAGGAACTCTTATCTCTCTGACGACTTTTTAAAATACATTGTGGCTCTGAAAATTAAATCCTTACCTTATCATTTTAAAGTAGTAAATGTACGACCCTCTATTGTACAAGCTCTGTCGGCTGAGCTTTTGAATATACCGACGCACCCCATGGCTACGATTATGGGTGTCAACCGGTTAAATGCCTTAAGACGGAATCCTGGGGCTGACAGTCCATGACAAGCAACACCCCACTTTGGTCCTTACTTAGGCTAGACAGCCGTTTGGAGAGCCCCCTCGAACACTCGGCTGGTCACGTCAAGCCCTAGCACCTATACGATTTTCCCAGACCTATTGCCCTTGTCAAGCTCCCAATCCTTTTATCATATGGATGCTAGAAGGGCATGACTTAGGGTCTTCATGTCCTGGGTATAACGTTAAACTCTCTGATGGTATGTTCCAGTTCTGGAGGTCTGTGATATGTGAGCACCGATTTGTCACTATTGCTTCCAGGTTCAAACTGACCCGGAGAGTTAGTATCCGTTAGGGCTCATACTATGGTTAAATAGAAAAATTGTTTATAAAAAAAATGAGTATCCATTAGAATGAATTTATTTTAAAAACTTGATGGCATTAAATGACCCATGACATGCCATAAAACACACCAAACCAAACGTCACGGACTGGGTCGGTTTTTCATATAAAAAAGAGGATTGCATATACTGGAATGGTACTAAATAATCTTGCAAGCTTTTGCAGTGGTGCACCTTGTAGTTGTAATTTTGCAACGTAAAGAATGGACACGCGAAACGAGTTCAAATCCTGGACGAAGCTGGTTCGCATATCACATAGCGCTGATACAATTGTGAAAGTTATGCATCAACTACTACCTCCAGCTTTTGGTAAAAGTAAGGAAGACTAAGAGTTCTTTAATCTGTAAAGAAAAAACTTTGAATTCAAATT
>CM042137.1:4167026-4185637 GCA_023376005.1 Doryteuthis pealeii
ACAAGAACAGTTACGCGCGCTTTTTTTCTTCTTTTTTAGAAAAGACTAATGCAAACAATGCAGTTCGCTTGGACTGATAATGCGGGAAATTATGGTTATTATTTTATTGAAAAGAAAACTTTACAATGGTCTTTTATCGTCTTTTCTCGGAATTTTAACAGTATGATTTATAAACGGGAATAGAAAGCACGAAAAGATTTCGTAAGTAACAAAAATGTGAAAAAACACATTAATATATTTATCATCCTGTCTACTAACAGACATTCAAATAAATGTAAAAATGTTCGGCAAATATTGCGGTAATTTTGGCAATGAAATAAAAAAAAAGAACCGATTAAATGTCGCCAATGATAAACTTACCTCATTATACTTATGGGGTCTGTCGAAAAAGCAATTAAACTTTGTTCAGGGGAGCAACATTGATGGGAAATCATTACGCTCAAATCACACTGAAAACACCGTTCCCGCTAGATAACCGAAGTTAAGCAGCGTAAGCATGTTCAATACTTAATTGGTAACCGTGTAAGCAACATCAAATACTGCAACAAGCCTGGGCCCTTTGTTTAATCAAAATGACCGATATTAAATGACCCGAAAGTGTTGCCATGAAACAACCAAATTGGACCACCCAAAGACAATTCCTGCCTTTCTGTATAATATGATTCGTAAGCGAACAGTTTGTTAGTAAAATACATTTGTTCGTTGGTATTAAATTGTATAAATATTTTCTTTTTTGTTATTTTGTTATTAAATATGAGTCTCAATAAACTGGTAGGGTGGAGTGCCCTTGGTGTAGTGGGTTAAAGTACTGAATTGAAATCGTAGTACGACAGTTCAAAGTATAGTCTCGTCATTACGTTCACTCTAGGAAATAATCCCCCGAAATAGGTATGAACACCCTTTTCCGTTGGTTATGGGTTAAATAAACCACTTATCTTCTTCTACGATGATTACTTTGCCACATCAAGCCCTAGCACCATATGATTTTCCCAACCGTTATGCCCTTATGGCAAAGCCCAACCCCTTTTTATCATATGTGCTAGAAGGCGGTGACTGAGGGGACATGTCCTGGGAATGACGTTAACTCTATCTGATGTGAGGTTCCAGTTTTGGTGGTTTGGGAATAGGAGCACCCCTTCATCACCATTTATCCCTCGTCCACTCTGACCCGGAGTGTAGTACCTGTTAGGGTCCCAATCTATGGGTTAAATAGAAAAACATGAGTTTGATAACAAAATTGTATTATGCATAAGAATGAATTTATTTCACAACTTGTCAGCATTTAAAGACCCGCCGAGGTTGATATGCCGTAAAACAAAACAAAACAAAACAAAAACGATTACTTTTGTGTCGAGAGATTCCTGCTAGTTAAGAATATCTTAAATATTAAGATATCGAAAATCCTAGAATAATTTATAGATGAAAACAAAAATTGTTCTCTATAATGGAATACACAATTCATCTGAAGATGGCAAGAGTGATGTGAAACCAAAAAAAATCCGTTGCTGAGGAATAAGGATGTTCTCAACGAATATGAATAAAAGATTTGTCAAAGAATGCAGGTGATATCAACATCAGCTCCATAGAATAAAATGAAAGACACAAAATTATGTTTAAAGCACCTATTACGCATCATGCTGAGTATAGATATATATTTAAGGCTAGAAAGCTTACTACTCGTTATTACGTAGGTTGGAATAAAGTAAGCTAATAAATAATAAACTAGAAAAAAAATATGGAAAGAATAAAAAATGTACAATTTTTGCTTTCGTTAATTCTCTCTTTCTCCGTTTTTGTATGCTACGTTTCCTGTTGTTATATCCCATCATATTTACACATCATTCCTTAAGTTTTGTCACACATAACCACCTGAATATGTAGGTGTGTACACGCAAAGTTAACTTAAGAGATACAGAAGTATTATAATTTATTATGTTATGGTTTGAAAATCGCTTTGGAAAAAAATCTATGTTATCAAGTGTCGTTGATGAATTCATGTCTTCGCTACCTATATATATATATCCATCTATCTATCTTATATACCAAACTTAATTGGTAAATCCTCGCGGTGAGAAAAAACAGCTAATAGTTTGATTGTAAAAAATATACTACCAAACATCAACCGGGGAAAAAAAAATTTGAAAAAAGAAAAGACCAAGATAATCGTACCAACCAAAAATAATCTATGGTACAAATATTGGCCAAAAGAAAAAACAATTTATATGCACATATAATATAAGATATATATATATATATATATATAATATATATATATATATATATATACAAAACCGTCAGGAGACTAAATCTAATAAGTAAAAAGTGCTCAATACTAAAGTAGAGAAATAATAAAGATCAATCTAATGAGTCAGGCGAACCTACTAAAAGTTTCGCTTAATGCACTTCAGGGCTAAGATCTTAGCCCTGAAGAACATTAAGCAAAACTTTTAGTAGGTTCGTCTGACTCATTAGATTGATCTCTATCTATCTATCTATCTATCTATATATATATATATATAATAGCCCGATTGTCTGTCTTACCTTATATATCTACATCTCATTCTGTTCCTAAATATCATTTCTGTTTTTCTCCACCCCTTCTCTGTTCCTCTCACACACATTCACCCATAAACACACGCACATACACATATACGCATTGTCTGTACGATTAAAAAATACCAGACAAAATTGTTAAAATGTATAATTCATACGTTTGATAACAAGTATTTAACCGTTCATTTTCTTTCAGACATAATTCTTCACATTAGCATACACCATTACCTAAGTCATGTCTTCCCAGTGGATTGAGGTTGCAGAATACACAGACTGCAGTTCTGTATAGAGATAAGGACCTACACCCATTTAATGGGACCACCTGTTGGCTGTGGGTGACAACCGGTAAGGCCTGGGGACAGGATCATTGTGACTGAACAGTCCGTCCCCTGACATAGAACATTTCATTCCCGCCCTTATTTCGTCAAGAAGAGTAGTCGGAGAGGCCTAAGCCAACCAAGCTCTAGTACCTTTATTATTTGTTTTTTTCCGACCGTATTCATAAATTGTTCTATGGCATACACCACATATTATTAGGTTGGAGCTTGACGGTGGTAGTTGAGAGTAAACCACTAATTACTCATTACCAATTATTAATATAATATAAAATTAATAAAATAAAACCAACCAATTATCGGCTTAAAATTCGTATATACAAGAACACAAAATGTAGCATTATATGGTCTACAGGGTTTGATATGCCATTAAACAAAATAATCAATCAAAATAACCAAACTATATATCACTTATTCCTATATTATAATAATATTTCGTGGAATTCAAACATGGATGCCCCCTGATACCCTTTTTATTTATTGATAATTTGTTTGGTTTGAAAGCATGCCAACCTTTCGAGGATTATTCAATGCCTAGATGGTCAGGAACCGCGTTCATTGTACGTTCATATATTCTGTGTAATTGTTTTTAAGGGATTATTTTTGTTTTATTTTGGTGGGGAATCCGCAAGTGAATACGAATATTTTGCTAACAAATCTATTTGTCTCTTAAAGGTACTATCCTCCGTTGTGAGTGGAAATTGGAATGAGGGCAATGGAGTTACCCCACACCCGTTAAGAATACATTTAAAAAAATACTTCGTCAATTCAACGTGTTGACGACTTAAACCACATCGTGGGATGTCCCTCTCTCTCTCTCTCTCTCTCTCTCTCTCTCTCTCTCTCTCATACTCACACACACACACATGGCGCGCACCACACACACACACATGCGCGCGCACACACACACAACACACACACACACCTTAGAACTGGGGGTCTCGCCGCCAGATGCAGTTTGGTGTCATACACTTAATAATTCCTATTGTGGGAAGATCATACCACTCTGCTCTTGGAACCAACAACGTTCTGGGTTCGAAACCCAGCGCATGAGTAGCACAGCTTGGATCTGTGGGTAAAATGGGTAGGTGGTGACATGTCTCGCGCTCCACCTTAGACGTAGAAATAATCTATCTGATCTGGCGCAAGTGAAAAGGGATATACTCCTTCGTTGGACGTCTGATACCCACAATAGACCACTCTACCTACATTTACTTACGCCCCTACAGGGTGTACTATCAACTTATTCTAAGCCCCACCGACAGAGTGGTGGTATCTTTGGAGAGCAATATGCTTTGAGAGATTGTAGAAACTTTGATTATAGATAAAAATTAATTCAAAGGAAACTGTGGAAACTATGTTTAGGTTAATTGTCTTCACATGGTTACATTTACAGTAATGTTTTTAATATCTTATATAAACACTTTACTTTTGACAAGAAAGCATTTATAAAATAACTACCCGATTTTAAAAAAAATTACATATGTTAACTCACAAAGAAATACATTTTAAATGTGCATCGGAAAAGAAGACGGGACGTTTAATTTTTAACTATCTGATCTAATTTAAAACCGATAAAGTTTTAATTTGAAATTTTCTTCCTTTTCAAACAAATACATTTTTTCTTTTTATCGGAAATGAAAGAAAAACTGAATTAAAATAAAAGATGTTTATTTATCCTTTCATTTATTTTTCAATATCCTAAACTCCTTAATGAAAGTCCAACGCATTTGTGACGTGAATCGAGATGATTCTTTTAAATAGTATTTCAAAATGAAAGAAAACACAACGTACAAGAATGCACATCCGGACATTTAATCGTTACGTTGAAATTGAAACACAATTAAAAACGTCAATATAATGTTTAGCGGTTGTCCAGAAAATACATTAACGCTTAAAGATAATGAATCTTTTCTCAACATATTCCATTTGAAATAAATCAATTTTTGTTATAAATATATTATTTCCATGCCAATAAACAGATCTCATGTATAAAATTAATTAAAAAATCAATGACTGTAACGGTGGCGGTGATGCTTACAGTTGGAGTAGAAGATATAACCCACCTGTGCCGTGGATGGTGGCCCGTAATGCTTAAGGATGGATTCTTCGTGGAGGAGCAGTCAATAACATGCTACAATTCATTTTGGCCCTTACCTAAGCTGGATGGTCGGCGAGGAAGGTCCCTCTGATCAGAGCGTGTCATGTTAAGCCCTAGCCCCTACATGATTGTCTTGAATCTTTTTCCCTTATTGCAAGCCACAAACCTTTTATATCATATATAGATAGAAGGCGGTGGCTGAGGATCTTTGTACCCTGTGTATACGTTAAAATGCATCTAATGTTATGTTCCAAAATAATACTTGGAGGTGAAGATTATAAACAGTTTTGATTAGTGCACTTGGAATGGTTCCACGGATTGGAAAAACAAACAGGAGGAATTTGATATCAGAGAAAGAAATCGAGACCATCCAAACAATAGTATAGTTAAGATCGTTAGAATTCTCAGGAGATCCTGAAGACTTGACGTGATTTGCTGTCACTCGACGCCATGACAAATCACCAGCTAACACTGATGTGAGAAACTTGTATATGATAATAATGATAAAAAAAATGTCATGCTTCTGATGAAAAATGCAAAAGTAATAACGGAAGGAATTTAACTACTCAATCAGGGAAATATATGAACACCGGTAAAAAAGAACCACGAGAATTTGGCAATATTGAAAATAGATATCATCAAACAAAAGGATGTTGAAATAAAAAGTGAGAAAAGAGTACCTGAGATGACAATGAAAACTTCTCAAAACTAAACTCAGTTGGAGAAATCTCTTCAAAGGAATAAACACCTGGGTTGTCTCCTTGATACTTTGGACCATTCTTATAATAGACAAATAGATAGACAAAACGATAAAGAATTCGATGATGATGCACAAGGCATTACATCCGACAGGTGACATAAGAGAATTATATTAAGAAAAATAAAGATTAAGAGGACTGACTAGCATTGATGATTGTGAAGGTGTGACAAATCGAGAATTCAAAGAATAAACTAAAAGGAGCAAGGAAAGACTAATTAAAGCAGCCAAAACTATAATAACATGTGCTGGGGCACGGTCTCAATGTATGTATGGAACGATGCTCCGGCTCAGTATTAGTCGTTGTATTGGATGATACGAATATAATACTATAAAGAGAGATTCTTCTAATGCTGGTCGTAACACAAATTATAATGTATAGGGCCTGACGGAAAGCTGGTTTTGTTCCTTTTCCAACTCGGCTGAAATATGATAACCAAAAGCGGCCAACGGGGTCAAACAAACATAACAGGAACGCTTCTGATAATCATACACAATATATATGCATTTATTTTTTTTTATAAATGATTAATATTCTTGTATAATGTCAGAAGAGCGAGGTGATTTCTTTGTCAGTTGACTGGCGATCTACAGCTAGTTGATTTGGATAACTTATTACTGGTTGTTACCGAGTGGCAGTACGTCAGAGTGCATTATGGACGGTGACAAGGAAGAACGTGTAGCGAGTATTCTGGTTACAGGCGTCCAGACTCTGGTGGACGTCCTCCGCTTTCGGTCTGTCTTCTTGGTCTCTCTAGTTTCGGTCTCTCTGACTCCGACTGGTGGCTGTTATTTATGGGATCCAGACCTCCCCACCCCCGAACATACCTCTCTGATTGGCCAGCACTCAATAAACATTGCCTACATGTCTAAATGGCTTTGTGCCAGCCTAGCTTGTATCTTTCCATTTGGGTTTTTTCCAACTCCAACGAGTCAAGGCCAACCATTGTTTTATTTATGTAAGTTTTTGAAATTGTTGACCAACTTTTCAAAAACTGGAATCTTATTGTTTAAATTATCATTTTATTTTGTGAAAATTTTAAATTCGATGATATATATCAAATTCCATAATTTAGGAATTTATGCCTACTTGAGGATTCTTTGTTTAGATAAATCTATATTTTTAATATACATTATTTTATTATTATTATTATTATTATTATTATTATTACCGTAACTTTAACTTTTCACAAATTGCTATAATTAATAATTAGGGTAGTTTTAATTATTAGATCGCCAATCAACCCATAACACTTTAATAGTATTATAAACAACAATTTTCAATGTATGGACAAGCAAAAAATCAACTAGAAACTAGAAAACTAATATGGGAAGAAAAACAACTGTATGGATCGTTCACCTGTAAAATTGAAGAGATTGCAAACGAGAAGAGCTGGACATGTCTAAGAAAGGGAAATCGTAATTACGTGAATCCTCTTATTATAGCATCACAAAATAATGCCATTAGGAAAATTTATTAAAAGTGAGAATAGATAAGAGTAACAGAATATTGTAGGCTTTGTGGAGACAGAGATGAAACTGCTAATCCCATCAGAAGTGAATGCAAAAAGCTAGCTTAAAGGAGTACAATACTAGGCACAAATAGATGGGAAAAGGTGATCCACTGTGAAATTGTTCCGGAAATCAATGTTAACCATTTTACAAAATGGTATATGAACAACCCGGAATCCTCCATACCATATGAGACGCAAAAATCATTTTTTAGATCCATGGATTACTTAATCCCAGCTAGAAGACCTTGTTTAGTATTCATTTACAAGTGAAAAAAAAACTTTTAAGGGGGATTTTGCTGTTTTCGTTGTCACAGAGTGAAAATGAAAGAAATAGAATAGTTAGGCGCCTTTCCAGAGAACTAAAAGAAACTGTGGAACATGAAATTGATACGAATTGTAGCTTTTGCCGTTGGAACTGTTCCCAAGGGCTTGGAAAAAGACAAGAGGAACTGAAAATCAGAGAAGAATCGAGGTCATCCAGTCAACCGGATTGTTAAGATCGACTATAATACTTAAAAGAGTCCTGGGGACCTGAAGGGACTTGTTGTATTTCAGACTCCAGGGAAACACCACCAATGCTTATGTGAGAACCTCACAACATAATAATAATAATAATAATAATAATTGGGAAGGTGATCCACTGGTAATTATGCAAAAAATTAAACTTTGACCATACAACAAAATGGTATATGCATAAACCAGAATCTGTTCTTAGAATGGAACGCATAAAATTCTCTAGGATTTTGAGATAAGACGGATCACGCTATCCCAGCCAGGAGACCAGAGCTAGTGTTGTTTAACAAAAAAAAAGGGCGGGGGGGAGTGTCAACTGATGTACTTCGCAGTTCCAAAAAGATCAGGAAGCCGAAGGAAAATGAAAGATGGATAAATACCGGAACCTGCCAGATAATTGAAAAAGCTGTGGAATATGAGAGTAAAGTGATACCAATAGCAGTTGGTGCACTTGGAACGTTCCCATAAACCTAGAAAAATACTGGAGGATCTGGAAATCAGAGGAAGAATTGAAGTCATCCAGACTACTACACTACTGCAATCGGCTAGAATACTCAGAAGAGTCCTGGGACCTGAGGAGACTTGTTGTCACTCAGCCTACAGTGAAATACCATCAGCTAACGCTGATGTGGAAAAACAAATAGAGTGAAAAATAATAATAATAATAATAATAATAATAATAATAATAATAATGTAACAAAGAAACACCTTTGAATTAATAAGCAAACTATTTATCTTAATATTCACATATTAGTGCAGGCATATTTAAATCGCATGCATAAAAATCTTTGTCTATTTTCCACTTTTGGTTGGATTTTAAATCGTCTTTGAATCAATTTACACATGAAATTAGCTTAATAATTTAGTAGACACACTCGTTTTATTCCGTATCAAATAGGCAATCCCATCAGATATTCATCCAGTTATTAATTCCATTACCTTCTTCATAGATGCATTGAAATTAAAATTTGAAAATGTTTTACTAATCTGAAAATGAAACTCTATAAGCGATAATTGAAATAAATGCATTTTTTGAAATTACCCATGAAAATACTCTAATGCTTTTATTAAAATGGTATTTGGGAAATGAACAAATATTTTCTTTATCGTTTACGATGATATTATTAAAATGTTCTACTTTGTGGCCTATCTTGTCTAAAGTAGAAATGTATATCAAATTGGTTTCAGTGACTGGTGTTCGATTCTCGGAAAAGGCCATAATTTCGAATAGTGATTTTCGTCATCAATTTGAATGATTGTCACAATCCTCTTTTCTATCATTTTTGCCAAACATTTCTTATCATTTACTTTCGGATTGTTTCTTTCTAATGGGTTCTTCTCATTAATAACATGAACACACGTTTCTTTATTAGTTCATCAGTTTAATAAAGGTAACTTGTAGTCATATCAGTACTGCTGTAAGGCTGCACCACCTGGACCCTAACGAGGCGCCTCGAGAATAAGCTAGATGGGAGCTGCACAAGAATGCTGCGAGCAGTTTTGAACAAGTCTTGGAAACAGCATCCCACAAGGGAGCAGCTGTATCGTCACCTGCCCCCTATCTCACAGACCATCCGAGTGAGACGGACTAGGCATGCAGGACACTGCTGGAGACACAAGGACGAACTCATAAGCGATGTTCTCCTGTGGAAGCCAACACATGGACATGCCAGTGTGGGCCGCCCAGCAAGGACCTACATTGACCAGCTATGTAAAGATGCTGGCTGCAGCAAGGAAGAACTCCCTGGGCCGATGAATGATAGGAAAGGTTGGCGAGAGATTGTCATGGATATCCGTGCTGCCTGCGCGACATGATGATGATTGGTTAGATAATGTTGCTCATAATGTTTATATATATATCTTTACCAACCCTTCCAAAGCGCTGTGTGTGACACAAGGTCACTTTATTAGGCGGAGTTTAACAGGATTCAATTCAGAGCTTTCCGTCTCTTCGTATGTTTTGCGTAACAAAGATCCAAAAACCGAACATTTTATTAAATCAATTTGGGTAGGTAGTTTTCATTTCCATCAACCTTAAGCGGATACAATCGTTAAGCTATGTTAAGTATTCTGTGTTATTTTCACCTGTAATCAGGATTGAACCAGGAACCACCTGATGATTTTCACCTGGTACTGTATTAAATCATATCTTATAACCGTTACGCCAATATATCCAATGCACACTTGGCTGGGGCTGTAGAATACATCGACTGCACCTCTGCAGAGGGTAACCCCCCCCCATTGATAGTGACCCGCGATAGTCAAGGACAGAATCCTATGGTTGACCTGGTCATGACATGCACCACTCCCTTAATTAGGCTCCTCCGATCAATGAACTGGTACGCCAGGCCCTAGTACCTATATGATTGTTCCGGCCATATTGTTCTCATGGGAACCCCCAACCCCTTTTCTGAACTAAAAGGTGGAGGTTGAGGTTTAGTTCTAGGGTATGACGTTAAACTGCATTTGGTGGATGAGGTGCAAATCTGGAGCTCTAATGAGTGTAGAGTACTCCTTCGTTGCCATCACTCCCAGTTCCACTCTCATCTGGAGTGATAGTATCTTTTAAGCACATCTGTAGTTAAATGTATAAAGAAATGAAGAATTGAAAAATGTGTTTGAAAAATGAGTCTAAAGAAAGATTTGAATACCCAATAAAAATGATAAAACAAAAACAACTTCAGCATAAATAACCCTAGGGATTGCGTGCCGTAAAATTCAGGTCAACCAAACAACCATGTGTCCAAGTAGATAGTATTTTTATTATTTTGGAATCTTGTATTGTTGACTATTTTCACGTCTGTCCGAGTCATCACTAAATTTTTGTTACATCTTTCATTTTCATATTCCCTCTCTTTTTTCATTTTCTTGCAACATATTTAGGGAATGTTTCATGAATTTCAATTTTCCTTATTCTTCACCATCGTCATCTTCGTAACTATCTTTGTTATAATCGTTTATTTGTTTCTATCTTTTTACTCGCAAGAATATATTCTCATGTGTTTGAATAAACTATAATACAATACTATTAATACATTTTTATTATTTCAATGGTGTTGTTATTGAGTAATATTAACACAGGCCGCAATTATTGTTTTATGGAAATATACTTCGTCTATAATGAAACAACGACGTAAACGTGTTAATTTCAGTGCATCCTGATAAAAACATAATTTCAATTTATTTCCTATTTAATTTCATTGCTATTTTTTTGGCGCTCGTTGTTATTTCATAAATAAACAGAATTTTAACGATAATATGATAAAATGAATAAATATGTTTGTTTATCAGGATGCAACTGAAATTAAACACGAATCTTTAACGTCGTGTTTTCAATTATAGACGGAGTATATTTGCCATAAACATATTTTTGCGGCCTGTGGTTAATATTACTCAATAACAAACACGCATTGAAATAATAAAATGTTATTAATAGTATTGTGTATATAGTTTATTCAACACATGAGAATAAATTCTTGGCGAGTAAAAAGATAGACAAAATAAACGATTATAACAAAGGAGAGTTACGAAGATGACGATGGTGAGAATAAGGAAAATTGAAATTCAGGAACATTCCTAAATATGTTGCAAAGAAAATGAAAAAAGAAGAGGAATATGAAAAGATAGTACGAAAATAACTCCGGACAGACGTGAAAATAGTCACATACAAGAGATTCCAAATAATAAACTACCTATCCTACTTGGACATGGTTTGTGGTTGACTGAATTTTCACCGGCACGCCAATCCTAGGGTATTTTATGCTGAAGTTGTTTTGTTTTATTCATTTTTATTGGGTATTCAAATCTTTCTTTAGACTCATTTTTTCCAAAAATATATTAACCTACAATGTGCTTAAAAGATACTAATCACTCCAGATGAGAAGTGGAACTGGGAGTGATGGCAACGAAGGGTACTCTACACTCATTAGAGCCCAGATTTTGGCAACCCCCACCCATCACCAAATGCAGTTAACGTCATACCCTAAAACTAAAACCCTCAACCTGAGAGTGTTAAGTTCAGAAAAGGGGTTGGGGTTCCCATGAGAACAATATGGCCGGAACAATCATATGTGTCTGGGCCTGGCGACAGTTCATTGATCGAGGGAGCCTAATTAAGGGGTGGGTGGCATGTCATGACAAGGTCAAGCACATAGGATTCTGTCCTTGATATCGCGGGTCACTATCAATGGGGGGGGGGTTTACCACCTCTGCAGAGGTGCAGTCGATGTATTCTACAGCCAGCCAAGTGTGCATTGGATATATGGCGTAACGGTATAAGATATGATTGAGATACAGTACGGTGAAATCATCAGGGTTCCTGTGTTCAATCCTGATTACAGGTGAAATACACAGAATACTTAACAAGGCTTAACGATGTATCCGCTTAAGGTTGATGGCATGAAAACTACCTACCCACACACTCGCACTCCACACACTCGCTCTCGGATTTTTGAGTCTTGTTACGCAAACATACGAAGAGATGGAAAGCTCTGAATTGAAATCCTGTTAAACTCCGCCTATCGAAAAGTGAGGCTTGTGTCACACACAGCGCTTGTGGAAGGGGTTGGTAAAGAATAAAAAATTATATATAACAATTATGAGGCAACATTATCCTAACCATCATCATGCATGTCGCGCAGGCAGCAACGGCATATCCATGACAATCTTCGCCAACCTTTGCCTATCATGTCATGGCCCAGGGAAGTTCTCTTGTTTTTTTTTTGTTTTGGCAGCCAGCATCTTTAACTAGCTGGTAGCTATATGTAGGTCCTGCTTGGGCGGCCACACTGGCAGTCCCATGTGCTTGCTTCCCAGAGAACACGCTTATGAGTTCGTCCTTGTGGTCTCCAGCAGTGCCCTGCATGCCTAGTCCGTCTCACTTCGGTATGGTCCTGTGAGATAGGGGGCAGGTGACGATACAGCTGCTCCTTGTGGGTGCTGTTTCCAAGACTTGTTCAAAACTGCCTCGCAGCATTCCTTGTGAAGCTCCCATCTAGCTTATTCTCGAGGCGCCTCGGTAGGGCCAGGTGGTGCAGCTACAGAGACTGATATACTACAAGTTACTTTATTAAACTGATGAACTAATAAGAAACGTGTGTTCATGTTATTAATGAGAAGAACATTAGAAAGAAACAATCCGAAAGTAAATGATAAGAAATGTTTTGGCAAAAATGATAGGAGAGGTTGTGACAATCATTCAATGATACGAAATCCTATTGAATTATGGCTTTCCGAGAATCGAACACCAGTCACTGAACCATTTGATATACATTTCTACTTTAGCAAGAATAAGGCACAAAGTAGAACATTTTAATAATACATCGTAACGATAAAGAAAATAGTTTGTTCATTCCCAAATACCATTTTAATAAAAGCATTAGAGTATTTTCATGGGTAATTTCAAAAATGCATTATTTCATTATCGCTTATAGAGTTTCATTTTCAAGATTAGTAAACATCAATTTTTTAATTTCAATGGCATCTATGAAGAAGGTAATGGAATTAATAACTGGATGAATATCTGATAGGGATTGCTATTTGATACGGAATAAACGAGTGTGTCTACTAAATTATTAAGCCTAATTTCATGTGTAAATTGATTCAAGACGATTAAAATTCAACCAAAAGTGGAAAATAGAAAGATTTTTATGATGGCGATTTAAATATGCTGCACTAATAGTGAATATTAAGATAAATAGTTTGCTTATTATTCAAGGTGTTCTTTGTTACATTATTAATTATTATTATTATTATTTTATTATATATTTTTCACTCCTATTGTGTTTTTCCACATCAGCGTTAAGCTATGGTATTTCCTGTAGGCTGAGTGACAACAAGTCTCCTCAGGTCCCAGGACTCTTTCTGAGTATCTAGCCGATTGCAGTAGTGGTAGTAGTCTGGAATGACTCAATTCTTCCTCTGATTTCCAGAATCCTCAGTATTTTTTTCTAGTTTATTGGGAACGTTCCAAGTGACCAACTGCTATTGGTATCACTTTTACTCTCATATTCCACAGATTTTCATATCTGGGCAGGTTCCCGTATTTATCCATCTTTTCATTTTCCTTCGGCTTCCTGTGATTGTTGGAACTGCGAAGTACATCAGTTGACACTCCCCCCCCGCCCTTTTTTTTGTTAAACAACACTACTCTGGTCTCGCTGGTGGGGATAGCGTGATTCCGTCTTTATCTCAAAATCTAGAGAATTTTATGCGTTCATTCAAGAACAGATTCTGGTTTAGCATATAACATTTTGTTGTATGGTCAAAGTTTATTTTTTGGCATAATTACAGTGATCAACCTTCCCAATTATTATTATATATATTATTTCGTTGTGAGGTTCTCACATAAAGCAATTGTGGTGTTTCCCTGGAGTCTGAAATAAACAAGTCCCTTCAGGTACCCAGGACTCTTTTAAGTATTATAGTCGAATCTAACATCCGGTTGACTGAATGACCTCGATTCTTCTCTGATTTTCAGTTCCTCTGTCTTTTTCAAGCCCTTGGGAACCAGTTCCAACGGCAAAGCTACAATTCGTATCAATTTCATGTTCCACAGTTTTCTTTTAGTTTCTCTGAAAGGGCGCTAACTATTGCTATTTCTTTTCATTTTCACTCTGTGATCAACGAAACAGCAAATCCCCCTTAAAAGTTTATTTTTTCACTTAAATGATATAACAAGGTCTCTAGCTGGATTAAGTAATCCATATGGATCTAAAAATGTTTTATGCTCTTATGGTATGGAAAAAAAGGGGATTCGGGTTGTTCTATAACTTTTGTAAAATGGTTAACATTGATTTCCCGGAAGCAATTCACAGTGGAATTCACCATTTCCCATCTATTTGTGCCTAGTATTTCGTACTCCTTTTAAGCTAGCTTTTTGCATTCACTTCTGATGGGATTAGCAGTTTCATCTCTGTCTCCACAAAGCCTACAGATATTCTGTTACCTATTATCGTATTCTCACTTAATATAATTTTTTCCTAATGCATTATTTTGTGAGCTATAATAAAGAGGATTTCAACGTAATTACGAATTTCCCTTTCTTAGAACATGTCCAGCTCTTCTCGTTTGCATCTCTTCAATTTTACAGGTGAACGATCCATACAGTTTGTTTTTCTTCCCATATTAGTTTTCTAGTTTCTAGTGATTTTTTGCTTGTCCATACATTGAAATTGTTGTTTATAATACTATTAAAAGTGTTAGGGTTGATTGGGCGATCTAATTAATTAAAACCTACCCTTAATTATTAATTATACAAATTTGTGAAAAGTTAAAAGTACGGTATATTATAATAATAATAATATAATAATCTAATAATAATGTTATATTAAAATATAGATTTATCTAAACAAAGAATCCTGCAAGTAGGCATAAAATTCCTTAAATTATGGAATTTGATATATATCATCGGAAATTAAAATTTCACAATAAAGATAATTTAACAAATAAGATTCGCAGTTTTTGAAAAGTTGGTAACATTTCAAAAACTTACATAAATAAAAAATGGTTGGCCTTAACTGCGTGGAGTTGGAAAAACCCAATGGAAAGAAATACAAGCTAGGCTGGAAACAAACCATTTAGGTACATGTAGGCAATGTTATTGAGTGGCTGGCCATCAGAGAGTGTATGTTCGGGGGTGGGGAGGTCGGATCCCATAATAACAGCCCACAGTCGGGAGTCAGAGAGACCGAAACTAGAGAGACCAAAGAAGACACGACCGAAAGCGGCAGGACGTCCACCAGAGTCTGGCACGCTGTAAACGATACTCGAATTACACGTCTGACCTTGTCACCGTCCATAATGCACTCTGACGTACTGCCACTCGGTAACAAACCAAGGTTTAATAAGTTATCAATCAACTAGCTGTAGATCGCCAGTCCAACACAAAAGAAATCCCTCGCTTTCTGATACATTATATCAAGAATATTATCATTTATAAAAAAAATAAATGCATATATATTGTGTATGATTATCAGAAGGCGTCCTGGTATGTTTTGTTGGCCCGTTGCCGCTTTTGGTTATGCAAATATTTTCAGCGAGTTTGGAAAAGGAACAAAACCAGCTTTCCGTCAGCCCCTATAACATTATAATTGTGTTACGACAGCAATTAGAAGAAATCTCTCTTTATAGTATTATATTCGTTAATCATCCATACAACGACTGTAATACTTGGAGCCGGAGCATCGTTCCCATACATACAATTGACGAACCGGCCCAGCACATGTTTATTATAGTTAATTGCTGCTTTAATTATCTTTCTTGCTCCTTTTGTTTAGTTCTTGAATTCTCGATTTGTCACACTTCACAATCATCAATGCTAGTCAGTCTCTTTAATCTTTATTTTATTAATATATATTCTCTTTATGTCACCTGTCGATGTAATGCTGTGCAATGCATCATCGAATTCTTTATCGTTTTGTCTTCTATTTGTCTATTTAAGAATGGTCCAAGTATCAAGGAGACAACCCAGGTGTTTATTTCCTTGAAGAGATTTCTCCAACTGAGTTAGTTTGTAAGAAAGTTTCATTGTCCATCTCAAGGTACTGCTTTTCTCAACTTTTATTTCACATCCTTTTGTTTGATGATTCTATTTCAATATTGGCCAATTCTCGTGGTTCTTTTTTTACGCGTGTTCATATATTTTCCTGATTGAGTTAGGTTAAATTCTTCCGTTATTACTTTTTGCATTTCATCAGAAGATGACATTTTTTTTATCATTATTACATAATACAAGTTTCTCACATCAAGTGGTTAGCTTGGGATTTGTCACTGGCGTCCGAGTGAAGCAAAATCACGTCAAGTCTTCAGGACTCTTCTGAGATTCTAAACCGATCTTAACTATACTATGTTTGGATGGTCTCGATTCTTCTCTATATCAAATTCCTCACTGTTGTTTTCCAATCCGTGGAAACCATTCGCAAGTGCACTAATCAAACTGTTATAATCTCATCCTCCAAGTATTATATTGTAAAAAAAAAAACAAAAAAAAAACAAAAAGAACATACCATTAGATTGCATTTTAACGTCATACACAGGGTACAAAGATCCTCAGCCAACCTCCTTCCTATCATATATATGATTAAAGGTTGTGGCTTGCCAATAAGGGAAAAGATTCAAGACAATCATGAGGGCTAGGGCTTAACATGACACGCTACTGATCAGAGGGGACCTTCCTCGCCGACCATCAAGTCTTAGTAAGGGCCAAAAGAATTGTAGCATGTTATTGACTGCTCCTCACAAGAATCCACCTTAAGCATTACGGGCCACAATCCACGGCACAGTGGTATATTCCTCTAATCCACTGTAAGCATCACCGCCACCGTTACAGTCATTGATATTTTTAAAATTTTATACATGAGATCTGTTTATTGGCAATGGAAATAAATATTTATAACAAAAATTGATTTCATTTCAATGGAATATGTTGAGAAAAGATTCATTATCTTTAAAGCGTTATGTTTTTCTGGACACCGCTAACATTAATATTGAGTTTTAATTGTGTTTATTTCAACGTAACGATTAAATGTCCGGATGTGCATTCTTGTAGCGTTGTGTTATTCTTTCATTTGAAATACTATTTAAAAGAATCATCTCCGATTCACGTCACAAAATGCGTTGGACTTCATTAAGGAGTTTTAGGATATTGAAAATAAAATGAAAGGAATAAATAAACATCTTTTATTTAATTCAGTTTTCTTCATTTCCGATAAAAGAAAAATGTAATTGTTTGAAAAAAGGAGAAAAAAATTTCAAATTAAAAACTTTAATCGGTTTTTCAAATTAGATCAAGATAGTTAAAAATTAAACGTCCGTCTTCTTTTCCGATGCACATTTAATGTATTTCTTTGTGAGTTAACATATGTATTAATTTAAAATCGGGTAGTTATTTTATAAATGCTTTTTTCAAAAGTAAAGTGTTTTATATAAGATATTACAAACATTACTGTAAAGTAACCATGTGAAGACAATTAACCTAACACATAGTTTCCACAGTTTCCTTTGAATTAATTTTTATCCTATAATCAAAGGTTTCCTACAATCTCTCAAGCATATTGCCTCAAAGATACCACCACTCTGTCGGTGGGGCTTAGAATAAGTTGTAGTACACCTGTGGGCGTAGTAAATGTTAGGAGAGTGGTCTATTGGTCGGATCAACGTCCAACGAAGGAGTAATCCCCTTTTCAACTTGCGCCAGATCAGATAGATTATTCTACGTTCTAGGTGGAGCGCGAAGACATGTACCACCTACCCATTTCCCTCACAGACCAAGCTGTGCACTCATGCGCTGGGTTTCGAACCCAGAACGTTGTGGTTCCATAGAGCGAGTGGTATGAACTTCCCCACAATAGGAATTATTAAGTGTATGACACCAACTGCATCTGGCGGCGAGACCCCCAGTTCTTAAAGGTGTGTGTGGTGTGTGTGTGTGTGTGCGCGCGCATGTGTGTGTGTGTGGGTGCGCGCGCAAATGTGTGTGTGTTGTGAGTAGAAAGAGAGAGAGAGAGAGAAGAGAGAGAGAGAGAGAGAGAGGACATCCACGTGTGGTTTAAGTCGTTTTAAAAAAAAAAAACAACACGCTTGAATTGACGAAGTATTTTTTAAATGTAATTCCTTACGGTGTGGGGTAACTCATTGCCTCATTCCAATTTTCCCACTCACAAACGGAAGGTAGTACTGTTAAGAAAGACAATAGATTTGTAGCAAAATATTCGTATTCAGCTTGGAAACGGATTCCTCCCCACCAAAAAATTAAAACAAAATAATCCCTTAAAAAAAAACAATTACACAGAATAAAATATGAACGTACAAATGAACGCGGTTCCTGACCATCAGACCTG
>CM042137.1:4188237-4190737 GCA_023376005.1 Doryteuthis pealeii
GCTGTATGTGATATTGATTGTGGTAAGTGAACTTGGAGTAGTCCTCAAGTGTTTGGGAAAAAGACAAGAGGAATCGGAACTTGGGGGAAGAATCAAAACCATCTATATAACAGTATTGTTAAAGTCAGAAGAGTCCGGGACACATGAGGAGACTTGTTGTCACTACGTTAGTGGAAAAATCTCATAAAATAATTAAAAAAGGATCTCAATTAATTGTACAAAATAGATAGGCCAAAGCTAATATAGATTACATGTAGAAGGGGAGATTTGGGGAGAGAGTGTGAGGGGGAGATAGGGATGAAAAAGACAACGTAATAATAATAAAATTAAAACTGGATTCGTAATGTGTAAATGTGTAGCTAATACGAGGAAGAAAAGACATCCACTGTAAGTTCTACTAATAAGATTTTACCATGCACACAAATGCTGAAATAACCAGAATCTGTCGCGGGCAATGAGACGCACAAAATATTATTAGACAGTATGATGAAAACTGATCCCCTCATCCAGACCAGAAAAAATAATCTAGTTTTAGTTAATAAAAAAAAAAAAAACGTGTCTGTTATTTGATCATGGATCTAAAGTAACGGTTAGAGAAAAATTATTGAATATCAAGATCTTGCTTGAGAAAGAAATATCAGGTGACAGGAAGGGGTACCAAGAGGAAAACGGAGGTCTAGGAATGATAAAAATTAATTTGTATTATTTGGACTATTGTCCTAATCTTCATTGTTATCTGTACAACGTTTCGGCCGATGTGCCCTCCGGTCTTCTTCAAGTATTTCTTGTCGCTCGGCACTCGGGTGCCTTCTCGAAGTCGGGAACCTTCTTTGTAAACTCTAGAACCTGCTTGTCGTAATCGGTAGCCATCAGGAAACTTTGAACCCAACCCTTTATTCAATTCACGGGGTATCTCGTTCTCATTCCGCTAACCATAGCTGGATACAAGTGTTAAACTGTTAAATATTATTCTATGTTACTGTCACCCTTGACCAGGATTGAACCTGCAGCCTAGAGATTAATCCCACTTAGAACTGTCTTAGCCCAACTTCTATATCGACTACGCTATGTGTCACATACAGAGAAAAATAAAAGATAACTTTGAAAAGAGACTGATGGAGCTATAAATTCGTAGAGGGGGAATAGTTAGACTTTTCTCAACAGTATTAGCACTATGTGAAAAGCAAACACTCTCGTCCAAGTTTTGAACACGGGTCACAGATTCCATTTCCGATAACGATAACCATCTCGCCACGCGCCTCTAATCAAAAAGTAGGAAAATGTATAAAGGGTAAACGAATAAAGAGAAGATAAAGAGAGTAAATGGGGAATAAAAGGAGAATGATGAAATACGAATAGAAGAACAATTAGAAATAGAAGAAAAAAGTGAATGAAGAAGAAAATAAAAAGAGATGAAGAAAAGCAAAAGTAGGAAGGGAAAAGAAGGAA
This sequence comes from Doryteuthis pealeii, assembly GCA_023376005.1. NCBI lineage: Eukaryota > Metazoa > Mollusca > Cephalopoda > Myopsida > Loliginidae > Doryteuthis > Doryteuthis pealeii. Next base: position 4,189,687 of record CM042137.1, read on the forward strand.
AAAGAAAGATATAATTGAAAGAAACAAATATAAATAAATAAATAAAATGCAGCTATCAATACAAATAAAAGCGAGCAAGAGAGAGAAGCAAGATGACATTGAAGAAGAAACAAATTCAGTTGAACAGACAGAACCATCAAGACGACAGCGACGTCAACGAAATCACAAAACACAGCAGTTACGATAATATCAAAAACAACCCGAAAAAAAAAGTCTAAAATAGATTTTATTTTTATCTATATTTCAACTTATCCTTGGATCGTCCTCGGAAGCGAAAGAAAAAAAAATACTTGAGTGAATGAAATAATTGAAATATCTTCTTTTTTTTTTTTTTTTTTTACAAACCAAGTGGTGTAGTGGAGGGGAATAAATAAATAATATGTTGAAAGTTTTGGAAGTTTTTTTCTTTCTCCAATGACACAGGTATTATTATGGAGACAGTTTGTATATTCTGAGTCATCGTTTCGAATTATATTTTCTTAAAAAGATGGCGTTATCTGCATATGTATTAGCATACGGACAAACACTCTCGCGTGCACATGTGTGTCAATCTTTGTGCATTACATTTCATGTATAATTAAAATAAATAGAGATAAATAGATGGTTGCGTGCAAGATGGCAGGTATTGATGTGATTTAGTGGACAAATCGGTAAAGATATTTTTTCTATAGCCAAGAGTCAGTGTCAAAGTGTAGTGATAGCTGTTGAATTTCAATGGAATTGTATAATACCCTACAGCAAATAGCTGAGAGCAATAAATAAAATATAGACTTGGTCTTGAAATTTGTAAGCATCCATATATAGAATCAGTATATAATTGTTAAAGTAAGAATACATTTATTGAAAATATATATATATATATATATATATATATATATATATATATCGTCTGCGCGCAGAATAGATCTCTCTGGTGATCGTAAAATATCTAAACAAACCTATGTATTTATTAGTTTAAACACCGCCCCCTTACGGCAGCTGTCAAAATGGTCGAGAGGTTAAGAAATCAGGCTGGCAAAAAAGTCAGTCGGAGTTCGCTCCTGGTCATAGG
>CM042137.1:4193237-4200737 GCA_023376005.1 Doryteuthis pealeii
TTGTTTGGCTGTCAAATACTCAACGAGTTTGATCATTGTTGTATGCCCCATAGTTGTGACACATCCTATTCGTGGCGAATAATTTGGGGAAATACTAATCCTGCCTTCAGGAACCCTAAGCAAATTTTGTCTAGTACAATATTATTACACCCACTATATTTAAATATAACACATATTCCATGGGCAAAATGTCATTATAATACAATTTCGAAAATTACTGTTTTGTAATTTAGTATTAATTGTAAAAAATGCTTAGCTCTTAGGAGAACTAATAAATATAAGGATTTATTTTTTAGAAGAAAATATATTGTCTTTTAGCACTAAGTTGGGTGCCATTTTTATCAAGATTCCGAATGAGCCATTCAATCGTTACGAGTAAACTGGGATCTAGCGAAACTCTGGACGGCTTTCCGGAATTCTAAGACGAGATCGTAATTTCAAATACCGTAAGCTAAACAACGTATTTTTGAGAAGAGGGGGGCGTGCCGTACCCTAGGCTAAAATGTCCTGCTAGATGCTAGATAAATATTCTAAACGGTTACAACATGTCAGTCTGAAGTAACAAATTACATAGAATATTCTACCAATATAGCTGTAAATGACTCATAAATAGAAGGCGACGTTAATTCACGTATAGGAAAGCCATAGTCTGCTTTAAACAGAATGTCAGCGATCAGTGAAAAGTTAAACCGACAGTTTTTCTAAGCTCTAGTTGTATCAGAGCTACTGTACGGCTGCACTACTTGGACCCCAACGAAGCACCTGGAGAATAAGTTTGATGGGAGTTGCACAAAAATGCTGAGTGCAATCTTAAAAAAATGTGGAAATAACACCCTACGAGAAAACATCTGTATGGCCACCTGCCCTATATCCCACAAATTATTAGTGTGAGGCGAACAAAGACATGCCTGGAACTGCTAGAGAAACAAGGATGGACTCATGTGACGTTCTTCTGTGGATGCCATCACATGGGCACACCAGTGTGGGCCATCCAGCAAAGACGTACATAGACCTACTCAGCGTGAATACTGGATGCTGCACAGAAGACCTCACAGGGGCAATGAATATTAAGGGATGTTGGTGAGAGATTGTCATAGATATCCGTGCTATTAGCGCGGCATAATGATAATGAACACGATTGTACTGAGTAGACTTTTATATACTATGATAATTTTAACCATAAAAATCAACCTTTTAATCATGTTTTCTGAATGTTTAAAAAAATTATACCTTCGAATCAGGTATCTAGGACATACTCTAATGTTCAATCTAGAGGATTCATCGTTGAGTCTTAAACTTAAAAGACTATATCCGGCCATTCGTCTGTTATGAAATACTCGGGAATGATTTCCATATACGAAGACGATGGCTATATTAAAAATTAATCGATTTGTGGAACACTTCAGGTACAAAAAGTAATTCTTTTTATAATCTCTGGCCCTCCTCTTTATTGCAGCCATACTCTGCCATCATCAATGCCATTGAACTGCTATTCAACACAATACGTCTTACCCGTGGCGAACGGGTTGAAAAATATTTACTCTTAGCCGTAAGCCTATTCTATCAAATATAATATTTTTATAGCCACCACGTTTAAATATCACAGATTCAATCAGTGAAATTTAATTGTAATGTATCCATTCGAAAATTATTGTTGTAATTTAGAACTAATTGTAAAATAAACAATTCCGGGAATAACCAAAAAATCAATCAAATTTAGAAAAATTGTTATGTGCAAAATTGTAATTTTCTAGAATTCTTAACTTCTTATAATCTTAAGGACATTTTCCTTAGCTTCTTTGAATAAACGACATTTTTTCATCGCAACTCAACGGAAGAAATAAATTTAAGTTTTGGTGTACATGTATACGAAGACTTATTTCTTAGAACCAAATATATATTTAACAAATTTGACCTGGAGATAAAATTCTAGGTGACAAAATTATCGAAACAAGTAAGTATTGACCCAACGCGTTTACCGTGTGTGGGATGTGATACTAGGTTGTAAGTTTTGGATATCCAACGACGATCAAACTCACTACTTAGCAGTAATAGATCTTATCTTATGTGGCGACTTCAGAAAACGTCATTGAAAAATAATATCTCAAATATAATTTAACATGTTTATAATGAGGAAAAGTACAGATTTAGTTTTTGATTTTTACTGATGAAACGATGTAATTTGATAATTAACATTATCCGATTTGCGGGTCTTGCAAATGTTTAAAAATTTCAATTCCACATTCCAACAGAAATATGTTTTTAATTCAGTACTAAGTTTAAGAAAAGATTTCTTAATTTTTTGGTAGTTAAACAATCATGAAAATCATTCAAACCAATGTGTACCTTTCTTTTGAAGAACTATTTTATATGTACTCCCAAATAATTGAATGAGGAAGACATTTCTATTTTAAATTCTTAGCTTTTTATTGTTACATTTTTATGGGGGTAAAAGAGAAAATAGATTAATCTAATACATTTTCTAACATTGTAACTCAAGAAGAAAAATAAAATTGGTTCAAATCACCTACAACTTTACGTTAATTAAAAAGAAAATGTTTTAAATATAGATATTTACTTAACCCATTCGCCACGAGTAGGATGTGACAATTCGCAATTATAAGGCCTCCATCGCGGATTGCCCTCGCTGTTCAGTAGTAATGCATTTACGAGACTAGCTTACTAAAAATTACGTCCTTATTATTAACTCAAACTGTTCGCCACGCGTACAACGTGACACACGATCACAAATATGAGGAATCCAGCAAGGATCAAAATTTTGAATGATATAAACATTGACATATCATTTATATTGAATGATATAAACATTGGTATAAACGAATTAATAAAACATTTAGAAAATTCACTATTTTCTGGTTTTTAATTGAAATATTATATGTAATCTAAGCAAATTGAAAATGTCAAATTAAAATGTGAAGGAAAAACTTAAAATAATAGAAGTCGGTGAGTTAGTGCTGTGGCTTAATTCTAGTGAGTATTGTATTTTCTTAATTATGGAGGATGGATGGTAAGATTTGGTCTTTGCATGTATATGCTTTTCATTACCTCTAATTAAGTTGAAGGTTACATCTAGGAAATTTGCGATCATGGTATTTGATTATATATTTAATTGGATGCCGTCCTGTTATCCTACGTGCTTCAGTACTCAAAAAAATGTTGTTCAGATCAGGTCGTCTTTGTTTGCAGATGTTTGGTGCACCACTATGCAATTATCATCTCTGCTGAACTTTTTATGAAATCTAATGCAAAAAATACGCATATTTTCTGTTTTCCCTTTTTGATCAATTTATGTATAGTTTGGGCTCGTCTAAAACCATCTATTCTATGCTAAAGAATTTGCCTTGATTTTTGTATTCGCATTCTCTGTTTGATAGCACTGTTGCGTTTCTTTTGTTTTCGTGCGTAAAAGATGCTTTGTGCGCGTAGTACCTTTGTTTGAAGCTACCTTGCACCATTCCCACATAACTTTCGCTGGATGCTAGATGGTTTGTATTGGTTGGTCTAATTGTCACTTTGTAAATCACTGATTTACCGCTGCATCTTTGTTGTAGTGGACAGTCGTCATTATCTCTGCATGTGCAGATTTAGGGTGTCTCTGGGTTTAACTCTGACATTTATTTTTGCTTTCATCGGCGGTCTCCATGAGTAGCTAGTTTTTATTGTGTTTTTGTTAAAGGTCTTGTGATGTCTGTTTGTGTGTGAAGTGTTTATTTATTAATTCTAGGAATGTTTTATATATGCTCTCCATCACTGATGGGTTGAGCTCTCTGGAATTGGAATTTTCTAGTGGCTGCTATCTACGCAAAAATTGCATAGCTCTCCTTAAAACAGATGGGTCGCTCCCGGTGGACAAGTATGTAAAATTCCATTAAAAAAAGTGGGAGAGTAGATGCCGCGGTGGTGCGATGTCTGACTGACGACGAATCGGTTGGTTTTCTATCACAGTCTGAGGCGACCTGCCATGTCTAGTCCCAAATGAGCCGTGTGAAACGGAAAAACAGGACTATATATCGCCGGTTTTGCTTGTCATGATTATTTTCAATAATCATGGAATTTTATACGATATACGCATTGTAATTGCCTTCAAAATATAATTAATAATATATACATATATATATATTTGTGTGGAATAAGTAGCACGTATATCCATGTCAATCTCTCGCCCCTTTCATTCATTACTCTCAGAATGTCCTCTGTGACCTCCTTAATATTGGTGTGGCAACCGGTATAGGAGAAAAACTCAGAATTAAAACTGTCTAGTTCAATCCGACTTAAATAATTAGACGTAGTGTCGCATCCTGCACAGGCGAAGGAGTGAGTACACATAGGCTCGCACATGCACGAATATATAATTATATATATATATATATATATATATATATATGTGTGTGTGTGTGTGTGTGTAGAGAGAGAGAGAGAGAGAGAGAGACGGTAAGAGAGATAGACAGATATTCATATTCATATCTATATACATTTACATATATACGCACACACCACACACACACACACACACACACATATAATATATATAATTATAGTGTGTGTGTGTGTGTGTGTGTGTGTGTGTGTGTGTGTGTAATATCAAAACTTGATAATCATCTTATAAAAATGCAAGTCAGATAAACATAAATGCCATAAATAAAACATAAAATTTATATGAGGGTGTCCGCCCGAATGATTTTCTATTTTCAAACTTCATTCTATATTTTTATATCTGCTAGATAGATGGTAATATCGAAACGAAACTGAACAAAACAAAACTGTATAAAAGAACACCTTTCAATTATATTTGCACTCTTTATTACGTTTTTTGTTTACCCCTCTTTCTTTTTTTTAATTTTATTCTTTAGTTTTTGTCCGTAAAAGCTAAGTTACTTAGGTTTTACGTCGCTGTGTCGTGGTTGTAGGCAACGAAGCAGAACAAGAGATACTGACTATTATATCAATGCGAGATTCTTCCCGCCAAACCACGAAGAAAATGCGCAAAAGTAGTTGAATGAAAAGAACGAAAGAATGAAAAGAGGATTAGAAAAAGTAATAGAAATGAAATGGAAACTAAAGGGAAAAAAACAATGAAAAATAAGAAGGAATGTCTAATATAAATGACTCTTAGAAAAATATAAGAATAAGAAAAAAAAGAAAGACGGAATAAACGAAAGCATTAAGGTAAATAAATAAGAAAGAAGAAAAGAAGGAAAGAAAGAATGAAAGAATGAAAGAAAGGAATTAAATAAATATAGTAACCAAATGCAAAAAAAAGAAAATCACGAAAAAAAGGAAAGAAAAGAGTGAATGAATAATGAATATATAAAATAAGTACATAGAATAAATAAAGAAAGAATGACAGGAAGAAAAAAATATGGATACCAAAATGAAAAAAAAAAAATGAATGACCATTTATGAAAAGAAATAATGAATGAATATATATATATAAATACGAGAAATAAAAAATGATAGAAAGAAATATAAAAGTCTAAATGCAAAAGAAAGAAAGCAGTGAAAGAAAATTTATGAAACGAAAGTTAAAAAGAGAAACTAAATAAATAAACAAACACATAAGCAAATAATTTAATAAATAAATAAATAAATAAATAAAAGCACAAGCAAAGAATCTAAGGAATAAGTAAATAAATAAAGACAGAGAGAGAGAGAGAAAGAAAGAAAGAAACATAAATAATTATATAAAAAATAACGATATGACGAGAAGGAAATGTACCTTTTAAATTAAAAAAAAATTACAGAATATATACGACAGTATAAAAAGAAAAAAACCGAAAAATGATCAAAATAGTAAAAAATAAGAATGAAAAAATAAAAAATAAAAAGCAATTAAATAACGCAAAAAGATAAGATCAACGAAATAAAAAACAACAACAAAAAAAAACCAAAAAAAAACAAAGCCAAAAAAGAATCCATAGAAAATACCTCCCTACGCCCAATAAAACACACAGATAAAACATCCTCTCCCATTTTTACGATCGTTTTATTATCATCAAATAATTCTTTCGTCTTGTTTGGCCATTTTTACTATTATTATCATGATTATGTTTTTGCTTAATGCAGTCATGTGAGAGCCGTGTCTGCTTTCCCCACTACTTGAACTAAAATAAAGGATGCAGTTGTTCCGTGTCCCGCCTCTCCAATCTTGTGCTCTGCTGAGCGGGAAGTGGGGGATTAATAAGCCATTGGTCACGGTGACAGAAAGGAAGCGGTTATGGTGAAAAATGAACTGCTGATTTATATTTCGGCGGCACGCCACCCTTGCGGCAGCTAAATGGAAAACCTAGGATAATTCTTCTGACACTGTAGCGTGGGTCGTAAAATGGAACCAGTGAAAAGAGTTCGATCCAGGTTGAGATTCAGAGTTACTTTCGATTCAATGCTTTTCAAAAAAAAACAAAACAAAAAAAAAAAAAAACAAAAAAAAAAAACAAGGCATGAATTCAGCATTTACAATCAGTGTATTTTAAACATGACAGGTTGTAGCTAACGTATGCTCAAAACACCATGTGATAAGAAATCGCTTGATATTTTGAGTGTATATATTTACCAACCCTTCCACACGAGTAGGATATAAGACAAGGTTAATTTCTTAAGCGGAGTTTAACAGGTTTAGATTCACAGTTTTCCTTCCCCATGCTTGTTGCCTAAATATGGCCTCATCTAGGATTTGAACTCGTCTCTCCGTGTCCATTTCCTTTGAGAGAAACCATTACACCCCACGCTTCCATGCACCTCTAATATTTTGAATGTAGACAGGGCTTAAATTATGCTGACTCTATCCGCTGCAGAGAGGTAAAAAAAAAGAAAAAAAGAAAGATGTTATGGTTATGTCACTAAACGGCATCTGATGGTAAGACCCATGTTCTGGAGACCTGGGGAGCGGGGAGCACCCTTTAATTACTCCCAGGTCAACTCTGCCTCACAGTAGTATCACCTGTTAGTGATACATCTTTGGGACAAATATATCTATTTAACAATTATTAGTATTGATGTAAATAATTGATATCATAGAAAAGTAAATGATCCACATTGAGAATAGTTAATAGTTATAATTGTTTACTCAGGTTTGCGTTAGTTGGTTGGATTTTACGGCATGTCAACCCTTGTTGGGTTATTTAATGCCGAAGGCGTTTTTGTTTTATTTATTTTTGTTGGATATTCAATTTAAAAAAACCTCAATTTATAAACATATTTAAAGCTCATTTTTAATCTGTTTAACCCATAAATGAGACCCTAACAGGTACTACCGCATCGGGTTTGAGTAGACCTGGGAGTAATGACAATAATGATTAGTATTAGGACGAATACTTAAAACTATTCAGCTGTGAACAATTGTGAGCAAATTATTTGCATTAGACAGGAATACTTGATATCATATAATTGTGTATAAAAAACATCTTAAGAAGTAACTACACAAAAAAGATGTAAATATGAACGTACAATGAAGGCAATTTCGTAACCTCAGGGAATAAAATA
>CM042137.1:4203237-4225737 GCA_023376005.1 Doryteuthis pealeii
ATTTTGAAAAATAGTATTCGAAAACTAATAAGCATCTTCCAATCACTATCTATGGCTTCCAACTCTTTAAGATATTGACACTTGCCTAATGATTTTCGAGATAAAGAGTGGGAATTCATTATTTAGCTTTCGACAGCACCAGTTGCCTGCAAAGGCAAAAGCAAAAAAAGCAAAAAAAAACTATAGCTATCGAGAAGCCATTTTTGTGCTTGAATTAAGCAAGATAATTCCTACTGTCGTTTGACGGTAGTTTCGAATACATTTTGTGAAATCCATCTGGTATGAGAAATTTTAAACAACAGACATCTTGTATAAATATATATTGTCCTTGGACAACAGAAGTATTTGAAAAACAACTGGAGCGTGTTCGTGGTAGAAACCTACGTAAAGGTAAAATAGGTCAAATAGTCTATTGTCAGTATCAGTCTATCTTCTTTTAAATTGCAATAGACCAGAAGATTGTGTTTTTGTATCTGTGGTGGAAAGCCACGCATACCACCAGCTCACCACTTTACCACACAGACCCACGCTGTGCTGCTCATATACTGAGTTGACTATGGTTGGTATCCAACCAGTAACCTTGTGCTTCCGAGGTGGATGCTCTACCGACTGAGCTAAACGTCCATTAGTTGACTACGCCGTCCACCAAAATCAACGCGCGTTCGAAATTACAAATCTCACATATTCTACTTGAAATATTTTGTAGGGACAACTGAAACTTATTTCTTATGAACTGCAGTTAGAGGCGCATTTTGTAATGATTATCGTTGTGACCCGAGTTCAAGTCCCGGACGAGGTTTTTTGCATTTCATATAGATAAAAAGGTATGTATACAACTATACTACCTGTAGATATGGGTAAATAGTAATGTGGACAAGGCTATTTACTCTTTTAGGCAACCCATCTAAGAGAAGAAAAATTCTTAATTAAAACCTGTCAAACTCGCTTAGGAAAGGGACCATGGGTCAAATCCAACTTGTGGGGAGAGGTTGTTAGATATATACAAAATATAAAGTAAATTTGGCGGGGTAACCTATTGTCCATATCAGAAACCGAAGGAGTCTATCCCCTTTGTACAAGCGCTAGTCCAGTAAGATTGATTTTGCGTTTGAGGTGAAGTGTCACACATTCCACCAGCTCCTGAATTAAATGCACAGATTAAGGCCGTGCTACTCATGTGCTGAGTTATTGAGTAGTTGGTATCGAACCAGGAACCTTGATGTTTCTATGCGTATTCTCTATCACCTAGCTAAACCGGCCCAATAGGTATATAATGTGCAGTTATTGCCAAATCTAAATGACAAGGACAGAAGTACACGTCCTGATTTCTGCACGGAAATTCAGTAATGATTAGTCATTTATTGAACGTCTAATATATAATTATATGTCGACTGTAAATTGTAGTAATATGTTTCCAATATTTCGCCACACTATATATTGCGACCGCTCTGTCGACGGGTTTTAGAACACGCTGACTCAATTCCCTGCAGAGGGGTAAGGTCCGCACCCCCATAAAAGTGGTATTGTGATTATTTTACCTACTTACCATGGTTCTTCTGCTAGGTAACTTGGTGTCGTCACGACCAGCAGTATAAAAGGTCAGTGCCACAAAAGTCAAATCTACTTAGTCTCTTCAGCTGTCAGAGATTGCGAGACACGGAATGCCTGTCCATTACCTGAGAGCTATTTCACCCTCCAGCTTCACAGAGGTAACATGCATCAGTAGCGTCTTTTGTCTACAGTACTTGGGGCTTTGATCCCTTGGGCATTTGGCACACATTGTACAAGAGGGTCTTTCTAAACTAGTAAGCGATACTTTAGTCTATATTCAGCAGTTTCAAGAATTTACCTATAAAAACTTATCATATTAGTATCTTTCTATACACACATGCATTCTTTTTAGTTTCTATTCTATTTTTGCATTGTTATTGCTCAAGCAATAAATCAAGTTATATTACATTCAGCGTGAAGGTGGCCTAAAGTCGGTATCAGCCAATCAGCGAGGGAGTAGATCCCTTTTTCACTAGCGCTAGACGAAGGAGATTGGGTTTGCGTCTGGGCTGGAGCGCCAACCTACCATCATCTCCTTACTATATATATATATATATAATATATATATATATATATATATATATATATATATACCGTAAAGGGAAACAGTAGTCAACGAACTATTATTTTTCTACTGGGGTGTCCTGTGTATGAAACTATAGTGCATCTGATGATGATGGTTCAGTTCTAGGGCTCTGGGGAATATGGAATTCTTCTTCTTTGCCATTACTCCCATGTCCACTCTGACCTGGAGTATTATTACCTATTAGGATCCGATCTATGGGTCAAATAGATATTTGCAAATTATCTATTTCAGATAGGAATACTTTATATCACATAACCGAGTGCAACAAAAAAAGAAAGAAAAAGAAATACAAATGTAAATACTAGCTTAAAATGTACGCAATTTCTTTACTTCTATGTGTAAAATACCTCAGAATCGTTGACATGCTGTTAGAATAAATCAATTAATCAATTGCGAAAGTCAGTAACTTAAATATTTGTTTTTAATAATTTTTAGAAAAAGTTTTATTTGGTAGACATCTTGTATACGATCATGATCCTGGGATTCTTCAATTCTAATCTTATTAAAAACAAATTCGCAGCTCGTCTATTTCCCTAAGGATTCTTCTACAGAAGCTATCATTAAAAAAGAGATCACTAACAATGTACATTAATATGATGCGTGTTGTTTTTCATAAAATGTTTAATAGAATGGATGAGTTACTTTTTAGTTAAATGTCTTAGAATAAATAATGGAATCAATAGGTTTCTTTTCGCTTTCTTCAATTTGGTAATAAAATGTTAAGAAATAAATCGGTATCTTAGAATAATTAGATTCGGTATCACATGACATATCGGATTTTAATATGATAAATGGTGTATTTTAAAGAAATGGAATTTGTTTTCATCTAAATGTTCATTTGTAAGGTGCTTGTGGGTAGAGATTCATCGTCACAAAAAGAGCATTCGGCTATCCGAGTTCAAATCTAGAACGCTTACGATAAAGTCCCATTAAAAGCACCAATTCCCTCTAGATCACCAAAGTTAAACAACTATGGACCTGTTCAATATTTAGAAAGGTAGGCATTTAAGCAACGACAGGTACTGTAAGAAACCAAATATAAAAATGATTTGATTCAGCATTACATAACCCAAATAGGGCTTGATATCTCACAAAAAAACCAAAAAGCCAATTTCTGAACGAGTTTGTATTCACATAGCAATAATACCCTTGGGAATAGTATGAATCCAACTATTCTCTCTCCAGCTATAAGAAAATAGTTATAGCAATCCGTATTAGAGACGAACAGCTCTGAGTTCCAACCATTTGTAGACCTGGATGTAGATGGGCCCAAACTATTCCTGTCCAAGACACGCTGTGTAGCGCCCCACGACCAAACGTGTTTATGGGTCCAGTGAAAAAAATGATTCAATTGTGATTACTATGTCGTAGTGTACTGGTTAGCAAGCTGGTCTCAAAGATCCATTACTACTGAATTGTCCAATCCTTGCTGGATGCATAAAACTCGTGACGTTGTGTCAGATCCTACGCTAGTTAACGGGTTAGTTAAATACCTACAGTAAAGGATCCATTTATTATCACAAGTAAATAAGAAGACTTTCGACATCTATCCTTTTTCTAAAACGTATTAATTTGACACGTATTACATACAACTTATATTCAATCATTTTTTCTAACAACTACCCAGAACGTTGGTAGTAAACAAGACAGAAAATAATATAAGGAATATGCTAGAAATGATACTCAAACCAAATATGTATCTATAGGAACTGCTCTAAAGTCACTGGAGTGGCCTAAAGTAGGTATCAGCTAGATAGCAAGGGAGCCTATCCCCTTTTCACTAATGCTAGACCAAGGATATTAGTCCTTACTTTACCACACAGATCCCTGTGCTACTCATATGCTTAGTTGGTGAGGGCCGATATCGAACCAGGAATTCTTGTGATTCCTAGGCGGACACCCTACCGACTGAGCTAAACAGATCCTTAGCGAAAATAATATATATATATATATATATATCAATTTCGCTATATCCCCCTCCCACACACACATACACACACACACACACACACATATATATATATATATATAATATATATATATATATATACTAGCATATATATGCACCCTCCGGGTGCAAGTATTTAAGTTTTGATATAATAAAATATCATATTAAATTAGAAAGGCTAATGAAACTGAATAAGAATGTAGATAAAAAGATTTGAAACAGAGGGGGTATGATTGAAAAATAGAACAACTTTGAATCTAACTCTTCCATCATTTTCCGTTACTCCCGTCTTTCATTGGTAAATTTTCCTAATTTAACTGTTTAGTTAAAATAGGAAGTAAAGAATATTAGTTATTTCTTCTTGTTAAGGGATTTCTTTCCAGATTTATCCACGAGAACTTTGCTCATATTCATTAAGATAAAACCAAACAATTAGAAATCAATCATACTAAGCATATATTTATTAAAATCAAATTTTTAAGATCAATATGCAAATTAGCCTTCCCATTCACACTGTAAACCGCTATTTTGTTGTATATATAAATACAATTGCATGTTATTAGTATGTAGATATGGTTAACAGTATAAGTAATGTAAACCAATTTTATTAATAATTGAGGTATAAATAAAAATAAAATCATGGAGAATGTGATGTAAATAACAAAGGAAATTGTGACTTGTATAGTAATATAGTTTCGGTTACAGACAGACAAACCCACAATCTCCATTATAATAAGACATATATTATAGTGCGTACAGAAATAACCTAAATAATAAATCCGCTCTACTTACGTATTGAACACTTTATATTTGTTATAACGTTGAATTATTTTGGTAAAACTTGTATCAACTAAATATTGTGACCGATTTCATTCCTTTTTCATTGTAGTGTAATTATTATGGTCCACGGGGAATTTGGTGATTGAAAAATAAAACGGTAATTGGATTTCTGGAGAAAGAGAAGAAAAATAAATAAGAACAAATGTTAAAGTTTAGAAGAGTAAACACTCAACGGAGTGCCACTAACTAAGCGAAGAATGACCCCAAAAATAGATTTAAAAATAAAAATGGAAGTTCCGGGTTTGACCGGAAACGGATGTAACTCCGGGACGAGAAGGAAGAAGAAAATCGTCCTTTTTTCGGTTGTGCTCTGGTGGGAGTCAGACGTGGCTCCTGGTTCCCCGTATGGTTTTGGGATAGTAGGGCTGAATATGACTTAGTATAGAATAGTTTGGCCATAATTCTTTCTATTTCCTTCTCTCTTCAAACAATCCACGAGCCTAGGAAGAAATCAACAGACCCTTGTGACTATACAACTTGCGTGTTTTCTTTCTGAACTAACGACGACCTCTACTACTAAACGACTACTACTACAACTAGAATTTGGCCCTATGCAACATTCATATATATATATATATATATATATATATATATATATATATATATATGTCTGTCTGTCTGTCTGTCAGTGATTTTGGTTTGGTTACTTTGTTTAATTGCATATCAACTTTTGTGGATTATTTTATACGAATACATCCTTGTAGAAGAACAGTAGTGGTACAATTACAACCATAGCTAGGTCTATGTCTTTGAAAGTACATTTTCGTCGATAAAATTCTGGGTAGTCTTAAATTCACCTGTGTAAACAGAGCAACAAGTTTTGATATATATTCTTGAAAATAATAAATATATTTAAGAAATATTAAGAGATACTCTGTCCGTTTTCTCCCCCACACATATCTTGTTGGTTGGTTGGTTGGTTGGTTGGATTTTAGAGCATGGCAAACCCTGGTGGGTTATTTCATACCGAAGCAAATTTGTTTTATTAATTCTCAATAGGAGCTCAACATATTTAAAATCAATTTTTAAAACATATTTTTAAAAACCCATTTATTCTATTTAACCCTTAACAGATCCTACCAAACCAAGCCAGAGTGGACCTAGGAGTAATGGAGATGATGAGGTACTCCATACTCTCCAGACCTCCAGAAATTAGTACTTTACCATTAGATGCAGTTTAACGTCTTACTTAGGACACTACGACCCTCGACCACCACCTTTTAGCACATATATGATAAAAATTCAATTCCTGGACGTAGCTGTTTGCATTTCAAATAGCGCTAATACCCTTGGGAAAGGTATGAATCCAATTCCTCCTCCATTATTGATAAATAGCATGGCAGACTGGGCGTTTTAACCTTGGCTAGGTAACCTGTAAAACTCTGAATTCAAACCTTTTAAAGCCCGCTTAAGAAATTGACCTTGTGCCGCATCCTGCTCGTGCGGAGGGGTTGGTAAATATATACATATGATAAAAATGGTTGGGAATTGCCATAAGAGGATTAGGGTTGGGATAATCATATAACTTCTAGGGATTGACTTGGCCACCCAATGGATTGGAGGGGGCCTCTCCGACCGTCCGTATAGTTTAAATAAGGACCCAAGTGATGTGTTGCATGTCATAGATTGCTCAGCCACTTGAATTCCTTTCTTAAGTATCACGGATTGCCCTTAACGTTCAACAGGTGGCTCCAGTGGGGGGATATTACCTCTATGCAAAGGGGTATTCTACTGCCCCAGTCGCCAGGGAACTCTCTTTTCGTTTATACACAGACCCACATCCACACCCAGAGACATACTCTCTCTCTCTCTCTCTCTCTCTCACACACACACACACACACACACATATATATATATATATATATATATATATATATACATACATATATATATATATATCGAGAGAGGGTGAGACAGACAGACAGTCAGAGAGATGAAGTTGTATTCTATTTTATATATATAGTAGACTGTGCTAGCTTTTAAGGGTATAATTATATAATTTGTTTATACCTATATAGCTAAGACAGTATTTTTTCCATCTAGGTAATTATTCTATGTGAAAAAAATCCAATATATCATGAGATAGATGTAAACAAATTTAGAATTTTAAATTAGGTTTATTACGTCTGGGTCTGAGTATAAGACTTTTTTTACTTATATTTTTACCTTCTATCACCAATGAAAGATTTGATAAACCGACTTATGAGATTCTATTTTATTACTCAAAGGTGATTTAATGAGTTTCTGTTTTTCAACATAACCAATATGTCTTTTATCCTTCATTCTTCCTCTATCCGATACGTTCTCTTATTTCACCCAGGGGAGAGAGAGAGAGAGAGAGAGAAAGACATAGATAGTGACATATTGATCAATAGATTATCTATCTATCTATCGATCAATATGTCTATCTATCTATATATATATATATATATGTCTTTATCTTTATCTTATTTCTCTATCTTATAGATAGAAAGAAGGAGAGAGAGAGAGAGAGAGAGAAAGAGAGAGACAGAGACAGAGACAGAGACAGAGACATATTGATCAATATATTATGTATCTATCGATCAATGTCTATTTCTCTATATATATATATCTGTCTTTATCTTTATCTTATTTCTCTATCTGATAGATAGAAAGAATGAGAGAGAGAGAGAGAGAGAGAGAGAGAGAGAGAGAGAGAGAGAGAGAGAGAGAGAGAGAGAGAGAGAGAGAGAGACAAATATGGGAAAGTAATTAAGTAATGTGTACCAATACGTAGATGCATAGCAGATTATTAAGGGTGCACTTAGGGAAACAATAAATTTATAAAGGGTAGAAAATACCCGGAGAAATGGAGAACATTTTAGTAAAAGATAAAATAAAAAATGGTTTCATTCTATTTTTTTTATTACAAGATTTTTTTTATGCAACAAAGGACAAAAATAAACCAGAAGACATAGAACTCAATTTAGGAATTCTTTGTGTGGTAATTGGTGTGAAATGGACTTTAAGTGCATTAATTACGATTAATTTTTAGCTTTAAGGAAAAGTAAACAAGTAAAAGAAGGAAAACGAATCTGGTCGTATCATTATTAAGTGCCAACTACACCCAGTCCATTTTCGGTTGACGTTTTATTCTATATAACTCGACGATTACCTGAAGCGATTTCATGTAAAGAATAAAATATATGACACTTTATATTAACATAATATTAACCAAGTAATAGAACAGTGGGAAAGGGAAATTGATAGTTTTATGAAAATTCATGTAGATAACGGGTTTCCGCCAATTTAAAAAATAACTTCGCTTGACAGCACCTGTATAAGTGTGGTTTCATGCAGGAAAATGTAGAAATAGCTTGCCAAAAGTTCGGAGAATTTGCAGAGTTCACGTGAACAAAATATGCTACGGTTTTCTGAGACAAAAATGTACTACAAACTTTTGAGATTACAAAATGTAGTTCAGACTTTTGACATTGCAACATGTAGTACAGTCTTTTGATACTACAAAACGTAGTACTATCTTTGACACTATAACATGTTGAACATACTTTTAAGACTATAAAATATAGTATGATCTTTTGATACGAGAAATTGTAGAACCGTCTTTTGACACCATGAAATAAGTCGGACTTAAAGGTTACAGTAGACTTTTGAGACTAAAAATATTTTAAGACTACTAAATGTAGTACGGTCTTTTGACCCTACAAAATATAGTACAAAGTTTTGGTGATCTTTTAAGTCTATAAAACATAGTACGGACATTTGAGACTACAAAATATAGCAGGGTATATTAAAGCTTCTGACATTACAAAATGTAGTAAAGCCTTTTAATACTGCAAAATGTAATACAGTCTTTTGACACTACAAACTGTAGTACGGACCTTTCAAACTACAAAACGTAGTAAGGAATTTGAAAACAGTAAATTTTATGTAATACCTGATAAAGACACTTACAAAGATATATATATATATATATATATAATATATATATATATATATATGTATATATATATATTGTGTGTGTGTGTGTGTGTGTGTGTGTGTGTGTGTGTGTGTTAGTGTGTGTGTGTGAATGATATTTAAGGTATAAAATGAAATAAAAATGGGGAAACCCGTTTAGCGTGTCCGAACCTCAGGTGAGCTTGTTTCAACACGTGTATTTTTTGTGCAGGAATCACTGTATGATATTGATTTAAAAGGGTAAATTCTAATTACGATTATAATCCTTATGTGATGGTTAATTGGTGCCATTTTAAATTATTAATGTTTGCAATGCAGCAAACTAGAGTCCATTGGAAACTCTGTTATATGCCCACTTCATCTGCTGGGTATATAATGTGGAGGAGAGTTCGATTTCACCGACTGGCGATATTCTTTTGTGTACATTTCCTTGGCTCTTCGTCTAGTTTATACGGGCTTCTTTTGTTCTGGGCTCCGGTTGTCTGTGCTCATTTCTTTTATTTTTAATAATGAATGCAAGACTTAGTTCTTTTTTCTCAGATGTCTTTATTAAACCCGAAACCCCAAAAAGGATCCAACCGCCGCAGTGAGATTACGGGTTACTTGGGAACAAACGACTATTGCGTCTGCTCCAATCGACGAACCGACAAATTCTGACTACACTCAGTTTCCTTTCCATGTTTTTTCTTAACGAAAAATCAGCGACTAGGTCAGTGAAAGGTTAACTGCTGTCAATCACTTCTATAACGGTCATACAATGATTCAATGGTAAGTTTCCATTTTTGAATACCGTTATTTAAATTTTACTACACTACAATATATAATTCGTTGGCACCCACGAATTATGTAACAACTCTCTGTAAGGAAAGCATAATCATGTCGCAATTAATAATATACATGAATTTAAAAAACAGCAGAGTGTATGGCTTAGCGTTCATAGCTGAAGCTCCAATACGAAGATTTAAGTGTTTACGTGCAATCTGAGGGCATTGTCCTGTGCATTGTCATTACTTTTTTGTCCATCTGATCATTTTAAGAATGGTTTAGGTTATCTTTAACGAGGAAGAATCTGTTATCAAGCGGCATTAACCCTATGTCAACGGTAGTCTCTCTCTCCCCCTCTATCTATCTCAATATATATATATATATATATATATATATATATATATATATATATATATCTGTGTGTGTGTGTGTGGTTCAAGAATCTCTTACTGTCTTATATGCTTCTAATATATATTTTTATATTTTTATTGAAGGGGAGAGGATTTCCCGAAATATAGCAAATCACTTATGTATTTTTCCTAGCCTGCATTTCCAACGCCATCTAATTGTAATTACTTTATATTTTTGAATACATTATTTAGTAAATAACATTAGTTTATATATATATATATATATATATATATATATATATATATATATAACCTTCTTTCGTCTTTTTCCTGATACAATTTCCTAAAACAACCTCCATATAACAGGAAAGAAATAAAACAGTTAATAATACAAACTCCAACCAGTAAAGTCGTTGTATTTTTAGAGATTATTAAAACACTCGTAATTTAATATTTCTCCTGCCGAAAATCCCCGTGGAATTATATTGAAAGCTTCAGGTATACCAAAGTATATTGAAAGAAGATACAAACGATTTATAGGCTCCATTTTATGAAGATAACTTTAGCCAATAAATTTAACCAGGTTTGGGGATGAGCAGGGATATTTTTACACACTCCATGTAGGTATGTACACAGTTAAAATAAGCATGCAAATATAGCGCTGAAATATACGTTACGTTTCGCCTTCGTGGAAATATGCGCGATATCATAGCGGGAGATAGTGGCTCCATACTTACGAAATTTAAATAAGATTCCAAGAACAAATGTCAGATAAATAATGCAGTTTGTTTTCCTTAATTACATTACTCATTTTTATTCTTGCAGGCTTTCTCATTTTATTTCATTATTTATCGTTTTAAAATCTTTTATTATGAAATAACAACGAGCGCAAAAGAAATAGCAATGAAATTAAATAGGAAATAAATTGAAATATATGTTTGTTTATCAGGATGCACTGAAATTAAACACGTCTTTACGTCGTGTTTTCATTTATAGACGGAAGTATATTTGCCATAAACAATAATTTTGCGGCCTGTGTTAATATTACTCAATAACAACACCATTGAAATAATAAAATGTTATTAATAGTATTGTGTATTATAGTTTATTCAAACACATGAGAATATATTCTTGCGAGTAAAAAGATAGAACAAAATAAACGATTATAACAAAGATAGTTACGAAGATGACGATGGTGAGAATAAGGAAAATTGAAATTCAGGAACATTCCCTAAATATGTTGCAAAGAAAATGCAAAAAGAAGAGGAATATGAAAATGAAAGATAGTAACAAAATTTAGTGGATGACTCGGGACAGACGTGAAAATAGTCACAATACAAGAGATTCCAAAAATAATAAAAACTACTATCTACTTGGACACATGGTTTGTTGTTGACTGAATTTTACGGCACGCCAATCCTAGGGTTATTTTATGCTGAAGTTGTTTTTGTTTTATTCATTTTTATTGGGTATTCAAATCTTTCTTTAGACTCATTTTTTCAAACACATTTTTCAATCTCATTTCTATTATACATTTAACCTACAGATGTGCCTTAAAAGATACTATCACTCCAGATGAGAGTGAAACTGGGAGTGATGGCAACGAAGGAGTACTCTACACTCATTAGAGCTCCAGATTTGCAACCTCACCACCAAATGCAGTTTAACGTCATACCCTAGAAACTAAAACCCTCAACCTCCACCTTTTAGTTCAGAAAAGGGGTTGGGGGTTCCCATGAGAACAATACGGCCGGAACAATCATATAGGTACTAGGGCCTGTGTACCAGTTCATTGATCGGAGGGGGCCTAATTAAGGGAGTGGTGCATGTCATGACCAGGTCAACCATAGGATTCTGTCCTTGACTATCGCGGGTCACTATCAATGGGGAGGTTACCCCTCTGCAGAGGTGCAGTCGATGTATTCTACAGCCCCAGCCAAGTGTGCAATTGGATATATGGCGTAACGGTTTATAAGATATGATTTAATACAGTACCAGGTGAAAATCATCAGGTGGTTCCTGGTTCAATCCTGATTACATGTGAAAATAACACAGAATACTTAACATAGCTTAACGATTGTATCCGCTTAAGGTTGATGGAATGAAAACTACCTACCCAAATTGATTTAATAAAATGTTCGGTTTTTGGATCTTTGTTACGCAAACATACGAAGAGACGGAAAGCTCTGAATTGAATCCTGTTAAACTCCGCCTAATAAAGTGACCTTGTGTCACACACAGCGCTTGTGGAAGGGTTGGTAAAGATATATATATAAACATTATGAGCAACATTATCTAGCCATCATCATCATGTCGCGCAGGCAGCACGGATATCCATGACAATCTCTCGCCAACCTTTCCTATCATTCATCGGCCCAGGGAGTTCTTCCTTGCTGCAGCCAGCATCTTTACATAGCTGGTCAATGTAGGTCCTTGCTGGGCGGCCCACACTGGCATGTCCATGTGTTGGCTTCCACGGAGAACATCGCTTATGAGTTCGTCCTTGTGTTTCCAGCAGTGTCCTGCATGCCTAGTCCGTCTCACTCGGATGGTCTGTGAGATAGGGGGCAGGTGACCATACAGCTGCTCCCTTGTGGGATGCTGTTTCCAAGACTTGTTCAAAACTGCTCGCAGCATTCTTGTGCAGCTCCCATCTAGCTTATTCTCGAGGCGCCTCGTTAGGGTCCAGGTGGTGCAGCCTTACAGCAGTACTGATATGACTACAAGTTACCTTTATTAAACTGATGAACTAATAAAGAAACGTGTGTTCATGTTATTAATGAGAAGAACCCATTAGAAAGAAACAATCCGAAAGTAATTGATAAAAAATGTTTGGCAAAAATGATAGAAAAGAGGATTGTGACAATCATTCCCTATTCGAAATTATGGCCTTTTCCGAGAATCGAACACCAGTCACTGAAACCAATTTGATATACATTTCTACTTTAGACAAGATAGGCCACAAAGTAGAACATTTTAATAATATCATCGTAAACGATAAAGAAAATATTTGTTCATTTCCCAAATACCATTTTAATAAAAGCATTAGAGTATTTTCATGGGTAATTTCAAAAAATGCATTTATTTCAATTATCGCTTATAGAGTTTCATTTTCAGATTAGTAAAACATTTTCAAATTTTAATTTCAATGCATCTATGCAGAAGGTAATGGAATTAATAACTGATGGGATTGCCTATTTGATACGGAATAAAACGAGTGTGTCTACTAAATTATTAAGCTAATTTCATGTGTAAATTGATTCAAAGACGATTTAAAATCCAACCAAAAGTGGAAAATAGACAAAGATTTTTATGCATGCGATTTAAATATGCCTGCACTAATATGTGAATATTAAGATAAATAGTTTGCTTATTAATTCAAAGGTGTTTCTTTGTTACATTATTATTATTATTATTATTATTATTATTATTATTATTATTTTCACTCCTATTGTGTTTTTCCACATCAGCGTTAGCTGATGGTATTTCACTGTAGGCTGAGTGACAACAAGTCTCCTCAGGTCCCCAGGACTCTTCTGAGTATTCTAGCCGATTGCAGTAGTGTAGTAGTCTGGATGACTTCAATTCTTCCTCTGATTTCCAGATCCTCCAGTCTTTTTTCTAGGTTTATTGGGACGTTCCAAGTGCACCAACTGCTATTGGTATCACTTTTACTCTCATATTCCACAGCTTTTTCAATTATCTGGCAGGTTCCCGGTATTTATCCATCTTTTCATTTTCCTTCGGCTTCCTGTGATCTGTTGGAACTGCGAAGTACATCAGTTGACACTCCCCCCCCCGCCCTTTTTTTTGTTAAACAACACTAGCTCTGGTCTCCTGGCTGGGATAGCGTGATCCGTCTTTATCTCAAAATCCTAGAGAATTTATGCGTTCCATTCTAAAGAACAGATTCTGGTTTATGCATATACCATTTTGTTGTATGGTCAAAGTTTAATTTTTTGCATAATTACCAGTGGATCACCTTCCCAATTATTATTATTATTATTATTATTATCGTTGTGAGGTTCTCACATAAGCATTGGTGGTGTTTCCCTGGAGTCTGAAATACAACAAGTCCCTTCAGGTCCCCAGGACTCTTTTAAGTATTATAGTCGATCTTAACAATCCGGTTGACTGGATGACCTCGATTCTTCTCTGATTTTCAGTTCCTCTTGTCTTTTTCCAAGCCCTTG
The DNA here is from genome assembly GCA_023376005.1 of Doryteuthis pealeii. Lineage (NCBI taxonomy): Eukaryota > Metazoa > Mollusca > Cephalopoda > Myopsida > Loliginidae > Doryteuthis > Doryteuthis pealeii. Next base: position 4,217,413 of record CM042137.1, read on the forward strand.
GGAACAGTTCCAACGGCAAAAGCTACAATTCGTATCAATTTCACGTTCCACAGTTTCTTTTAGTTCTCTGGAAAGGCGCCTAACTATTCTATTTCTTTCATTTTCACTCTGTGATCAACGAAAACAGCAAAATCCCCCTTAAAAGTTATTTTTTTCACTTGTAAATGAATACGAAACAAGGTCTTCTAGCTGGGATTAAGTAATCCATATGGATCTAAAAAATGATTTTATGCGTCTCATATGGTATGGAGGATTCCGGGTTGTTCATATACCATTTTGTAAAATCGTTAACATTGAATTTCCGGAACAATTCACAGTGGATCACCTTTCCCATCTATTTGTGCCTAGTATTGTACTCCTTTTAAGCTAGCTTTTTGCATTCACTTCTGATGGATTAGCAGTTTCATCTCTGTCTCCACAAAGCCTACAATATTCTGTTACCTCTTATCTATTCTCACTTTAATATAATTTTTCCTAATGGCATTATTTTGTGATGCTATAATAAAGAGGATTCACGTAATTACGATTTCCCTTTCTTAGACATGTCCAGCTCTTCTCGTTTGCAATCTCTTCAATTTTACAGGTGAACGATCCATACAGTTGTTTTTCTTCCCATATTAGTTTTCTAGTTTCTAGTTGATTTTTTGCTTGTCCATACATTGAAATTGTTGTTTATAACACTATTAAAGTGTTATGGGTTGATTGGCGATCTAATTAATTAAAACTACCCTAATTATTAATTATAGCAATTTGTGAAAAGTTAAAAGTTACGGTAATAATAATAATAATAATAATAATAATAATAATGTTTATATTAAAAATATAGATTTATCTAAACAAAGAATCCTCAAGTAGGCATAAATTCCTTAAATTATGGAATTTGATATATATCATCGGAATTTAAAATTTTCACAAAATAAAATGATAATTTAACAAATAAGATTCCAGTTTTTGAAAAGTTGGTCAACAATTTCAAAAACTTACATAAATAAAACAATGGTTGGCCTTGACTCGTTGGAGTTGGAAAAACCCAAATGGAAAGATACAAGCTAGGCTGGCACAAGGCCATTTAGACATGTAGGCAATGTTATCGAGTGGCTGGCCAATCAGAGAGGTATGTTCGGGGGTGGGGAGGTCTGGATCCCATAAATAACAGCCCACCAGTCGGAGTCAGAGAGACCGAAACTAGAGAGACCAAGAAGACAGACCGAAAAGCGGAGGACGTCCACCAGAGTCTGGCACGCTGTAACCAGAAGACTCGCTACACGTCTGATCCCTTGTCACCGTCCATAATGCACTCTGACGTTCTGCCACTCGGTAACAAACCAAGTTAATAAGTTATCCAAATCAACTAGCTGTAGATCGCCAGTCAACTGACAAAGAAATCACCTCGCTCTTCTGACATTATACAAGAATATTAATCATTTATAAAAAAAAATAAATGCATATATATTGTGTATGATTATCAGAAGGCGTTCCTGTATGTTTTGTTTGACCCGTTGGCCGCTTTTGGTTATCATATTTCAGCCGAGTTGGAAAAGGAACAAAACCAGCTTTCCGTCAGGCCCCTATAACATTATAATTTGTGTACGACCAGCATTAGAAGAAATCTCTCATTTATAGTATTATATTCGGTATCATCCAATACAACGACTGTAATACTGAGCCGGAGCATCGTTCCCATACATACATTGAGACCGTGCCCCAGCAAATGTTATTATAGTTATTGGCTGCTTTAATTAGTCTTTCCTTGCTCCTTTTAGTTTATTATTTGAATTCTCGATTTGTCACACCTTCACAATCATCAATGCTAGTCAGTCCTCTTAATCTTTATTTTCTTAATATATATTCTCTTTATGTCACCTGTCGGATGTAATGCCTTGTGCATCGTCATCGAATTCTTTATCGTTTTGTCTATCTATTTGTCTATTATAAGAATGGTCCAAAGTATCAAGGAGACAACCCAGGTGTTTATTCCTTTGAAGAGATTTCTCCAACTGAGTTTAGTTTTGAGAAGTTTCATTGTCCATCTGAGGTACTCTTTTCTCACTTTTTATTTCACATCCTTTTGTTTGATGATATCTATTTTCAACATTGCCAAATTCTCGTGGTTCTTTTTTTTACCGGTGTTCATATATTTCCCTGATTGAGTAGTTAAATTCCTTCCGTTATTACTTTTGCATTTTTCACCAGAAGCATGACATTTTTTTTTATCATTATTATCATAATACAAGTTTCTCACATCAGTGTTAGCTGGTGATTTGTCACTGGCGTCCGAGTGACAGCAAATCTCGTCAAGTGTTCAAGACTCTTCTGAGAATTCCAACCGATCTTAACTATACTATTGTTTGGATGGTCTCGATTCTTCCTCTGATATCAAATTCCTCCTGTTGTTTTTTCCAATCCGTGGGAACCATTCCAAGCGCACTAATCAAAATTGTTTTGATCTTCACCTCCAAGTATTATATTGGAACATCACCATTAGATGCATTTTAACGTCATACACAGGGTACAAAGATCCTCAGCCACTGCCTTCTAGCATATATATGATATAAAAGGTTTGTGGCTTGCAATAAGGGAAAAAGATTCAAGACAATCATGTTGGGGCTAGGGCTTAACATGACACGCTAACTGATCAGAGGGGACCTTCCCCGCCCGACCATCCAGCTTAGGTAAGGGCCAAAATGAATTGTAGCATGTTATTGACTGCTCCTCCACGAAGAATCCATCCTTAAGCATTACGGGCCACCATCCACGGCCAACAGGTGGGTATATTCTTCTACTCCAACTGTAAGCATCACCGCCACCGTTACAGTCATTGATATTTTTTAATTAATTTTATACATGAGATCTGTTTATTGGCATGGAAATAATATATTTATAACAAAAATTGATTTCATTTCAAATGGAATATTTTGAGAAAAGATTCATTATCTTTAAGCGTTAATGTATTTTCTGGACAACCGCTAAACATTATATTGACGTTTTAATTGTGTTTCAATTTCAACGTAACGATTAAATGTCCGGATGTGCATTCTTGTACGTTGTGTTTTCTTTCATTTGAAATACTATTTAAAAGAATCATCTCGATTCACGTCACAAATGCGTTGGACTTTCATTAAGGAGTTTAGGATATTGAAAAATAAATGAAAGGATAAATAAACATCTTTCATTTTAATTCAGTTTTTCTTTCATTTCCGATAAAAAGAAAAAAACGTATTTGTTTGAAAAAGGAAGAAAAATTCAAATTAAAACTTTATCGGTTTTTAAATTAGATCAGATAGTTAAAAATTAAACGTCCCGTCTTCTTTTCCGATGCACATTTTAAAATGTATTTCTTTGTGAGTTAACATATGTAATTATTTTTAAAATCGGGTAGTTGTTTTATAAATACTTTCTTGGCAAAAGTAAAGTGTTTGTATAAGATATTAACAAACATTACTGTAAATGTAACCATGTGAAGACAATTAACCTAACACATAGTTTCCACAGTTTCCTTTGAATTAATTTTTATCTACAATCAAAGTTTCCTACAATCTCTCAAAGCATATTGCTCTCCAAAGATACCACCACTCTGTCGGTGGGGCTTAGAATAAGTTGATAGTACACCCTGTAGGGGCGTAAGTAAATGTAGGTAGAGTGGTCTATTGTGGGTATCAGACGTCCAACGAAGGAGTATATCCCCTTTTCACTTGCGCCAGATCAGATAGATTATTCTACGTCTAAGGTGGAGCGCGAGACATGTCACCATCTACCCATTTTACCCCACAGATCCAAGCTGTGCTACTCATGCGCTGGGTTTCGAACCCAGAACGTTGTGGTTCCAAGAGCAGAGTGATATGATCTTCCCCACAATAGGAATTATTAAGTGTATGACACCAAACTGCATCTGGCGGCGATGCCCCCAGTTCTGAGGTGTAGGAAGTCCTGTGTGTGTGTGTGTGTGTGTGTGTGTGTGTGTGTGGTTTAAGTCGGTTCAACACGTTGAATTGACGAAGTATTTTTTTAAAATGTATTCCTTAACGGGTGTGGGGTAACTTCATTGCCCTTATTCCAATTTCCACTCACAAACGGAGGGATAGTACTTGTTAAGACACAAATAGATTTGTTAGCAAAATATTCGTATTCACTTGGACCGGATTCCCCACCCAAAAATAAAACAAAAATAACCCCTTAAAAACAATTACACAGAATATATGAACGTACAATGAACGCGGTTCCTGACCATCTAGGCATTGAATAATCCTCGAAGGGTTGGCATGCTTTCAAAACCAAACAAATTATCAATAAATGAAAGGGTATCAGGGCATCCATGTTTGAATTCCACGAAATATTATTATAATACATAGGAATAAGTGATATATAGTTTGATTATTTTGATTGATTATTTTGTTTAATGGCATATCAAACCCTGTAGACCATATAATGCTACATTTTGTGTTCTTGTATATACGAATTTTAAGCCGATAGTTGGTTTGGTTTTATTTTATTAATTTTATATATATTAATAAATTGGTAACACTGAGTAATTAGTGGTTTACTCTCAACAACCACCGTCAAGCTCCAACCTAATAAAAATATGTGGTGTATGCCATAAGAACAATTTATGAATGCGGTCGGAAAAAAAAACAATAAAGGTACTACAGCTTGGTTGGCTTAGGCCTCTCCGACTACTCTTCTTGACGAAATAAGAGCGGGAATGAAATGTTCTATGTAACGGGACGGACTGTTCAGTCACAATGATCCTGTCCCCATACCTTACAGGTCGTCACCCACAGCCAACAGGTGGTCCCATTAAATGCGTGTAGGTCCTTATCTCTATACAGAACTGCAGTCTGTGTATTCTGCAAAGTCAACCCACTGGGAAGACATGACTTAGATAATGGTGTATGCTAATGTGAAGAATTATGTCTGAAAGAAAATGAACGGTTAAATACTTGTTATCAAACGTATGAATTATACATTTTAACAATTGTGTCTGGTATTTTTTAATCGTACAGACAATGCGTATATGTGTATGTGCGTGTGTTTATGGGTGAATGTGTGTAAGAGGAACAGAGACGGGGGTGGAGAAAAACAGACATGATATTTAGGTACAGAATGAGATGTAGATATATAAGTTAAGACAGACAATCGGGCTATTATATATAGAGAGATAGATAGATAGATAGATAGATAGAGATCAATCTAATGAGTCAGACGAACCTACTAAAAGTTTCGCTTAATGTTCTTCAGGGCTAAGATCTTAGCCCTGAAGAGCATTAAGCGAAACTTTTAGTAGGTTCACCTGACTCATTAGATTGATCTTTATTATTTCCTCTACTTAAGTATTGAGCACTTTTTACTTATTAGCTTTAGTCTCCTGACGGTTTTGTATAATATATATATATATATATTATATATATATATATATATATATATATATATCTTATATATATATATATATATATATATATATATATATATGCATATAAATTGTTTTTTCTTTTGGCCAAAATATTGTACCAATAGATTATTTTTGGTTGGTACGATTATCTTGGTCTTTTCTTTTTTCCAAATTTTTTTTTCTCCCCGGTTGATGTTTGGTAGTATATTTTTACAATCAAACTATTAGCTGTTTTTTTCTCACTGCGAGGATTTACCAATAAGTTTGGTATATTAGATAGATAGATGGATAGATATATTAAGGTAGCGAAGACATGAATTCAACGACACTTGATAACATAGATTCTTTTTCCAATGCGATTTTCAAACCATAACATAATAAATTATAATACTTCCTGTATCTCTTCAGTTAACTTTGCGTGTACAACCTACATATTCAGGTGGTTATGTGTGACAAAAACTTAAAGGAATGATGTGTAAATATAGATGGGATATAACAACAGGAAACGTAAGCATACAAAAACGGAGAAAGAGAGAATTAACGAAAGCAAAAATTGTCCATTTTTATTTTTTCCATATTTTATTTTCTAGTTAATATTATTTATTAGCTTATTTATTGCAACACTACGTAATAACGAGTAGTAAGCTTTCTAGCCTTAAATATATATCTATACTCAGCATGATGCGTAATAGGTGCTTTAAACATAATTTTTGTGTCTTTCATTTTATTCTATGGGGCTGATGTTGATATCACCTGCATTCTTTGACAACATCTTTTATTCATATTCGTTGAGGAACATCCTTATCCACTCAGCAACGGATTTTTCTTGGTTTCACATCACCTCTTGCCATCTTTCAGATGAATTGTGTATTCCATTATAAGAGAACAATTTTTGTTTTCATTCTATAAATTATTCTAGGGATTTTTCGATATCTTAATATTTAGATATTCTTAACTAGCAGGAATCTCTCGACACAAAAGTAATCGTTTTTGTTTTGTTTTGTTTTGTTTTACGGCATATCAACATCGGCGGGTCATTTAATGCTGACAAAGTTGTGAAATAAATTCATTCTTAATGCATAATACAATTTTGTTTATCAACTCATGTTTTTCTATTTAACCCATAGATGGGACCCTAACAGGTACTACCACTCCGGGTCAGAGTGGACCAAGGGTAATGGTGATGAAGGGGTGCTTTATATTCCCCAAACCTCCAAAACTGGAACCTCACCATCAGATAGAGTTTAACGTCATTCCCAGGACATGTAGACACTCAGTCACCGCCTTCTAGCACCCATATGATAAAAAGGGGTTGGGGCTTGCCATAAGGGCAATACGGTTGGGAAAATCATATAGGTGCTAGGGCTTGATGTGGCCAAAGTAATCATCGTAGAAGAAGATAAGTGGTACTATTTAACCCATAACCAACGGAAAAGGGTGTTCATACCTATTTCAGGGGGATTATTCCTAAAGTGAACGTAATGACGAGACTATACTTTGAACTGTCGTACTACGATTTCAAAATTCAGTACTTTACCCACTACACCACGGGCACTCCACCCTACCAGTTTATTGAGACTCATGAATTTAATAACAAAATAACAAAATAAAGAAAATATTTATACCAATTTATAATACCAAACCGAACAAAATGTATTTACTAACAAACTGTTCGCTTACGAATCATATATACAGAAAGGCAGGATTTGGCTTTGGGTGGTCCAATTTGGTTGTTTCATGGCAACACTTTCGGGTCATTTAATATCGGTCATTTTGATAAACAAAGGGCCCAGGCTTGTTGCAGTATTTGATGTTGCTTACACGGTTACCCAATTAAGTATTGAACATGCTTACCGCTGCTTAACTTCGGTTATCTAGCGGGAACCGGTGTTTTCAGTGTGATTTGAGCGTAATGATTTCCCATCAATGTTGCTCCCCTGAACAAAAGTTTAATTGCTTTTTCGACAGACCCCATAAGTATAATGAGGTTCGAAGATAAGTTTATCATTGGCGACATTTAATCGGATTCTTTTTTTTTATTTCCATTGCCAAAATTACCGCAATATTTCCGAACAATTTTTACATTTATTTGAATGTCTGTTAGTAGACAGGATGATAAATATATTAATGTGTTTTTCACATTTTTGTTACTTACGAAATCTTTTCGTGCTTTCTATTCCCGTTTATAAATCATACTGTTAAAATCTCCGAGAAAGACGATAACGACCATTGTAACAGTTTTTCTTTTCAATAATAATAACCATAATTTCCCGCATTATCAGTCGAAGCGAACTGCATTGTTTGCATTAGATCTTTTCTCAAAAAAAGAAGAAAAAAAGCGCGCGTAACTGTTCCTGTAGATGGCAATATAGATCCCATCAAAATAATTGCCTTCCTAACCATTATCTGAATGTCAATCTTAACCAATAAGCACGAACTGACTGTTTGCCCATGTGACGTGTAGTTTATCACCAGCCACTAAAATAAAGGTTCCATTTCGCGCTTCATATGTGCTTTTCAAGCATAAGGTTTTTTTTTTATTTATCTGTAGTGATTCATTGGCATGCGTGTGTTTGTCTTTTTGTTTTTTAGGTGTTTAATATTTTAAGTCAATTTCTAATAACTTTATAAAAAGAGTTAGATGAATTAAGTCTTTCGTTTTTATCAATGTCATCTAAAATGAACAGTAAATAGAGTTGCGAGATAGCTTAGTATTTTAATAAAAAGATAAGTACAATTGGTGTTGGGGGAATTTAATAGTCGTAATAATAATAATAATAATAATAATAATAATAATAATAATAATAATAATAATAAGAAGAAGAAGAAGAAGAAGAAGAAGAATAGGAATAGGAATAAGAATAATAACAACAGTTTCTCTTTAGTGAATATACGTCACCAAACCTAGTTCATATTCAGTAAGATGCTAGTTGAGAATG
>CM042137.1:4230737-4245737 GCA_023376005.1 Doryteuthis pealeii
AAAAAGGATTGGAGCTTGCCACAAGGGCAATAGTTTCGGGAAAATCGTATAGATGCTAGGGCTTGTCGTGACCAGCCGAGTGTTCGGAGGGGGCTCTCCAAACCCCCGTCTAGCCTAAGGGCCAAAGTGGGGTGTTGCTTGTCATGGACTGCTCAGTCCACCAGGATTCCGTCCTTAAGCATTACCGGTTGACACCCATAATCGGTAGCCATTGGGGTGCAGTCGGTATATTCAAAAGCCCAGCCGACAGAGTTTGTACATGACGGGTCGTACATTTACTACTTTAAATGATAAGGTAAGGATTTATTTTTCAGCCACAATGTATTTGTAAAAGTCGTCAGAGAGATAAGAGTTACTTCTTCCAAGGTTAAACGCTAATATGTTTACACGAGCAATCAAAGCTAGAAGCCGACGGACAAAGACAAGCTGTTCGGAGACGGAAACCGATTTAAGCGAGGTATCTTTGTGTTCTCTGCAGAGATAGGAAGCGGAAATCGGTCCAGTGAATGCGCTGGCTCTAACCGGATGTAGAAGTGTAAGATAAGAAAGGCCTACTACAAAACGCAGCATCTGTCGTACGGCCAAAGGAGATGCCAAGCGTTAAGCAGAGAAATCTACGTGACAAAAAATAGTTAATTCATTGACTGTTACCAGTTGAATATAATACATATTAACACTCAGACTACATTCACATCTAGCCAAAGACGCATTGGCAGACACATTAACTTTCTCATTTTGTTCCCATTCAAACTCACTGGTCTCTACACAATCAACGTACCCGTCAATGTATCTGATGCCAAAAATCTCATGTTAGAAAATCCTGATAAACTGGATTGAATATCTTTATCATGATTCAGGCGCATGTTGTGTAATGGTTATCATCGTTGGAAAGGGACACGACGATATGAGTTCAAATCCTGGAGAAGAGTGGTTGCATTTTACATAGCTCTAATATAGTTGGAAACGGTATGCATCCAACTATTCTGCATCCAGTTATTGGTAAATAGTAGGGCAGACTGGGCTCTTTAAACTGTGTTTGGCAGCCAGTCTAGGAGAAGGAAAACTCAAACCAGAATGTTAAATTAAAATTTGACTTAATGTCGCATCTTATTTGTGGCGAAATGATTGGTTAAATACATACATACTACTACTACTACTACTACTTCTACTACAAATGATAATAATAATGATAATAATAATAATGATACTCTTTAACCTTTATGTGGTAACCTGTCTAGGAAAAGGAAAACTCAGAACTCAAACATGTTATACTCCGCATAAAGACTGACTGTTTGTCACATCCAGTTCGTGTAGAAGGGTGGCCAAATGCACAGGTACCAATATCATGATTCGATTAATGTTTGTAGGTGTGCTTTATAATGTAATATAGAAAAAAATCAAACCCCGGCAAATTATAGTCTGATTATTGTTCAAGTCATATCGATTGAATCTCCAATTTTAAGTATAAAGTCAATTGCAATCAAGTTTAGTACTTCTCCCTAGGTAGCTATTCTCATCTAGATAAGAACTACATAAGGATGCTACATGTTCTCTTGAATAAATTCTGGAAGCAACACTCAACAAAAGTAGATATACGGCCACTTACCTACAATCATACAAACCATCTAAGTAAGACGAGTAAGACGAGTAAGACATGCGAGACACTGCTGGAGAAGTAAGGACGAATTCCTAATTGGCGTTCACCTATATGGGCCAGTTTTGGTCGACCAGCAAAAATTATTTACAAAAGCAGTGGAGACACTACATGCCGTGCTGAGTTCTTCCTACGAGCAATGATCGGGAGGGTTTGGAGAGAGAGAGAGAGAGAGAGAGAGAGAGAGAGAGAGAGAGAGAGAGAGAGAGAGAGAGTGTGTGTGTGTGTGTGTGCATGGGAGAACGAGCTGTTTGATTACTTCATGATTTAGTTGATGTTTGTTACAAAAGCTGAAATAAAAATCCAATCAAAATTGAAAGATAAAAAATGAAGGTTTCGTTTCTTTGTTTAATGATATATCACCCTTCGTTTATGTATTTATTTAACAGTGAAAATTGCCTCCTGCACCAAGTTGTACTGTTAACCCGGTGATTAGAGGTCCTGATTGATGAAAAATCGTTTCTGTTTCGACCCAGGCTTGGAGCAGCTTACAAAATATAGGGCGCTATAGCCGTGATACGTGGAAAAAAGGGGGGTTGTATGTGAACGATTATATATGTATATATTATGAACGCGCGTGGTCAAATGGTTAGAGTCATAGGAAATGGACTCGTCGACCCGAGTTCAAGTCCTGGACCAAGCTGCTTGCATTTCACATAGCGCTAATACCCTTAAGAAAGATATGAATCCAATTCTCCCTCCAGCTATGGGGAAATAAGACTGAGCTCTTGAGCCATGGCTAGGTAACCAGTCTAGGAGAGAGGAAAACTCTTAATTCAAACCTCTTAAACTCCGCTTAAGAAATTGACCTTGTGTCGCACCCTACTCGTACAGAGGGGTTCGTATATATATATATATATATATATATATATATATATGTGTGTGTGTGTGTGTGTGTGTTGTGTTATTAGTGCCGGTCCCACCCCCTTTGGCCCAGCTGGACATCAGGACCAACAATAAACATCCATTTTGTACAACATCCCGTGTTTGTCTGCCTTTCTCCACACACACACACACACACACACACACACACACACACACACATATATATATATATATATATATATATATATATATGTGTGTGTGTGTGTGTGTATTTATGTGTGCGGACATGTGTATTTTCTATTAAACACTTCAAGTTCTTTTATATGGCCATACTACTTGTTCAGAAAGTAAATAATACATCCTCTCACAGATACTTACTGAACCGACGTCACAAGTCAAGTAACGTGCTTAAACCTAAAAAAAGGAAATCAATATAGCTGATCTATATTATAAATTGAGACCAGAACTCTCACCATAGCATTTAATATTTGTAAAGTCTATAAATGACTCCAAATTTGAATACGAAAACAAAAAGGAATGAAAATAAAAAGGAACCATTGGAAGAAAACTATTCGTAGAGAAGGTTTTCTGTCAAATAAAAATCACATATTTTTGTAACATATATAGACAGAAGATTCCTGAACTAAAGAACACCTGTCAAATTCTTTATTTTGTGTACTGAAAGAAATATCCCGATTTAAAATGGCAGCGTCGACCACCACCGTCCCTCATTTCTTGTCTTCCTTTCAATCCGGATCGCTACAAAAGAGCAACACTTAAGCCGGCCACCTTGCAGCAACAATAGAGGTGGTCTTTGATGAAAAGCACTTCCGCTGCAACCTGAAACAGAACCCAACACTCCCGGGCCCATTTCCATTTGTCAAGTTCGACCGAAGCGTTCTTCTTTTCCTTTAAGTTAGTTGCCCCTTTTTTTTCTTCTTCTTCTTCTTCGCCTTTTGCCTTCTACGCGAGTTGGCTTCCCGCCAGCTTTTTCTGAACATCTGATGCCTTCAAATGGTATGGATCTAGATAGAAGTTCTTTTGGTGTCTTTAGATTCGGCTTAACACTGAGGGAGCAGCTGGAGAAGATTCAGGTCGGCCAAGAGGTGAAAAGCGCCTGAGAAAAAGAAGTAAAGTAAAGTATATATATATATATATATATATATATATATATATACAAAAATATATATATATATATATATATATATATGTATATGTGTGTTGGTGTGTGTGTGTGTGTGTAATATATATATATATATATATATATAATATATATATATATATATAAGAGTCGGTATTTATGTATGCATATGTATATATATGTATATATATATATATATATTGGGCATAGGTGCGTATATATATATATATATATATATATATATATATATGTGTGTGTGTGTGGTGTGTGTGTGTGTGTGTGTGTGTGTGTTTGTGTGTATGTGTTTGCACATGTTCATGTATGTTGTTCGACACTAGTGCTTATCGCCAGAAGTATATAAACAGTGCAAAGTTTACAAAGTTCATAAAAGAGTTCAAATATTGAAGTTGTTGAACAGATCGATACATTACAAACGTTTGATTTGTACTTACACACGGGCACACCACATTACTTCTGAAATGTATGTAATTCCTTATCTACATAAATACATATGTATATTTATGATTCAATTCGTACTCAATAATACATCCAGACACACACACACACACACACACACACACACATATATATATATATATATATATATATATATATATATATATACTGATAAAAAAAATTCGAGTAACCTGAAAATTGTTTCCGTCTTGATGTGGATGTAGTATGTACATACTCGTGGGTAATTGATTTCAAGATTATATTTTAACATCTTCTGTCTTCATGTGATCTACCAGGGTACTGATGATCGTGTATGGATGTGGGAGTACAGATCTGTAGATGTGAGTGCCCCTACGCATTGTGGATAAGAGGTTGGTCTAAGATATCGTAGTAATGGAGTTCGGAATTCAGTCGGGCTAATACCTTTGGGAAAGGTATGAGACCCTTCTTTCCCCTAAATATGGGCAAAATAGTACCTCTACTGTTCATCTACAAGAATGATTTTGGCATTAGATAATAAAGGTTGACATGCCGAAAAACAAACCTACTAACACCACTGAAATGTATTTATGTATATATTTTCCAGTCATCTCAATAAATAAATAAATGTTGATTCGTGGTCAGTGGGAAAATGTATGGTTCCATAGGCATTCACCTTTCAGGGGCGTTTCGGGCACGAAAGCCGGCTTTTATCGCTTATAGATAATGAGACAGGTGCTACATAGGAGAAGGTTTGTTTGGGATTGTATGTACGTATGTACCTACGTACGTATGTATGTATGCATGTATGTATGTATGTGTTATCTAAAAACTGTTTATTTATACTGAAAACAAGCCTGGATGCGTCAGCCCGCCGGGTATAGTCAGAAATGTGTTGGACTGCGACATCGTAGTAAGCGGCTTTGAACTCCAGTCCCGCTATTAAGTTCATTTTCGGGCTAATATTCTTGGTAAAGGCAAAAGTCCCCCTCTCTCAGCTATGAATTAAACAGTAAATTACTGTTCTTCTATCAATATGGCTTTGGCATTAAATAACCCACAAAGATTGATATGCCATTAAACAAAGTCACCAAAGCAAACAATCCTAATAGAAGATTCATAGAAACAAAGAATTATGGATAATCTGAAAGTGTTGTATACCCTATTGATTACTTTTTCTATTCTTCTTCTGTTCTTCTGACATCTTAAGTTCTTCTAACGTCTTGACTTCTATTGGGGACTTCGTGTCTGGTCTTCCATTGGGGATTTCTCTTTATCAGAAGCCCTGTGTCATTGTTAGTTTTTAGATAATAACACAAGACTTCGATTTACTTTGATCATATTTTATTCTCGAAATCCCCCACCAGACTACCTGCGCAGATCGAGTCGGAGCGTGTATAACACGACTCACCACCGTCGTGGTTTCTCGCCGACTGACTAAAATCTATTTCTAATCTAAACCGGAAGAGGGTCTCCTCCACCGATTCTCACGGTATCCACCGGAAGGAAGGATCAGGACATGTCAAGCCTTGTCATTCAAATCCTTCAAGGCCATGGGCTGCAGCTTATAACTGTCATTTTGATTTCTACACTATTGCACATAAATATTAGGTATCTAGTAATTATGTAACAAAAGAAAACCTGATGGCATAACAGATGGCCATGCAGATCTGGAAAGAATTGATACCTGATCTTGAAGAATGGAGACACTCAATCTGGGAAGGATGCAAGACTGATTGCCTTAAACATACTCAAGCTGAATGTGATTTTCGAAAATGAACTTATCAAGACTTGTCGAATAATATGAAGACTTGGAAGTGTGGAGTGTGTGAATGTGTGTTGTGGCCAATAGCATGTTACCAATAAAACACAAGTCAACTACGCCAATCTTTATCAATATTCTTCGGAAACACCTGACCCTTTTGTAATATGATCTACAAATCAGTATCTGAACTGACGAGGCTCACAACAAAACTAGAGAAAATCCAGATCGAATCACAATAGTTAAAGAGTTAATATGTCATATTTATCTGGTACCAATAAATTTAAATGCAGGTTCCAAGCGTCATCTTAGACAACCCAGTGATATTGAAGACAGATGATGTTGATGGTCAAAGATGGTGTTTGTTTGAGGGGGATGTAGCAGTTCTCGAGTTTGTGTCTCTACAATAAAGTAAAAAATAAAAAGATATATGAAAAAGCACACTGTCACCTAATTCCCTAACCATATTATTTTTTGGCTAGGGCATTAGCGCGAATGCAATACACAAACGACCGCATCAGGACTTGAACTTCGATCTTATTTCCTACGACAATAACCGTTATATAGAGCATCGCTACCAGTTGTGTAGATGTTTGGAAAGAATATTACCCCATCCCCATCCGGAGCCTGACATAGAAGACAATAATATCACACACAGACACACACACACACACACACACACATATATATATATATATATATATATATATATATATATATATATATAGAGAGAGAGAGAGAGAGAGAGAGAGAGAGAGAGAGAGAGAGAGAGAGAGTAACATAATAAGAGGAGAGAGAGAGAGAAAGAAAGATATGTTTTTACTGATCATTAGGTATTGATAATTTCTCTAAGTCAAACCAAGCATCTCCACTGTAGCGTGCATGGTGTAGTGGGCATAATACTAAACTGCATACGATAATGAGGCTCCAGTTATGGGGATCTGTGGAGTGTGCCATTTCTTCCAGGTCAACTCTGATCCGGGATGGTAATACCTGTGTTGGTCCCATCGATGTGGAAAATAGATTTATTTAACCATTATTCGTATTCAGTTGGACCATGTGTGAAAAATCTCTTTCGAAGCAGCAACACAAAAAAATAAGATAGAGACGATCCCCTAAACTTTAAACATAAACTAACCCTAGAGCTGGAGGTGCTCATCATATATTGGTAATCATCATAGGAATTGGAAACAGCACATCGAGTTCAAATACTGGATGAAGCAGTTTGAATTTCACATATTGCTAATTCACTTGGGAAAACTATTCTCCCTCCAGCGATGGGTAACTATTAGACTGGTCTTTTTAACTATGGTATTGATAAACCGATCTAGAAGGAAAACTCTGAATTCAAACCTGTTAAACCCCGTTTTAAAAAAGATAATCTAGTGTCACATCCTTCTCGGGTGGAGGGGTTGGTGAATACATAAAATTACACGGTTTGAAATGCCGTTAAAATCAATCAATTTTCGAAGACAATGAATCGTTTCAAAGAAATGTAATTTTTAATAGTCTCAAAAAGTAGCTTTGAATTTAGGTTCTTCAAACATTTCTACAAATTTCAGTTGAGTTTCTTAAAATGGTTATACGGTTTATCTTTTTTTTTATTCTCTTGGCGACAACTAATTTAAAACTCGCTTATTTTACTTTCAATGATTGCATGGCGTTGTCTCGTTTTACTCTATTTCTGTAGACAAAGTTTTGAATAAATTAATTCTGCTCAATATATTCAGGGTAGAGAGATTTCGTCATTTTGTATATTTTTTTGTGTTATTTTGTTGTTGTTTCTTTTATTTAACGACAAAAAATGATAAAAGCTCGGCTTAATCTTCGTGTGAAATTCACAGAAGTGTTATGTCGTCAAGAGGAAAATATCAAAGTGGAAATAAATAAGAAGAGTAAAGAAATTTTTTAAAAAAGCAAGTTGAATCTGGATATTTCCTCAACTCACTATTTTCTTTTTTTATCATAATTTTCTGTTTTCTCTGCCTTTCTACAACTTATTTGATTTGGAAAATAATTAAAGTAACCCCGAAAAACATAACTAGATAATATTCAATGACCCGATATACAAAACAGTCAGTCATTAGTTCTAGTAAATACACTAATAAACAATGTGGCATACAATTAGGGATGTCATAATTTAAAACGAATGAAGGTTTGCAATAAAAATGAAAAAATATTGAAATAAACCGAAATATTGAAAGAAATAACAGAAAATGGTTTCAAAGAGAATGCAAATATTGGGCTTACGATATATAGTATAGCAGTCAGTTAGATATACGAGGTTTACGCATTTTTATACTAATATTTCCTTATACATTTAGTTCTAAATGTTTTCAATTACACTTTTATAAATTAACACAAATTATAATAAATCAAGGTCTCTAACAGATGACACACCCACGTGTATGCATATACATTAAAACCTGAACCACAACACCTAGTCATTTGATTTCCCAAAGTCTAATGTAGTCACTGAAAAATCTGCTGGTTTATTACTTTCGTTGATTAGACGAGGTCAGGAGAGGATTTGGAAGTGGATTATAGACACAATTTGTTCTGAGAATTATTCGGTATTTATTTAACTATAAAAATTGAATAAAACAAAAAAAACCTAATAATTTTGTGAAGAGCCAGCATCAATACTGTGTATCGGTCGTGTGAAACTCTGTGCTGCGCGATTTTATCATTTTTTAAATTTTAATTCATAGATTATGTATTTTTTTAATAGAACATTGTATTTTACTGATTAAAAACGTTAAAAAAAACTTGTATCATAAGTCTTGTGTCAGTCTGATCATATCTAACAAGGTGTCATCATCATCATCATCATCATCATCATCATCATCATCTCACACTTTCTCTCACTCACCATATATATATATATATATATATATATATATATATATATATCAAAATATATGAGTAGCACACTACAATAGCGCTATTGATAGACAATTTAATATATATATATATACAGAGAGAGAGAGAGAGAGAGAGAGAGAGAGAGAGAGAGAGAGAGAGAGAGAGAGAGAGAGAGAGACAGACACACAAACAGATAGACAGAGAGACAGAGGGATGATGCCTCATAGATGTAGTCAGACTGACACACACTCACACACACACACACACACACACACACACACACACACACACATATATATATTTATATATATATATAATATATATATATATATAAAGATAAATGAATACATAGTGAGGGACAGAGGCATGTTGGACAAAGTAATAAATGGTGTGTTTTAACCGTCACACAATAGACATGAAATGATCGTGACGTATAGAAAACTAATAAGTTTACATATATTCCTATTGCTTTATATAGTAGTATGTATATATGTATACATAAGATCATTGTTTTGTTAAATGTCTCCTCTCTTTTATAGTCAGCATGAAAATGTTTAATCACTGTCACCAATGTGTACACAAACACTTTGGGTGTTTGTTTAATGTTTGCATACGCATATTTATTTTATTTCAATACATATACATAATTTCATATCAAAAATCTGTTTTTTTTTTTGTTGTTCCTTTCTTTCTTTTCTTTTTTTTTGTAAGGAAGACTGCATACCTGTTTAGGTGCGCCTAGGAATTTGTGGTGGTTCCTCCAGATGTTGAACTTTTCGATCATCGTCGTTGATGTAAAGAGACGAAATATGAAAAAGGTCAGAGTTGAATCTCTAATTGGCGCGAATACGTGAGAGAAATAATAATAACAAAAAACTTCGAAATGATAAAATTTGTTTTTCGATTTCTAAATGCTGCTCTCCTCTTGGAAAAGAAAATAAACCAGGGAAACAAATAACATACACAAAAATAAAAATAAAAATAAAAAGATTTTTAAGAAATTGAATCAAACAAACATACGAATAAGTTTAATAAAGAAATCACGCTTAAAGTTTTCAAATATGTTTACTTGGAAGTTCTAAAATAAAAATAAATAAAAAGTGTAAAAGGTTTTCTCTTCTGCGAAATATTTAAACAATCAGATTTTTTTTTCTTTTCTTTAGAAACAAATTATTATTGATATACAGGGTGTTTCAGAAAAAACGATATCATTTCATAGTTTAATAACTTGATCAATTCTCATTTAAATGCTCTTAAAATTTAACAGCAAGTGCAAAAACAACTCAAACTTTTACGTTTAAGGTTTCATTATTCATGAGTGTGTGCGTGTATTTTTTTACTTTCCAGAAATTCCATTCACTGGATAAGAAAAGTCGTTTAAAAATGGCATAAATAATTATGAATTGTTTCTAGAAATGCTGTCAAAATCTGCCAAGATCCTTTGATCGAAAATGGGTCAAGTTGTTTAATAATGAAGTATCATTATTTCAGAAAATTGTTGCATAACTTCTCATTACTTCTTTACTTCTTACTTCTTCTTCTGGCGTCTTTTCTACCTTACGTCTTCTTCTAGGTCTCTTCTAACATCTCTTCTTCGTCTGGACTTCTCTTGGGGACTTCGTGTCTGGTTCTCCATTGGGGATTTCTCTTTATCAGAAGCCCTGTGTCATTGTTAGTTTTCAGATAATAACACAAGACTTCGATTTACTTTGATCATATTTTATTCTCAAAATCCCCCACCAGACTACCTGCGCAGATCGAGTCGGAGCGTGTATAAAACGACTCACCACCGTCGTGGTTTCTCGCCGACTGACTAAAATCTATTTCTAATCTAAACCGGAAGAGGGTCTTCTCCACCGATTCTCACGGTATCCACCGGAAGGAAGGATCAGGACAGGTCAAGCCTTGTCATTCAAATCCTTCAAGGCCGTAAGCTGCAGCTTATAACGGCCATTTTTATTTCTACACTATTGCACATAAATATTAGGTATCTAATAATTATGTAACAAAATAAAACCTGTACATTTCAAATAATATCACATTTTTATACACCCTTTATTCACAGATGAAATAACGTATGATTGGTGGACATCTTCGAATAAAGATTGCTTCTATTGGCTTAAAAACTGACCTTGTGTTGCTTTCTTCACGTGTTGGAGGGGTTGGGTAAATACATAAAGAAGTAAACAGAAAACCGTGTGAATGCAGTGTGAACTTACTATTTAATTTAGGGCATTCATAAGAACTCCTTTCAGATCCTCATATACCGAAAGCCCTCCTCAGTGTCAATCATTCAAATGCTCACACAGACAAATGGACCGCCTAAATACATCCACACTTACAGACATAGGGACACAGGCACCGCGGTCACTCACATAGACATACACAGACATGTATGCACATATACATATATGGTCAGTTTCTTAAGCGGAGTTAATAGGTTTGAATTCACAGTTTTCCTTATCCAAGATTGGTTGAATAACCTAGGTTAAAGAACATAGACTGCATTACTATTTACCCGTAGATGTAAGGAAAATAGTTAGACTCATATACATATCCAAAGGATATCAGCGCTAACAGAAAGGCAAAAAGCCTCGTCAAGAATTTGAACTCGTCTTGCCGTGTCTATTTCTATGTCGGTAACATTACACCACTGGCTTCCACACACACACACACACACACACACACACACACACACACATACATATATATATATATATATATATATATATATATAAGGTTTTACATATCTATTTATTTGGTGACAAAGGAACATTCACGACCCTATTGGTTTTCATATATATATATATATATATATATATATATATATATATATATATATATATGCAGTGTTTTATTATATAGATCACTGTATTAATATTGCTCAAAAGTATAATTATATTCATAACAAGAAGTGCATATGAATTACTATGAATTACTATGAATTGTGAGGATCACTCTTTTTCTTAAGAAATATATTTAGATTACACAAAAGTTTTGATAAAGATTTGATTGTGTCTATGTAGGAATTGAAAAAAGTAACGATATGACTGTCCCTCACTTGACATTAACAATATATGCAATCACTAATCTGTAATTGTTAGAAACAGGTTTGATACTCTAGAGAAGACATCAGAAAGACGTTGTTCAAATGACAAATTGTCATTCTTTGTTACCACCCAACCAGAAGCTGCATCTGAGTGCATACCGACGAAATCAAAAGCCAAACTGGGTGTTCCCTGGGAGTCCAAAACAGTTTTAGAAAAATACGATAACATATTTCCTTAAAAGGAACCAAACCCAACAAACATCAGTGTACAAAAAACTTATGAATTAACCAACACAAACCGAAAAGGCTAGAAATCATTCAATGTTAAATCAATAAAATTAGAAATATCAATTAGCATGGTGAAACAGTAATGAAGTAGAAATGAAATACATTTTTGATCAAAACTAAAATCTGTCAGTTAAGAAGAAAGACTTGAAAAATGGAAAGAACATTTCAGGAACTTGCTGGGAAACCCATCTAATGTCACAGAAAATTCAACCGAAAAATTTTACCAAAACAACTCAACAATAAACTTGGACCTTCTCAAGAGATTAAGTCGACAGATTTTTGAATTCAAAGGAGAAAACCTTCATGCATCGATTATATACCTCCTGAAGTATGGATTTAAAAAAATGTAATGGCTATAATGATGCTTTACAAAAATACGAATGTCATTGTCCGTTGATCTTATGGCGATTCTGAACTTGCCACTAAAAGAAAAAAGACACAATTACTATTCATAATCTGCCTAGATTGAGTCATCAGATCAAATGAATTAAAACGGTCTTACAAAAAAAAAGCTTGAAGCAAACAATATTTCGCGAAAAAATATGCCTGATACACAATCTAGCACTTCTTGTAAATACGACCGATCTAGAAACTCAGCGGTAGGATGCATTGATCTTTACGAAAACAATAATATTAAAGAAAACCACAAATACACATTCAACTAAAAATCAGAATAGGCACCAAGCTTTATGAGGAAATATATAAATGATTGATAATTTGTTGTTGCTTTTATTTAGATTTATTTTACTCTTTTTTTAAACTAATGACAATACATTTTATTTAAAAAAATTATCGATGAATTTATGGAAAAAGTACATAATTTCTGATAAAAAAAAGTTTTAAAAAAAGATGGTGTCATCTCATTAAATAACAAGTCTCTATTGTTACAAGAATAGTAAGATACTTCGTTAGCAATATCAAATATACAGATAAGCAAAGCATGAGCTGCTATTGATCGATTATAATGTATACGGAAATCTGATCTCTGATAGGATAAAATTTGATTCTTCCAAGCTGTAGCCCTGTATATACTACTGTATGGCTGTACCCTTTGGATCTAACGAAACGCTTGGAGAAAAGATGAATGCGATATACAAAGATACTACATGCTGTTTTGAACAAATCCTAAATCATCTCTCTTCAAAACAAATGTTGTATGGTCTCTTACTTCGCATCTAAAAAAAGAAAATATTGAAGTAAGACGAACAAGATTTGCTGGATACTGCCAATGAAGTATGAATGAACGCACGAGCGAGTTCCCCTAAAATACGCCTGAGTAATGTGACAATTCATCAGCTATGTGCAAGCACTAGATGCAGTCTAAAAGAATTAGCAAATAAGATGGCCTATAGGGACGGATGGTGAGATAGAATCGAAGGAATGCGTACTTATAGCATTAATTGATGACGGTGATGATGATGATGATGTGATGTGCATTACCTACATTAATGGAAATTTCACTTTCTCACTTTGTAACAAATATAAATGTATACATACACATATATGAATATATGTAGACCCCGCACACACACACACACACACATATGTATATATTTGTTTATATATATATATATATATATATATTATATTATATATATGTGTGTGTGTGTGTGTGTGTGTGTGTGTGTGTGTGTGTGTATTATGGAAAAGTGACATACCGGTGAATATGATCCGGTGGTTAGATGGTGCAGAATTCAGGAAGGTAAGTCAGCATATAACAAATACAAAGTGCTCAATACGTTAGTAGAGCAAATTTTTACAATATAGGTACAATATAGGTACAAGTGGTAACCTACTCGAGTTTTACCATAAGGATCTTCAGGGTTAGATCCACTGAATTAATCGAGATACTGATTAATTTCAGTCGACCATACGTGTGTGTTCTTCGCGTTAAACGAACCATTCCTCATAACGAACCGTTTAACGCGAAGAACACACACGTGTAGTCGACTGCAATTAATCAGTATCTCGATTAATTCAGTGGATTTGACCCTGAAGATCCTTATGGTGAAACCCTAGTAGGTTATCACTTGTACCTATATTTAATATATATATATATATATATATATATATATATATACTTTCTCACCGTGTGCCAAAGATAGATATATGACTCTCTCTCCCCTTCTCTCTCTCTCTTTATCTGACGCACATACACGCATACACAAGATTCTAATCTCTCTCCCCTCTCTCTATCACACATACACACACAGGCATATATATATATATATATATATATATATATATATATGTGTGTGTGTGTGTGTGTGTGTGTGTGTATGTGTGTGTGTGTGTCTGTGTGTGTATGAACTACTTATCTTCAGAAATATAATAAATGATAAATGCGCCAAGAGGCTCTAATTCTAACCTATCATCGGTACCCTCTCGATTAGGATCTTCGCAGAAATTAATGAAGCAAGTGATTACTTGATAAGTACTTCCGACTCTTTCGAAAAGCAGAGTTTCGAATTGGCACAGAACGGGGAGAAAACCGTATATTTCTGATGACCATTAACCTGATTAAGTAAAGTAGCGGAGACCCAGGGGAGAAAGCACGTTTTCAACGGTCAGTATTCCAAGGAGACAAGGAGGACAGCTCTGCCAGTTGACAATACTGACCAGTTATCTGGCTGTATATTCATTTTCGTAATGTGTCTCTTCACTGAAATTATCACCGTTCTATTTCGTATGAAAGCGAAATATATCTGGAAGGCAAACTAATTGTTCAATAGGTAAGTCATGAATACGACTTGCAAAAGGAATGGTTCGTTTAAATGGTTTAGGTGATCAAACCTAGCAATTATTTTCGCTGCTAGACGAAAAGATCAATTAAAAGTTCCCTTATTAGCGTCAGCTATTTTCTTAGATTACATTAAGGTGGCACTAATTCGCAAATGTTAGGCAACTTTTCAGGATCGACGCTTTATAGTACTAATGATTTAAATTGGTAACTACTGCTTCCATTTTTGTCGGTTGTAAGT
>CM042137.1:4248237-4265737 GCA_023376005.1 Doryteuthis pealeii
AAACAAACAGTTGTGGAATCAATTAACTGTAAAGAAATACAGATTTATATATATCTATATATATAAATCCATGGATATATGATTATATGTATCTCTCGAACAGACCGAAACGTTACCACGTTGACATCACTAACTACAATATACATCCATGTTTTACAACTTCCCGTTTGTGTCTATCTTTCTCCACACACACACACACACACACACATATATATATATGCTCGCTCACACACACACACACACACAACACACATATATATATATATATATATATGAGTGCATGCATTCATATTTGCCCGTTTATGTTATTACACATTCACGAAAATGCTCTTTCACACACATGCTCACATGTGTGTGTCTTTGTGTATATGTTTACGTCTGACTGTGTGCGCATGTATGCATATATCTAAGAGATACATGTATTCTAGAGTTTCTACAATGTCTTCAGGAATATAACTGCGAAATAAGAAAGAAATCTTCAACCACCTCCATATCTCTTGACCTTGTACAATGGTTTTAACGAGATAATTGTTTGCTGTCTTTGTAGAATTTGCTGCTCGGTGTCACTCTCAATTATGGCAGACACATTCACACAAGCTAAAAAAATGAAATGGCAACACATTAAAAAAAAAAGAACTTTCTGACTGGTGAAAGGATGAAGAAGACAATTCAATCATTTTTCTTTTATTTTAATGCTTTCTTTTTTGTCTTCTTCAAATTTTACTTTCTTTCTAAAAAAAAATAAATAAAAGAAACAAAAAAGTAAAAGAAAGTAATGAAAAGATTCAGGTCGAATTACGTCGTCTATAAAAAATAGCAATGTTTTATTTTTTTCAAAGTCCTGAATAGGATGCTCTTACACGTTTGAAAGAAGACAGTATTCAAGTAATACTCATAAGGAAACGGTGGTAAATAATGATACAGTCTAAATTATCGATATTCTCTCCTATCGACTAAAATTATGTATATGTCATATTAATGTCTGGAAATATTAATATGATATATTAATATCATACATTACATAGACACAGATACGCAGGGAGAGCTACCAGTCCATGTATTTTGACTGAATTTTGTATCTACACTAGAAATTAATAATTCATGTTATATGCAGAGGATTCTCCATTGTCATGAAATATCGTTATGCAAAATAAATAAATATTTTGTATTACGAGACCATGAACATTTCAATGGACCTAATAAGCATGAATAATTCTCTCTCTCTCTCTCTCTCTCTCTCTCTCTCTCTCTCTATATATATATATATATATATATATATATATATATATGTATACATATATATATACATATATATATATGTGTGTGTGTATATATATATATAAATAGAGAGAGAGAGAGAGAGACAGACAGACAGACAGAGAGACAGACAGAGAGAGAGACAGAGACAGAGAAAGACAGAGACAGAACCAGAGCCATATATATATATATATATATATATATATATATATATATATATATGTGTTTGTGTGTGTGTGTGTGTGTGTGCGCGCGTCTGTGTGTGTATGTGTGTGTGTGAATAAAAAGGTCTTAAATACCATGGGTATCGTGGTTATGGACCATTTTCACTAGATACCTACGAGTGGAAATGGTCCATAATCACGATACCCATGGTATTTAAGGCCTTTTTATTCACAAATAATTTTGCTGTGTTTACAATAATTAAATACTGAGCTCTCATACGGAACCTGAACTCTACAACAAACTACTAGTAGGGAATAGGACCAGCCTAGAATCACCTTGTACCAAGAAACTTGGTACCACACCAAAATGTATGTATATATATATATATATATATATATATGAGCTTTAAAGATGTCCACAAGAGGGACATGAAGACATGCCACATCGACATCAACACATGTGAGGCTTATGCATAAACCGTACGACCTGGCGCCTCCTCGTTAAACAAGGAACGAAAAAGAGTGAAAAAGAGAGGAAAGAATCCGCCGCAGAAAAGAGAGCCATAAGGAAGGAGAGACCACAGCATCCCAGCAAGCATCACCGTTTGCAATCACTGCACCAGAGATTGACATTCAAAAATTGGTCTGTTCAGCCACTCACGCAGTTGCAGATAAAAAAGTGGACACTACCTCATCGTCTTTAGTAGACGGAAAGATGCCAACAACAATATAATATATATATATTATATATATATATATATATATATATATATATATATATATATATATAATAAAAGCAGGTGTTATTAAAGACCACAGAATATTTCTTCATTATGATCTTCAATTGTAAACGCTCAAGGCTTCTTGTTTTTCATATATTGGGATCCATATACTAGTGAAAGTGTCCCATATTTTTTATCCAAGCACTTTCAACCATGTCACTGCTCTTCCACTGGGGAGTTATTAGTTGAAAATAGTTGTTTGCTTCGTGTGGGTTTATTTATTTAGAAGGGTTTATTGAATTTTTTGGCTGTTCGTTTAGCCAGGTAGGTGGATTTATTGGTAGTAGTTAGTGAGACACTTGTCAAAGACGTTTTCTTGTACCGGCGTTAAACGTTATTCTATTTATGTTACATTATATATATATATATATATATAAAAAGTAAAGTCGTCGGGGCGGCCTAATGTCGGTATCAGCCATGCAGCGAGGGAGTCTATCCCCTTTTCACTAGCGCTAGACCAAGGAGATTATTTTAGCGTCTGAGGTGGAGCGCCACACCTACGATCAGCTCCTTACTTTACCGCACAGATCCCTGTGCTACTCATACGCTGAGTTGGCGAGGGCGGGTATCGAACTAGGAACCTTGTGGTTTCTAGCCGAACGCTCTACCGACTGAGCTAACCCGGCCCTATATATATATATTTATATATCCTACCCCCCTTCATCTTTACCTCACTTATTTGTGTCGTGTAGATACAATCGTAAGAAATGGTCCAGACGCCTCGAGTTCAATTACTGGGCAATGTTGTTTGCATTTCACATAGCGCTAATACCCTTGGGAACCAGATAATACCAGCTACTCTCGCTCCAGCTATGACTAAATACTAGGGTAGACTGGACTTGTTAACGTTGAGTGGGTAAGCAATCTAGGAGAAGGAAAATTATATATATATATATTATATATATATATAAGCAATTAAATATGAAATAACCAGAAGATGGTTTACACCCAACAAAGATTATACCATTGGTGCTTCAATTATGACTCATTTACTACTTGATTATATTTCTCAAAACATTTTTACAAAGACTTTTCTGCTGACGATGATCTAATATCTAAAGTAATTGAAAACAAACAAAAAAGAAACATTCCTATTTGAATTATCAGTTTTTCATCTTTTATATATATATATATATATATATATATATATATATAATATATATATATATATTATATTCATAAGTAAAGAGTGCTCATTTAACATGACTACTATATTGGTTTTCCGATCTCAGAATTATTAGCTTATATATATATATATATATATATATATATATATATATATATATATATATATATATATATATATATATATATATATACTAATAAACACAATAACATTTGTTTTCCATAACATTTTATATGAACTTATAATTTCTACGTAGTTTACTACTTTCACTATCTCATTTTATCTCTAGTTTCAAGTTCCAACTTCACACCTTCAACACAAATATCATGCTCCGTAAATCACAGATACGCATGTACGTGGCTACAAAGCCGCACTAACATTACAACACGCATTAACGAAAGTAATACTAATATATCACAAATGAATTCCATATGGGACTCCTATTTTGAGTTGCCAACTTATGTCAGGAATCAATATTCCTCATTCCGGTATAAATTCCAGAATAAATTGGCTGATTAGTGCGCTTTTTCACGTAGCCAACCAAAAAGGTACAACAACCACGTCTCCAGTGAACCCCTGGTTCCCTCTTTAAGTTACCGCGCTTTTCCCAACACCCATTTCTATGCATCCCCAACCGGTCAGTTAGGCTGAACGAGATTTCTATCCCTGTCACCTCCACCATTTGCTATTTCCAGTGTCTTGACACTGGGATCAACCATAGTTTCCACTGATATGCGTGACTGTGGAAGCCGTGGGATTTCTCTCCTGGCCGCTTGAACCCGGCAATTGATTCTGACCCAAGTGCTTGATTGGCTCAGTGAAATGAAAAACGGGCCGCAAGTTTCTTTCTTTTGGTTTCTCGTTTTGTCCCCACCACTTGTACTGCTTCGGGGAATTCAGAACAGCGTTGTGCGTCGTGGTACATCGGTCAGCAACTGACCCTCTTGGAGAGAATCTAATTGATTTGTCTCCAGCCTGGTCATCTCTTTCTCTTTCTGGTTCCCCAACTTTCAACTCTCTCGTCATTTCTCCCCTGATACGAACGTTCACATAATCCTTACACCCTTCAATCATCGTTTTCATTAAACACGTCCATGTCCCTTTGACTCGTCACCCTTCTAACGAACCAAAACTAGCGACACCCGTGTAAAATATTCTTCCGGCATCACGAGGAATCAAATTGCGTATGCAAACTAAATAAACTTTGGGCTCCAATAAGTTAACATAATAATAATAAGTAAATGCGCCAATCTGCTTCCAATAGAAAATGCAAAATCAAGAATGAACAAAATGTGGGTAACGATACATTAGGGATTGCGTAAACAATATGCGTAAGTTAGTTTAAGTAGAATATATAAAAAAGACAAATATAGTTACTTGAAAAAATATGATTGTCTATGCATTGATAGTGTTCAACAAGAAACCATATTCTTGTGTGCAAAATATGTGTATACAATAGGAATACTATATATTATATAACGGTATATAAACGAAAGTTTGTATACAAATAAAAGGACGATTTTTTAAAAAGTGCATTGAAAATATAATAAGGTGAGTCAAAAGTTTTACAATATGTTTTTAAACAGAGGCCTAATTCTGCAGTTATGAATGCTTTTACCTAACTGGACACAGAGATGCCTAAATCGACTGAAACACACCGAGTGCTACTTGACGGATATGTCTTTATAGCTTTTGGCTTACTTGACTCGTTATCCTTCTAACGAACCAAAACTAGCGTCACCCGTGTAAAATATTCTTCCGGCATCAAAAGGAATCAACTTACATATGCAAACTAAAAAAAAATTAATAAATTAACATAATAATAATAAGTAAATGCGGCAATCTGCTTCCAATAGAATGCAAAAACAAGAATTAAAAAGTGTGGGTAATGATACATTGGGGATTGCGTAAACGATATGGCAAAGTCAATATAAGTAGAATATATCAACACAAACCAGGAGATGAATAAAATATTACTTGAAGACATATAATTGTCTTTATATTAACAGTATTCGATAAGTCACCTTACAACTGGGTATCATTTATTTGTTTATGATAAGTATACTAGATATATAATTTATGCAAACAAATTGTTAAATAAAAATGCAAGTGAGCATTGAAATGGGTGAATCGAACGTTTTGCAATATTTTGGTATATTTTGTCGGGATTATAATAATTCCGAACTACACTCGACTGTGACCGCAAGATTGTCTGACACTATACGAGTGTTAATTGTCGGATCTACCTTTG
Organism: Doryteuthis pealeii; assembly: GCA_023376005.1. Lineage (NCBI taxonomy): Eukaryota > Metazoa > Mollusca > Cephalopoda > Myopsida > Loliginidae > Doryteuthis > Doryteuthis pealeii. The sequence continues at coordinate 4,253,818 of CM042137.1, forward strand.
GTCAAGGAATCAAATTTTTTAAGCCTACCTGACATTGCCCAAAAGTCGAGGCACTTATAACGCGAAAGAACTGTTTTCTTAACCAGGGGTTTCCAACCCAATGTCTGCGATTCACGCCAAACTTTCAAGATTTTCCAGTCGCTTTATTATTGAGAAATGTTATATTAATCTTTTGAAAAAAGAATCCCCATTCAATTTTTCTATTTTACTTTAATCGGTTTTCAAATATTTTATTAATTCTTTCGTTTAAATTTTCGTCATTTATATTTCATCTTTTTCTACTCAGTTCTTCTTCTCTCTCTTGTTTCAAATATTCTTATACATGAAATTTACCTTCTTCATCCATAAAAAGTAAAGTAGTTAAAAATAAAATCTCCGGATTGGCCTTTTCTCGCTATGTGCCTAACAGGAAGGGAATCCAACCCCTTTTGGCTAGCTCTAGGCCAGAGAGATTGTTTATCCAGAGATGGAGTGTCACACCTACCATCAGATCGTAGATGCTTTAGCATAGATCAGATTACCCAAGCGGTGTCACTCATGCACTGTGTTGGCGAAGACCGGTATCGAATCTGGAACCTTACGAAACTTAAACAAATGGTCTACCGACTGGGCTAAACTTCCCCCGTTTCTGCTGTAGATAGGAAGCAGGATAATTACTACTCTGTGAAGTTGTAACGAAATCGGTGGTACCAACACGAAAAGCCTCCAGGAGAACTCCAGGCAGTATTCACTGGATACAAACGATCTCAGAAACGAATATCAGCATTTTGCTCTTTTGACTGCTTTGTTGGGTTGTTGGTTGGTCAGATTTTACGGCATGTCAACCCTTGGGTTACTTTATGTCGAACCTTTTTTTTATTAAACTCATTTTTTAAACATATTTTTCAAAACACAATTTTTGGTCTATTCAATCCATAGAGGCTCTTCCACTCAAGGTCAGAGTAGACCTGGGAGAAATGGCGGCGATGGGGTACTCCACATTCCCCAAAGCTGCAGAATTAGAACTTCACAACTAGATGCAGTTTGACGTCATACCCAGGACACTAAGAAAATTGCCTTCTAGCACATATATGATGAAAAGTGTCTCGGGGCTTGCAACCAGAGAAATGCGCTTTGGAACAATCATCTAGGTATTGCTCTTTTGAAAATTGTTTTAATAAACAAGAAAACACATTTCCATCTTGGCAAGAAGTGTACCTATGTTTTATTTCTATTGCACATTTTATTTTTATTCTATCCATTACTTATGTTTTCCTTCTAGAACGAAGCTTTCAAAAATGAACAACATTTGCTTGAGCTAACGATTTCAATTTTCAGTTTATAAGTAATACATGAACAAGCTTTTTATCTAACTCCCCATTAGGCCAAAATGTGATACAAAGTGAGTTTAATGTAAGGTAATCACTGGAAGCAAGCCTAACGCGCAGTGGTTTTTAAAACAATTTCGTAGATTCTGCCGACAACCCCTTTCAAATGCGTTTCAGGAACCGGCCATTAAACCCAGGTCTTACAACATTTAGGGGGGATGGGCGAGTGATGCCTTTAAGGAAGACTTCCTGTATCTAAGCTGTTAATTATCTTAAGGTCGAAAAGTGCCAAGTGATACATTCAGAAACATTCATTCTGTATATGAATTGGGGCTCTTTATCTGACAAGAGCTATGTCAACGTTTAAGATCAACGCCCTTTAGGTCAAACCTGCTTCAACTGATCTAATACTAGGAATATTAGAAATTAGCCACACACTTGCTTTAGAGAAAACAAGCTAATCGTGGTAGATTTGATAGGCAGAACCATGACTAATCTGCAGAGAACAAGCTACCTCATCGATGATAACTCGCCGGTTCGTTATTACCTTCTCTCGTGCTTGTTGAATTTTCACATCATTTATAGAGATTGATGGGCGTCCTGCTCCATCTTCGTGCACCTCGAATGTTCAATCACTCCTGGGTATGACGTTAAAGTGAATCGAGTGGTGAGATCTCATGTCTGGAGCTCTAATGAAAGTGCAATACCCCTTCATTGTCAATAACTACAGGAATGGAAGTTACTGTGAGAGTCAAATCCATGCGTTAAATCAAAAGATACATTCTAAAATGTGTCTAAAAATGATTTAAAGAATTGAATACCACAAAAATAATGATGAAAAAACAAAACATCTTCGTTATAAAAATGAAACAAGGGTGAACATGTCGTCAAGTCTAACCAACCAATCCAATAATTGATGGGGAATTGAAATTAGAAAATATATCAGAATCCTTTCCACCATTCTCGGGGTTAGGTTGTTCTGTTGTTCTGTTGAACCCAAGACTACAAGGATTCTAACAAGTTATTGGCCCAGAAATGCATATTTTTATGGCAATGAGTCTAAATGTGAATTACTAAAATAGAAAATAGGGTACTCCATGAACGCTCAATGGTACTGTTTTAAAGCGTGGGGCATGGAAAAAGATTTCTGGAGTTTACTGCGATTTTCAATTAGTAATTTTTCAAAGTTTTCGAACGTGAATTCACTTCCGTTATAATTTCGTAAACATTTTATATGCCATAAAAGGGATGAACGTCCGCTAGATATTTTTTAGCGAGTAAAGTATCAGGTTAATGCCTTAAAAATATAACATTTTATGGCACGAATAATCATCAATAAATGTAAGTAAATATTTATAATCTTATTTTTCTGGCGGTTGGACAGGGTCTGACATGTCACGGTGTACGAAAAAAAGACTTACGAATAGATATAAAGATAGTGAAGAAAAAAAACATGTGAACATTAGAACGAAACAAACGACAAACGTCGAGAGATAATGAGTTACAAATATATATTTATTCAACATGTCCACACGAGTAGGATGCTGCATAATGTGAATTCCTTAAGCAGAGTTTAACAGGTTTGGGATCTTCTTTTTCCTCCTTCTGCACCAAGCTTTTGGTAAAACAACAGAAGGTGTCTATCTTCACACAAGGACAGTGTTCAATCTCAGTCCTCTAAAATCCAAAATAACGGTCAAGCAATTTGTCATTCGAGACATGCTATTTGCTGATGACGCAGCAGTGGTAGCACATTCACAGGAGCACCTGCAAACACTCATGGACCAGTTCACCCAAGCCTGCCAGGACTTCAGCCTGACCATTAGTATAAAGAAAACCAAGACAATGGGTCAGGGAACTGTAAATCCTCCCTCCATCACCATCAACATCTACACCCTGGAAGCCGTAAACACCTTCACCTACCTTGGGTCCACCATCACCGACAATCTACTTGATACTGAAAGTTGCCGGATCAGAAAAGCTGCCTCAACTTTTGGGAAGCTCCCAGCAAGAGTGTGAGACAACAGCAAGCTCATTATCTGTACAAAAATATAAATGTATAGGTCATGTGTTATCAGCACCCTCATGTATGGAAGTGAAATATGGACCGTATACTCCCACCAAGAGCGGTGGCTAAATAACTTCTACCTTCGCTGCCTTAGACGTATACTGGGCATCATCTGGAGGAACAGGATCACTAACACAGCAAGGATTTCCGCAAGAATGGTCTCAGGTGCTTAGGCATTGCCCCTTCCAGCTGGGAAAATTTGGCTCAGGACCGCCCTCGGTGGCGGCAGAATCTCCGTAGAGGACTGTTCATGTCAGAAGTCACCCTGACACAACACCATGAAGCTAAGAGGTCTAGCAGCATCAACAAAGCACCGGCACATCAACATCTTCAGTGTCCCTCAAATGCGAAATTTGTGGTCGAGAATATTTTTCAAACATCGGACTTCACAGTCACAGGAGGTGCTGTAACTTCAGGGGCACAAAAACTTTATTATAGTCTTCCGAGACTGAAATGCCAATACAATACAATTCGGAGATGTCCTTCTCTTAGCGCTAACGAAGGTTAAAGAGCCTTGTCTGCCTAATTCAGGATGTAAAAACGTGTTGCCGAGTTCATTTCCCACAAGGATAACCAGTACATATGTGCCTTCGTGTCTGTTTTCCTAAATATAAAAAATGAATTTGAAACCATGAAATCCATATCGGTGGAGCTTATAATACGCTGACTGGATCCCTTACAGAGGAGTAAGACCCCTAAACAGGGTATTTGGGACATGAAACTAAACTGATAATGCCATTTGAGAAAGAAGCTATTTACCCAACCTCTTTGACATTGTCGCAAGTATGGGGCATCCCGCGAGAATCGAACTCGCTATACAGGATTACTGGAATTGAATGACTAGTTTGCTTACCATTAAACCACAATTGGACGCCTTGTTTTTGGAAAAAATATAAATATCTGCTATCAATCAGGTTATGGGTAAACAGTTGGACAGACTGGGCTTTTAAGCCTTATTGCAGCAACCACATTCCTTTGACGATAACCATTACACTCCATGAGGATTCATAAATAAGCCAAAAGGAAAAGGAAAAGGAAAAGGAATCGGATTCCAACAATAATGACAACATTCTATCAATGCAATGCAACACTCCAAAACAATGAAACTTGAAAGACGACTAAACGAGGAAAAGAGGAAAAGAATCTGTAAGTGAAACAAACAAAAAAGTATTGGAGTAAACTACGGGAACGGGAAGACGGGCAATACAAAAAGCCTGAAAAGCTGATCAGTATAGGGAATAAATAACAAGGGTTCGTTTGAAAGGGCCGGAAGCAGAAAATACACATTGAATCCGTAAGAGGAACCCGCGGGAAAAATTGCAAATTGGAAAAGGCAGTCCACGATAGAATCGAAGGCTTCGGATTTAAACGATTCGCGTCATTCGTGACAGATTAGTTCAACAAACTTATCAAAAGCCTAAAAGTGTTAAATATTCCTGAATAGGAGATGTGAGAGAAATAGAGAGATAAATCACAGAGAGGGGCAGCGATGGAGAGAGAGACAGACAGACAGACAGAAGAGATACAGAAAAGAGAGGAGAGAGAGAGAGACAGAAGAGAGAGGGAGATCGAGAGAGAGAGAGAGAGAGAGAGAGAGAGAGAGAGAGAGAGAAGAAGAAAGTGTGAAGAAAGAGACAGTGAGCGAACGAAACAGTTATCCACCAAATAAGCGAATGCAGTAAACTATTCCGGAAGAATTACAAGACTGGGAATGGTGGATGATGTGATCCACTGAGGACTGTGTAAGTGACAAGAGGATAGGGGAAATGTGTACAAGTACCACGACCTTGTTAGAGAGCTGACAAAGATAAGAAGCCGAGTAGGTGACAGTGATACCAATCATAGTTTTTTAATCTCTAGGATGATGCAAAAAATTGGAAAATAAACTGGGGAACTTGAAATCCGAGAAATGATTGAGACTGTCTAGACCACAGCATCCACTAAAATATTGAGAAATATCTCGGTGTGCCGAAAAAAATTAATTCCCCTTCTCGTAGGAGATATTAGAAATGTGTAAAACGATAATACTCTCCTGGTGATATTTTGCAGCATTTCTAAGAAAAATAGATTTTATTTAATTTGATATTTTATATAACCTTTTCGGCGTCTTTGCGTTGTCATCTTGATTACTTTTATCGAACTGGTAATCAGACATCTTATAAATCATCACTTCTTTACGCTACAATTACTTAGAAGATGCTACCTAATTATATTATATTTAGTAAGAAAATTCACAGACTGTAATCTGGAACATTTAGCAACGTAATTCTTATGAAATTACCTGGTAATGACATGTAAATAATTGCTACTTTACGACTCACATATTTAACTATATATATATATATATATATATATATATATATATATATATATATATACGAAAATGATTATGTTTGGGTTTTGCAACCAATATAAGAAAGAGGTAATTGCTTTGATTTCCGAGAAAAGCAGTTTAATTTAACATATCTTTTAGCTTGTTGAATACATTGGAAATAAACTTACCTTACAGTAGGACTAATGTTATTCCTTGTATTTCTTGTCTCTTTTAATAAAAATAACTTTTTCTTAACTTGAATTACATCAATCTACTTTGTATATCTTACTTCTTCTTGTTCTTCTTCTTGTTCTTATTATTGTTCTTGTTCTTCTTGTTATTATTATTATTATTATTATTATTATTATTATTATTATATTATTATTATTATTTAACTATTAAAGTTCTTCACACCTTAGCTGCTAGTTCACTAGAGGCAGATTGACTGCAAGTCTCCTCAGGTGCCCAGGACTCTTCTGAGTATTATATCCGATTTTAGCAATGCCGTTGTTTGAGTGGTCTCGGTTCTTCCTCTGATTTCCAACTCACCCAAACACTTGGGAACTATTCAAAGAGTAGCAGTTGTACCTTTATGTTCCAGAATTTTTTCTGTTCTCTGGCAAGGTTTAAGTATTTGTTTCTTTTGTCGCTTCCTTTCAATTTCCCTTGGTGATCTGCCGGGACAGCAAAATCCACGAGAGAACAAGTTTTCTTCTTGTTAATTAACACTAATTCTGGTCTCTTGGCTGGGATTAGATGATCCGTCTGTATCTCAAAGTCTTAGACAATATTGTGTTTCATTCTTCAGGGCAGATTCAGGTTTGTATACATAACATTTAGTTGCATGTTGAAAATTTAATTTCTTGCACAATCCCTAGTGGATCATGTCTCCAACCGGGTCGTGCCTAGACTTGTACTCCTTTTGTGCTAGTTTGCTGCATTCGCTTACCGTATGATTAACCGTTTCGTGTTTTTTTCTCCACGCACGCATTCTACAAGGCATTTCCATGAAATCACATTATTGACCCATCTAATCTGTCTCTATCGTTTCTTGGGTGTAATCTCTTGTGTATTGGCATAAGTTTACTTGTTCTAGAATTAGCATGCCTTTAAAATTAACCCAATAAATCAAGCAAGTGATCAACTCGCATATCACAGTATGTTTCTTCATTATTGGAGAGGTATATGTAAAGGTTTTAATGCTCACTCACTACAGTCATATATGTCAATCGGTCCTCAAACACTACCTCTCTATTGCATTTATAACTTGGTAATATTTGAATAACGCCGTGAAGCTTTGAACTCTTTTAAAACCTTCCTTGCATTTCGATCCATTTCATGTATCTCCTTGTGTCCAGAAATTGATCGCAGGATTCTAACGTACTACCGACACTGTCCAAATGTTTATGGCATTGATAAGATTCCGTTAGGTAAGTCTTGACTTGAGCATCTTTTTGAATCTGTCGGAATATACTTGGCAATCCTTCTTCATCTACTTCACAAGAATATTGTCGATTTCAAGGATTCCTAAGTACTTATATCTATTTACGTTTGGATTACGTGTTCCTTCTTAGTTTGATCATCAGATGTCAGTACATACTTATCGTTTACTTTGTTAGAATCTCTCTCTCTCTCTCTCTCTCTCTCTCTCTCTCTCTCTCTCTCTCTCTCTCATACATTTGGTGTTTGTACATTCACTCACTCATCCATCCTACCAAGAATATCAGTATAATCTTACTCCTTGCAAATCTCTCACACTGGCTGTAACTGGAGGTTTTTTTTTCACTGGAGTCGAAGTGACAGCAAGTCTAGTCATGTCTCCAGAACACTTATATGCATTTAAACAGATTTTCACAGTGCTGTGGTCTGTATGGTCTCGATTCATCCTCTCACCTTCAGTTACCACCAATCTCTTATCCAGGCCTTTAGAGACCGTTCCAGGAGCACCAACTACAAAAGCTCTTGGATCTTCATCTTCCAAAGTTTTTTCTTCAGTTCTCTAAGAAGATCCAAACATTTTACTATCTTTTCGCTTTCATTTATTTTCATTCTGTGTTCTGCACGAACACCAAACTCCATTAGATGACAAACTCTTTTCTGTTTGTTAATTCACACAAGCAAAACGACAACAGCAAAAAAAAAATCTCTGGACGGTGTAAAAATTAATTATTGCCACGCTCTTTCGTAAAAAATGTAAACAGATCTTATATTTTTCAATGATAGAAATAAAAATATTTCACTGCCAAAACTAAAAATATTATGACGCTTAAAATAAACTGACGGTTTTTTCATCGTATACTAAAATGTAAAATTTAATTTAGAAGAAGATTATGTGATTATTTCCTCTTTGTAAATAATGCATTAGATAACTTTAAATGTACATTGAAATAAAACAATCTATATGTAAATCAATAATACCGGGCATGTATTTATTTAAACTTATTTTGACAAACACTGTGGCCGTTGAATGATGCTTACTTTATTTATGAGTGTATATAGTACAGGTCTGTTCTTTATTCTATGTATAAATGATTTGGAATATAAATCAATTACTCGTTGATAAACGACGTAAGTTTAGGTTACATACTTACGTAGTTTAGGTTACATACTTACAGGCACCGAATCTCCATTATATATAGATGTTTGATCTTCTGGTTGGTATTGTGTGAACCGTTTGTATCTCAAAGTCACAGAGATTGTTATGGGTTTCATTTATTAGGACGGGTTCTGGTTTTTGCTAATAATAATTTCCAGCCAAATTCTAGTTGTCGGCACAATTCCTATTGAGTCATCTTTCCTACCCACTCATGTCTGCTCTTTTATTTATTTTATACCACTTTACTGCTTTCGAGTTTATAAGATTAACTGTTTCATCTATGTTATCATATAATTAACTCTTGCTATTCTTCTTCCTATTATTAACTGATTGTATATTTTTTACTTGAAACATTGTTTACTGTATTCTATCTTCATTAATTCTGTTTTCTTCCAATTCACCCTAGAATTTTAAATACTTATGACTTTTTATCGAAACTCGTCGGAGTCGTTCTTATTATTATGTTACATTAGCCTCAATCTATTGTCAAATGCTAAATATATATGTAATGTTTACTCTTAAGTTCACTTTAGAGTCAGCTTGAATTTAATTTATGTTCAGATTCTCTCTCTTTGCTCGAGAATATGTGTGTGTATGTGTGTGTTGCTATATTTAGAAATAAACAGCATTCAATATCGATAATAGATCGTGGGTAAGTATCAGTTAGAATAATATATGTACAAAGTCAGCAGCGTTTGGTGAATATCAGTATTTTGTCCATTCAAGCAAGAGTTTTTATTCTAATAATCAAATAGGCGAGATACTGGCAATCAACATGCCGTGTGTGTGTGTGTGTGTGTGTGTGTGTGTGTGTGTGTGTGTGTGTGTGTGTGAATTGTATGTAATTGTTTTATGTCTCTCGGTAGTATGTCTATAAATTTGGACACCAATTATTATGAAGGTTTTTCACAATCACCTAAGCAGGTTGTTCACTGGAGTCTGATTGATTACAAGTCACCTCAGGTCTCCAGGATTCTTCTGAGTATTCTAGCTGATCGTAATAGTGCTGTTGTTTGGATGGTCTCGATTCTTCTTCGGATTTCCAATCCCTCAAGATTATTTTCCAAGTCCTTTGAACTGTTCCAAGGGCCCCAGTTTACAATTGCTACGACATTTACCTTCATGTTCCAAAGATTTTTCAGCTCAATGGACAGATTCCTGTGATCAGCTGAGATGGTAAAATCCACGAAATGACAGGTTTTCTTCATCTTGTTAATTAATTTAATTTTTGTTGAATTTTTATTTTTAATTGTAAATTATAGCACCGATATGATTTTACCGATCCTATTGTCCTTATGGCAAGCCTATTAATCATTTTTATCATTTATATGCTCTAAAGTGGTGGTCTTATTGTCATGGGTATGATGTTAAATAGCGTCTAGTGGTAAAGTTTAAGTTATGGAGCTCTAGGGAGTTTGGAGTACTCTTTCATCACCATTACTCCCAGGTTCACCCAGAACCGGAATTGTTGTACGTGTTAGGGACTCATCTATGGATTAAATGAAAAAAAATAATTTAAAAATCTGTTTAAAAACAAAATGTCTGCGGCAGTGTGGTATACTAAGAAACGGAAGCACCGTTTCTATCATTGTTTTTGTTATGAAACGGAAGTACTGTTTCAGCCATCTTGTTGTGTTGCAAATAAAAGGCGGAAGTGATCACTTCTCGTGGTTAACGTCAGCTGGACTACCCGTTTTATAATTTCGCCAAGCACATTACAACAGGCAGTAAATAGCACATGGTTTGATATGCTGTAAAATCCAACCAACCAACCAACCAACCAACCAACCAACCACTCCTTTTTGGAAATTAAAGGAAAAATAGAGGCCATCAAGCATTTTGGAGTCTGGTTAGATTACTACAAATAATAGTATTTGTAGTAATAATATAAATATATACCGGTGAATATTTCTATACAAATTCTTTTCATTTAGACGTATTAGTATCGTATGACAACTTTAATTATTACATTTCCTCGTTTATGTTTGTTATGATTATAGACATCTAATCAATGGATATAGAGGACCTCACACATTTGACGTTGAATATATTTCGATATTTATATGTTCAGAATGGTTTCAAGGCTTTGTAAACATTTTAATATTCAATTGAATATCACGAAATTTACTTTTGTACATTCGTGATAAATGAACATTGTTTTTCTCGAAGGGTTGTGGCGTTTAATGTAAATTAATTCTAAATTTGTATTCAGCTGAAAACGTTACCCGTTAACTTTTCTCTACTCTGATTTTTGCCGTCAGCAATCGATGGACTATAAAACATTTCTATTAGAATTAGAAGGGAATTTAATGTGCCGATGTCGATGGGTTTGGTGAAATCAAAATATAATTCAGTGTATGTAGTCATTGTGAGGTAGTGGCTAACGTTTTGGGCTGCAAAATTATAGCAAGTAAGTTCGAATTCGAGTCGTGCTATTACGTTAATTTTCGGGCTAATACTGATAGGAAAGGTAAGACGCCCTTTTACAACTGTTACTTTTCGCTCTCAAGTCGGAATGCAGTGATTATGTGTTGATATAGATATAATTGTATACTTATCTCATCTTCTCTGCTACGTGGAGAGGCTCGAATCATGGTTACTGGACCGATGCTCCGTTGGCTGACTATTCGTGGATGTTTAGAGTCTGGAAACCAAATTGGAGTGCTGGCGTACATCTTGCCTTGTGCCATTCATAGTTTTTAGAAATAGCACAAGCCCATTTCTTTTTCTCATGGGATTTTTATTTCCCCCAAGTCACAAGTACCGAGAGCAAAAACATGCGTCTCACTGTCAACGCATTGTCCCAGACTCACTATACCCTCTCATATCTCTCTCCCACTTCGCCACGTGACACTTCTGTACAAAAAAAAAATGCCATGTGGTATTATGATGAATCATTATTAAACTTTTCCATTCTAATCTACATATAATTGTTATGTTTTTCCTAAAACTTTTCCGTGCTAATTTACACGTCCCTGTGACATTGCTGGCTCTACACGTTCTATTATGTTACCGCACAAGGTATAGGTTAAATAATACGATTCTCTTGCTATACAAGTATGGCTTTGGTGTTTGAATAACATACAAAGGTTGATGGGCCATTATACCAAGAGAGCAAAAAACCAATCTAATTATATACGAGGCTGGGCTGAAAAGTCCAATAGGCTGAAAGGTTCATATTATCACGTCATATATTCTAATGATGAATTTTTAGACCAATGAGAAAAAAGCACTGCCACATTGGTGAAAGAATATATATATATATATATATATATATATATATATATATATATATATATTGAGCTCTCTAGTTAAAGTAACATATATACCTATTTATGTACTTATCAGTTAAAATTCTGCTTCTTACTGTTAGGTGCAGACGGCCGAGGGGTTAAGAACTGATGAAAAATCAGTCGGCTTTCACTCCCGGTTAGAAGTAGTTGCTAAATCTAGCCACACAAAAGACGTGTAACGTCGAAACCCAGCGTCTTTGAATGACTGCAGTATATATATACATATATATATATATATATAATATACGATAAAGGGAATGAATCACCGGTAAAAATATCCCAATATTTGGTTGATACAAGTATTAACCGGATAAGTCAGTGTTATAACACATATAAAGTCCG
>CM042137.1:4270737-4300737 GCA_023376005.1 Doryteuthis pealeii
CCACCAGAGAGTAGTCCATCTCTTTGATAGGAAAGCGTATACAAAACCAATGGGTATATATGAATATATGTTCACATAAACATATCTATCTATCTACTCTCTCATACATACACCCGTAAACATTAATTCAATGGTACTTGGTTTCTAAACAGTTTCTTGCCTACGCGATTCTCAAACCAAGTAGATATATATCTATACATATATAAATAAATATATATATATATATATATATTATATATATATATATATATATTTGGGAATAAAAAGGCCTTAAATACCATGGGTATCGTGATTATGGACCATTTCCACTCGAGAGCATGCTCAAGAGCTTCTTCAGATCACTGATATATTTTTATTAGGACCCACAGAATCACCTTGTACAAGAAACTTGGTACCACACCAAAGTATATATATATATATATATATATATATATATATATATATAGTGATCATGTGTATGTCACTCTATTATCATATTTACTTGTGAATTTATTTCTCTCAGGCATTATTTTTATTCTTTGCTTTTTATCCATCTTCGAAAAGAATAAAATTTGCCTTGAATTCTAATGAGGCAATTTATTTTTCCTACAACAATTTTAGGGTTAAACATGAGGGACCAACAATTATAAAAATGTTTCATTTTATGACCGGAAACGGATGTATAAATCAACATCAACAAACCATTTGTCGATGTTAATCTTGTTGAAAAAACTATTACACCACGTCACGTCTAAGCGTTAAGCAATGTATTATTTAAGAATTAGTGGCAGATGTTTGTAATATATTGCAATTCTATTCATGTTTTGATTTTTCTTGCAGCTGAACTGCTGATAGGATACTATTTACCTTAATTCATATCTTGAAGTGTTATTTATTTGTTTATTTATTGAGAGAATATTCATTCAAACTCTTTTTTTTTTGGTGGGGAAGCATCTTTATTTTACGGTGTAAATTAAATTATAAGTTTTTCTTAGTATTAGGCGTTATAAGTTTTATCACGAGTTTGGATATAAGAACACATTTATTCTTTTACAAACGATTTATCACCCTGTCATCGAGTTTTAGAATACGCGTACTGTATCCCCTTCAGAGGAATAAGATCCTTCCCTAAAAAAGAGTATAACCCTAATCGGTATCTGATGATAAGGTTCCAGTTCTGGAGTTCTGGGAGTGTAATCTACCCCTCCATTGCCATTAATCCCAGGTCCACTCTAATGACTACACAACAATTGTAAATATGAATACACAATGAATGCGATTCCCTAACTTATATGTATAGTTACTGGGGACAATGTGCAAAAAATGAATATAAATAGTATAAATACTTACTTCAAACCATATAATTATCAGTATTAGTTAGAAATACTACATGTCCCATAACTAAGTTTAAAAACTCTTAAGAAACCATATAATTATTTGCAATATATTAGTATTAGATATAAATTATAGATACCGTTTAACTGTGTATAAATTACCTTTAAAATTGTTACCAGAAGCTATAATTGTTTCGAGGATTATTATTATTATTATTATTATTATTATTATTATTATTATTATTATTATTATTACTCCTTTTGAGTTTTCACATCAGTGTTAGCTGAGGGTCTTTCAATGGAGTCCGAGTGACAGCAAGTCTCCTCGGGTCTCCAGGACTCTTCTGAGTATTCTGGCAGATTGCAGCAGTGCAGTGTTCTGAATGGTTTCAATCCTTCCTCTGATTTCCAAACTTTCCAATCCTTTTGGGATCGTTCCAAGTGCACCAACTACAATTGGTATCACTTTGACTTTCATATTCCATAACTTTTTCAGTTCTCTGGCAAGGTCCAGATATTTGTCCATTTTTTCATTTTCCTATAGCTTTACCCTGTGATCTGCTGGAACTGCAAAATCCACCAGTTGACAAGTTCTTTCTTTTTGTTATCAACACTAAGTCTGGTCTTCTTGCTGGGATAAGGTGATTTTCATTTCAAAGTCCCAGAGAATTTTATGCGTTTCGTTCTCAAGAACAGATTCTGGTTTATGCATATACCATTTTGTTGTATGGTCAAAATTAATTTTTTTGCATAATTCCCAGTGGATCACCTTCCCAACTCAGCCGTGTTTTGTTTTGTACTCCCGTTGTGCTAATTTGCTACATTCGCATAGTACATGGTTTACAGTCTCATCTCTATTACCGCAAAGTCTACATTTACTATTTGTTGAGTCTTATCAATTTTCGCTTTTATATAGTTTGTCCTTATGGCATTATTTTGTGCAGCAATTATTAACGATTCAGTTTCTCTTTTGAGGTTTCCTTTTTTTAATCATGTCCAAGTCTTTTCATGGGCAACCTCTTCGATTTGTCGTATGAAGTGTCCATATAATTGTTTTTCTTCCCATTTTTGTTTTCTAGTATTTGTTGTTTTTCTCTTTGTCCATCTGTCACTTCTACTATTGTTGGCCGCCATAAGTAATTTGTCTGCTCTTTCTCGTGTAATCTTCAAGTTGTTGGATTGTGGTTTCTACGCAGTCCTCTATGTTGACAAGACCTCTTCCCCCTTCCTTTCCTGACACATATAATCTATCTCTACCGTCTCTAGGTTTATTATTATTATTATTATTATTATTATTATTATTATTATTATTTAAATTCTGTGATGCTTTTCAAACCAACGTTAGCTGACGGTTTTTCACTGGAGTCTGTGTAACAACAAGTCTCCTTGGGTATCCAGGACTCTTCTAAGTATTCTAGCCGATTTCAACAATTATGTTGTCTGGATGATCGGTTCTGGATGGACGGGTTTTCCAAGAGCATCAATTACAATTGATATCACTTTCACCCTCATATTCCACAGTTTTTCAATTCTCTAGCAAGGTTCAGGTATGTCTATCTTTTCGTTTTAATTCATGTTGCCCTGTGATCTGCTGGAACTGCAAAATATTATTAATTATTATTTACTCCTTTTGAGTTTTCACATCAGTGTTAGCTGATGGTATTACACTGGAGTCTGAGTGACAGCAAGTCTCCTCAGATCTCCAGGACTCTTCTGAGTACTTGATTATTATTATTATTATTATTATTATTATTTTACTTGACACCCTATGACTACGAGTTAAAATGTCTATCATTACATAGAAATAATTACTTGAAACCGCATAATTATTAGTATTATATATGAATACTTCATATCTTATAACGGTGTTTACAAACATTAACGCAATAAGTTTGATATGTCGGCAAACAAAGAAACCTAAACAAACCAAACACTTAAAAGCTACACAAAAAATGTAAATATAGATGTGAAATGAACGCGATTCCCTAACCTATGTGTATGAAATTGAAAAGCCATAAGAATCACTCACTCAATCAATCAACCGCCCTGTCGGCTGGGGCGTTAGAATACACCGACTGCACCTCTCCAGAGAGGTAAGATTCCCCCAAATGGGGCCACCTGTTAACCGTGGGTGGCGACTCGGGATGCTTAAGGACGGAGTGTTGGTGGGTGAGCAGTCCATGACCTGTAACACTCCACTAAGACCCTTACTCAGGATGGACGGGGCCTCCGATCAATCCGCTGGTCATGTCAAGTCCTAGCACCTATATGATTGCCCCAACCCTATTTTTCTTATGGCAAACCCCAACCCTTTTTATCATATAAGTGCTTGAAGGCGGTAGCTAAGGGGTAATGTTCTGGGAATGACGTTAAACTCTATCTGATGGTGAGGTTCCAGTTTTGGAGGTTTGGGGAATGTAGCTCACCCCTTCATAACCATTGCTCCCTGGTCCACTCTGAACCGGAGTGGTAGTATAAGTGTATTTATACAAAAATGTGTATCTATTAAGAATTAATTTATTCCAAAACTTCATCAGCATTAAATGACCCACTGAGGTTGATATGCCGTAAAACAAAGCAAAGCAAACCAATCAATCAATCAACCAACCAATTTTTATGATGTTGTTTTTAAAAGCAACGACAACTCATATTTAAGAAAGCATCATCTTTACCTTTGATTCAATAAACTTTCATTTCCCACATAAGTAAATTTGATATAATTCATTTAATAAAATAGAGTAATCCAAATCAGGTTTTCATGGGAAATGTTTCCAAGTTTTAATAATCTATCTCATTAATATGACAGCGTATTACGAAGTTTGCCGTACATAAACATCTGTCTTTATTAGCTTGAAAATTCTGAAATTGCCTCTTTCGATTAAGGCTATTATTGATTGTCTCGATCGGCCAAATCTAATTTGAAATCTAACGGCATTTGTACGAAGTGCATCTGTCTGTAAACTGAATATCACGTCGATATCTGTGCCCCAACTTTGGCCTTAAGATGCGTTAGGGTCAAATCTTTTAACCTAAGCTATGCTCTGAAGGTTATCGTGGAATCCTCATTTAATGAGGTCATTATTGGTTGTACATGCCAATAATTACTTCTTTAGTCTCTTTTCATTTCTTTCATTTTAAGTCTAAATAAATTCTGCTAGTCGAATGTAAAGGGATCCTAGATTGTTCTGCATCGAGGTCTTTTAAGCGTTATGGAATTGAAACTTTACAGACATATTCTATAAATCGCTTTGTTGAGTGGAAATGAAGAAAATTATAATGGTCCCATTTAGATTGCCTCTGTTATAATATCAAACATGGTGTCAGGCGATTGATCTATTACTAATTCTGCCCAAGGGAATAACAATCACTGATTCTGATTGGAATCACTGTCGTTGCAGGTGGTACTAATATTACATAATGTATAGATATCCTATTAATTTGTAAGGAAGTGTAGAAATATTTGAATTCGAAAGTTATCTGTTAAATCGCAAGTAGTTATGGAAAACAGCCGGTAGTTTGATTGACAGCTTTTGATCACTTATTAACCTAGATGCAATGTTCTGATTGGTTTAGATAATCACGTGACGGAGATATGCGGGAAATGCTAAGAGGAGTTTAGAGTGAACCTTAGTATCCGTTGAGACAGACACGAATGGTATCTGTTTTAAAAATTTATGTCAGCGCGTTCGAATCCTGTGTTTTGGGCAAATAAAAGACGTCGGAAATAAACGGGGACTTCGTGTACGTTAACAAGAACAGGAAATGGACACACAGAGATTAGAAAATCTAAGAACAACCCAGAAACACCCAAACCAACCCAAGACGACGAGATGGTCAGGAGAAGCTAGAAAAATTAATAGAAACAAAAGTTAAGAAAATAAAACCCTTTTACTCACCCTAGTACTAATGTTCTAAAATAAACGTTGTATTTGTGTTTATAAATAAGAATTAACAAAATATAGAGATGTGTTGAAATGACTTTACCTATAATGCTGAAACTGAATTCAAACCTTTTATACTTTGCTTAAGTTTGATTCTCACATGGTGAAGAGTTGTTTTGTTCTTGTGACATGGCTATCCTATAAGTATCCTATAATTCTGCTATTGTATCTAAGTATGGCCTAAATTTCAATCCGACAGCACTCCCCCCCCCGCTTTCTTTAAACTTTTATGAAAAGTTTTGAATTTTGAATTGTCACTTTTTTCCCTTGAGAACAGAACATAAATAAACTTACATATTAAAAAAATCACGGAATTTCTTTATTATAATTTTGAAATATATCACAGTAAAAAGAGTACATGTTTAAGAAATCAAAAACGGCAAAATGAGTCATTTTTCATTTAAGCAATAAATTTCTCCTTCTTAAAGACTGCAAAAAAAATTTCATGTGATTAAAAAAAATACTTTCCCTTTATGATAAATTTCAATCTTTTCTGAGTTTTCTTGAATTTTGATTTAGGGTGGTTAACAAACACTTATAATCTTGACCACACTTATATCTAACTAAGATATTTTGGGGTCCTCACATGGTGTAATGGTTAGCAAGCTAGATTCGCATGCCATAGGGAGTTCGATTCTAACTGGGCACTACTTTGGGTTCGTGTCCATCGAAACTAAGCTTAGTAAAATACTATATCTAACTAAGCTAAATTAAATAAATGTGTAACGTCGCGCGTGTTTGATGTTCAGCAAGAAAATTCTGACGATTATATGTGGTGAGTTCGATTCTTATTTGGTGCATCAGACATTTTGGTTTGTGCTAATCTAAAAGTAACGTTGAGGCACTAATTAGGAAAAAAGCATATCATTAGGTATATACTTATCCTGTATTGGCCTTTCTATTTTGATATCTTCTTCTATAGATTTGGTTGGGGTCGTCTAACGACTATCTGGATATGTTGTCTCTTCATTGCCATTCTGCTGTCTTTTGTATCTTTTTTCTGGACTGTAGAGTAGTTGGTTACTCTGTATTCTTTTATGGTCAGGAACTACTTGGGTCTCCTTGTGTTCTTATTTGTTTGTATCCGTTTTCTGTATTTATGAACGAATACAAGAGTTAATATTGGTTATCTTTGAGCTATTTATTAAATCAACCTAAGTAAATGGCATCGAAGGACAAACCACCCCCTCCAAACACCGATCCAATATTCTAATCGTTCTTACTGTCTCTTTTACTCTTCGCACTATTGGCTTAGTCTCAGCCAAACAGAAGCCCAATTTATTGACTTCCACGTCTCACTTCCAGGTCTAAAGTTTTTTTTCCATTTCTACAGTCTTCAATTTCCACACATGCATCACACGTCAACCACCGCTGACGTGAATACACTGACCTCATCACTCATTATTACACATGATCAAATCTGGAGAATTATAATGTTTTCATATTCTGAAAGGTTTCCCACTTAGCGGAATTATTACATGTTAGAATAACTCGCATATTTTTCGTGATAACTTTGTATGTTCCAAGCATATAGAGTATCAGTTTCTTTTCTTTATATATTTTTGTCAAATGTAATTATTGCCCAGACATATATTCTTTTCTTGGCTTGTAGATATAAAATATTGCTCTTACTAAATTGGTTTCACCATTCTTTGAGATCTTTGAATTAAAAATTGTCGACGCTATTGCAGCATAACTGGTACAAATCTAGATTACTATCAATTTACGAACATAAGAAAAATACCAATTTTGAACACGAGAATTGTGTCAATTAAGGAAGCATTTATCCACATTCTCTGCTACGGGTAGGATGTGACACAATGGCAATTGTTAAACGGAGTAAAGCTTGTTTGAATTTAAAATTTTCCCTTTTTGTCTAGTCTGGTTGCTTAAGTAAATCTAAATAAGCCAGTCCATTCTACTATTTACTCAAAAGTCGGAGAGGAACAGATGCATTCATGTCATTCCCAAGTTTGAAAAAATTTGTTCAGGGTTTGAACTCGGGTCACCGATTCCATTTCATCCGCTGAAAAACACAAGGCGAGTTACATTAAGTTACATGGACATAATTTATATTATAAATAAATATGTACACACACATATATACAGATATAAATTTATAAACACACACACACACACACACACACACACGTATATATATATATATATATATATATATATATATATATATATATATATATACATACTCATTAGGTTATATATTAAGTTTGTGAAGACATAAAAAATGGCACTTGGTAAATATGTTTCTCGCTCAGTTGATTAAAAAAAACGTTTTGATTCTGAACATTCTTTACTTAAATATATATATATATATATATATATATATATATATATATATATATATATATATGTCTGTGTGTCTGTGTGGTATGTGTGTGTGTGCGTGTTTTTGTGCGTGTGTGTGTGTGTGTGTGTGTGTATCGGAGCAATCACTTCTCAAAATTAGGAAATATATCATTCCAAAGATTTTGGTTATATAGCATTTTTTATATTATAAAAAGTTTCACTTCTTAAATAAACTTTGAACTATTTTAATGCACAAAATAGTGAAATAAATAGAGCCATTCAAGCCAAATTCAATATTCCCTCTTATAGTTCACGGCACAAAATATTCTTAATGTGAAGTCTCGTTTCAATTTAAAGCGGCGAATATTACAGATGTAAAACATAAATATTCTAATGAAACAAAACTAAAAAGGGGGAAAAGTATTTGAAAAAAAAGTAAAATATGTAAATATGCTATGAGGATTCTTGATGCTTTCTTGCCACCTTCCCACATAAAAATTAAGGACCTCAGCAAACGCTTCTCCCAGGTAAATCAATATGCGAAGAATAACTCAATAATTTTAGTTTGGTAAATTTCTATGACTTCAGCAAAACAAATTTGCACGAGCGGTATTCTGTAATTGTTTAGATTTGTAGAGTGTTAAGAATCTACTTATTTTTCAGACTTACATATTGAGACAAAATTACATACACAAATTACACACGCACCTATTTATTGATGGAGTTGAATTAAGAGACCGTTATATACTTAATTTACGATTCTTTATACACACACATATATATATATATATATTATATATATATATATATATATATATATATAGGTTCAATCTGTGCGTAGGTATGAATACTTACTTACATACATTGATATTTTCAAATATCTAAATGAAATGATAAATATGAGCCGGGGTGTTTTTTTATGTATATATATATATATATATATATATATATATATATATTGAAATATATGCCGGTATATTAAATTAGCTGAATACGTTAACTTAATACATAGAAACACACGCACACGTATATTTATACGATATTTATGCGATACATGCATATATATATATATATATATATATATATATATATATATTATATATATATATATATATTTAAGGTATATATAAAAAAATTTTTTGTGATGAAACAAAGAAAATACAGTGCTCAACCACAAATTGTGAGAGCTATTATTTATTTAATGTGTTGAGTTTTAAAAAAAATGCTTATTATAGACAGCTATCCAGGTTGTCTTGCTAGGTCGCAATCATCAGGCTGTCAGATTATATATATATATATATATATATAATATAATATATATATATGTGTGTGTGTGTGTGTGTGTATGTCTGTGTGTACTGGACTCTATCGAAATGCTTGGAGAAAAAGCTAAATGGTAATTACACTAGGATAGTTTGGATAGATACTGCAAGCAGCATTCAACAAAACAGCAGCTGTATGGCAACGTACCCCTTCATCATAAAAAACGAGCGAAGAAGACTTACACGACACTGCTAGGTCAGTAAGGGTCCCATCTATGGGTTGAATAGAAAAACGTGTTTATAAACAAAATTGTATTATGCATTAAGAATGAATTTATTTCACAACATTGTCGGCATTAAATGACCCACCGAGGTTGATATGCCGTAAAACAAAACAAACCAAACCAAACCAAACCAAACCAATCAATATATATATATATATATATATATATATATATAAGTCATCCACAGACCCGTGTTTCAACGTTTACGTCTCATTAGTGCGGCTCGACTTTTTAACAGTTACCTCTAGCCGGGAGCGAAACCCGACACAATTTTCGTCTACCAAGTTCCTTACCCTTGCGACCGTCAGTCCCGGGTGAAAAATTAATTGATATATACTTACAGATTATTTGTATTTACAATTACCAGAGAACTCAAGTCTGTAAACAACAGGCGAGTAAATGCTTTCGCTAAAGCGGTGAAAGTTCAATTAATATCTTCCCTACAGTGCTCTATCATGGAAATTGGGAGCATCTGTTAGGTTAAGGAATTCATGAAATTAACGGCATGATTTGATTTGAAAATTGTATAGGTGTGAAACTGTTAGTAAGGGCATTCGACTTCATGACTTCGCTAATCTTACTGAGATATACATACTCTATCAATGATATTGCGCACATTTTACTAATACATATAACAAACAATATATATATACATATATATATATATATATATATATATATATATATATATATATATATATTAATAAGTCATCCACAAACACATCCATATATATTTTAATAAGTCATCCACAGAGACGTGTTTCGGCGTTTCACGTCTCTTCAGTGTAGTTAGACACAACTATCTTTGGCTAGGGTTGAACTCAGACTGACCGTTTGGCAGCCTGATATATAATCCCCTCGTCCACTGACAGCTGTAGCGGGGAATCGTGTTTATAAACTATTAAGTACATAGGTTTGTTTATGTATTTTACGGTCATTGAGAGATCAAATTTCTGTGGAAACGATCAATGCTTATATGCTTAGTAGTGAAAGTTAATTTAAATTACAATTAGAGAGCTCATACCAAATTTATGGGATATATATATATAATCCAAAAGTCCAGAGAAGAAATCGTTCTTACGACACAAGAGTTTAATTTTTTTTAAAACCCTGTCGCAGTTTGAGAGCTCAATGTGTGCTCTTAATATTAGAGTCACAGAGCAAATATATAAGTAAAGAAATAACAAAAGACTTTCAGATTTAGCATTATATATATATATATTAACAAACCTATAATATAAAGATTTAGCATTATATATATATATATATATATATATATATATATATATATATATATATATATATATTAACAAACCTGTAAAATAGTTATTTTTTTCTAATAATAAGGTGACTGCTCCAGATTTATCTTTCTTACTACTACTACTACTACTACTACTACTACTACTAGAAGTCGTCCTATTGTTGTGTAATGGTTTGTAAGCCGGTATTGCTGATCCATTTCTATTGATCTGCGAGTTCTATCTTTAGTGGATGCTCCATACTTGCGACCTTTTGTCTTATCTTAACATCCTATACCACCTCATTCCACCCGTCCAGAAGTCATTCATTTTCATAATCTATCCCAAATGATAGCCTTTGTTTAAATGTAATATTAAACATATTTAGAAGTCTTTAATTTAAGGAAAAGGAGCAGTTAACTTTTAAAGAAACGGACATTTTTACCCATTTTTGATAAATGGTTATAGGTATTGGGCTCTGGAATTCTATCAGGGAAATACTTTGTAGCATTCACCTCTGTCTGTCTGTCTGTCTGTCTGACTGGCTGGCTGGCTGTCTCTCTCTGTCTCTCTGTCTTTCTATCTCTCTCTCTCTCTCTCGCTTTGGATAATGACTCGTTGACCCGTGTTCACAACCAGGTCGAGGCATTTTACATAGAGCTAATACCCTTGTGAAAGGTATGCATCAAACTGTTCTCCCTCCAGCCATGTGTAAATAGTAGGGAAGACTGTGTCTAACCTATGTTGGGCAACCAGTCTAGAAGAAGAAAAATCTCAACAGGATGTTAAGAGTTAACCATGGCGAAAGGGTTTTGTAAATTCAGGGAGTCTATTCGTGGTATAATGTTTTGCAAACTAATTCCGCAGATCCATCTCTACTAAATAGCTAGTTCAATCCTTGCTGGAAGCCCCTTAATTGCGAACTTGTGTTCAACCCTACCAGTAACGAACGGGTTCGATAAATACCCACTTCTACTAAAGAACTGACTCATACATGCACACCTTACTCATATCTCATTCGTATTAAACAGTCTGATCAGATTTTATGGTAATGGTTATGTATCACATTAGATGCTTAGCTGAGAACATTACACACTCAGGTTAGATTTATTTCTACTTTATTTTTCTGTTTTAATGTTACATTTCTTATTTCTGTATTAACTTGTATTAATACATCTAACAGAACAGGATTAACTGCTTCAACATGGAGTCAAGTTAACGACTGATAACTATCCAGCACATTAGAATTAACTATGCCCATATTTCAAATCTCGTTATCGAGGCTTTTGTCTTATTCTCGATATTTTTGTTACGAGTGAAATTAGCGCAGATAAATATCGTTAATTTTGTGCACAACTTGTCTGATTAAATAAATTGATCACAGTGAGACAGATTGCAGTAACATTCTTGCACGCCTACTTATACACACATGCACACGGACAGGCATGTGCCAAAATCACCCCCGTATATATATATATATATTATATATATATATATGTGTGTGTGTGTGTGTGTGTGTGTGTTGTGTTGAATGGGGGAAATGAAAATAAAGTGGTCGATTACAGGTATTAGAAATACATTCATTTGTTATACTGTAATATACAAGGAAAAGGCAATTGTTACCATTAGATTCAAGGCAGCGTATTAACTACTTATCTTCAGCACGTTTTCCTGAGGATAAGTGGCTAATACACTGCTTTGAAACCTATGTTAATAATGGCCTTTCAATTGTTTAGCATATTATATATATATATATATATATATATATATATATTATATATATATATAAAATGGATACAATAGAAACCTACTCGAGTTTCACCATAAGGATCTTCAGGGTTAAATCCACTGAATTAATCGAGGTACCGATTAATTGCAGCCGATCACACGTGTGTTCATTGTATAAGATTATACAATGATTTCATCTAGGTTTCTATTGTATCCATTTTTTAAAATGAATTTGCACTACTTCGTATTGAACACTTTGTATTTGTTATATCGCTGACTTAACCCCTATATATATATATATATATATATATATATGGGTGTGTGTGGGGGTTGTCTTTGTAACATTGGTTTCAAAGCGGGTATTAGCTATTTATCATAAAGACAAAACATCCAATATTTTGAATTTTTATTTAGTTATATATAACAATGATTATTCTTGTTGTATTCATCCGCGAATTCCCTTTCCTCTAGCATTCAATGATGTCACCAAATAGAGTACCTCCTGCTGACAAACCTGCGTATGACACACAAACACATACACACACACACGTATTGTCTATACATACATACATACACAGACTAACACATTCATACATACTCGCTTCAAATAAGTATATGACACACGCAAAATTGTGTATTTTTCTAACAAGTTATGATTTAAGTTTTATCAAAGTCCAAGGAATATTTCTTTATTACCTTCTAGTGTAGACTTTCCAAGCGTCTTGTTTTTTTTTCATATACCGGGATCCAGATGAAAGATAACATGTCCTATATTTTTAATCAAGCGCTTTCAACCATGTCACTGGTAGTCATCAGGTGGATCATTGGATGTAGTGATTGTTTGTTTTGTGGTGCGAGTTTAATTTATTTGGGAGGAATTATTGCAAATTTTTGTGGTTGTTGCTTTATTCAGTTACGAGTGTTTATTGTAGGTAGGATTGTTAAGTTTAGTGTGTTAGTTATAAAAGAGGTTTCTATATTTGTGCCAGAATTGAATGCTATTCTAGCATGCACCATTGTCTTTAATGAAACCTGCTTCATTTACACACACACACACACACACACACACACACACACATATATATATATATATATATATATGTATATATATTTGGAGGATATGTGCTTAATTGAAGTCATACCTAATTTTGAAAATAATTAAATAATAATTAATGAATTTAGGCGGGCATATAAATCATTAATTATTACCTAATAAATTTTCAAAATTAGGTATGACTTCAATTAAGCACATATCCTCCAAAAATTGTCGGTTAAAGGCCATATAAAAAATAAACACATTGTTTGTCTACTTACTTTCATATGCCCGCCTAATTCATTAATTATCAATTAATTAATTTTCAAAAATTACATATGACTTATTTTAAGCACATATTCTCCCAAAAATTGTCGGCTAAAAAAGACATATCAAACACATTGTTTGTTTGTTTACTTCTCATACTGTCGTGTAGTAAGTCACCAAAAGTGGAATATGACTTAGTTCAAAGCAAAACGAAAAATCTGGGGAAAACCAGCTGGTTTAATGGTTAGAAACCTCGCCTGTCAGCTTGACAGTCAGGATTTGAATCACACACAAAGCAGCCTTCCTGTCTACAGCTCTGCTGATGAGGCATAATGGGCTGAAATGTACATACAGAGATTGACTTTTTCTTGATTTGTTTGGCCTTACATTTGAACGGGTATGCCCACCTAATTCCTTAATTATCAATTAATCAATTTTCAAAAATTAGGTATGACTTCAATTAAGCACATATTCTCCAAAAATTGTCGGCTAAAAAAGGAATATCAAACACATTGTTTGTTTGTTTACTTCTCATATATATATATATACATATATATATATATATATGTGTGTGTGTGTGTGTGTGTGTGTTTGTGTGTTGTGTGTGTTTTGTGTTTGTGTATATGTATATATATGTGTGTCTGTGTGTGTCTGTAATAGCCGCCACATCAGATTAGAGTATAGCCCCCGCATGATATCATTTTATAATAGAGTAATAAATGCTGCAATGAACGAGTGTAGCTTTTAAGCCAGCTAAAGACAACCTATATGACTCAGCTATGGTATGAATATGTCACAAAACAGTTTTAACTTTACTTGAAATTGGTGATACACACACTTTCTATGTATTTTATATTTCAACTGACATTATTTTCAGCAGGTGTGTCAGATATTCTTGCAATTAATCTATATATTAATACGCTAGTACATACATACAGGTATCACGCCCTGTGATCAACTCAGATAGATACTGAAACATTCTTACTAAGTCGTTAAAATATTCCGTGCGCAATTATTCTGCTTTGGGTTCGAATCCGAAGTCCAAGGCCTGTCAGAGAGAGAGAGAGAGAGAGAGAGAGAGAGAGAGAGATTTAATACTGTGTAAGTAATTTCTGATATAATTAAGCTAATAACTACGTGTTAAGCTACGTACTTTTCTTCTGCAAGAATAGTGATAAAAAGATTATTTAGTTTTATGATAATGTGTGCAATTATTCTGTTTTGGGGAGATTGATCATATCTCTGTATGTTTACTTATGTATACGCTTGTACCACCGAGTGTAATGCCCTGTCATCATCTCAAATACATAATAGACAATTCCATTTTGATTCATAACATATCAATGTATGTATTCAAATGTTATGATCTGCTATCATCTCCGATAAATAATGGACCGTATCGTTGTAATTGTTAGAAGAGAAAGTGGAGAATAATTACGGGATAAACGTCAGAGATGAAAAGACTTCAAATATTGAAAGAATGAAAGTAAGAAACACGTGAGAAATAGGAAGCGATAGCACTTATAGTCTGTTTCAATAAAATAGAAAAAATCAGAAAAAAAAGCTAGAAAAAATGAGTCAAAATGGGGAAAAAAAGAGAAAAGGAAAGGAAGAATTTCACCTGAAATTATTATACTTTTTACATATTGGAATATTTTTCAATATATTTTACATAAACATATTAAACAATGCAATATTCATATTATCATACCGTTGTATATCCATTGTTCTCGCTCGTACCTATTATAATAGCTATTCTAACGCTATATAGCAAGCGGAAATCTTGCTATGTTATATAATTTTTTGTGCAAGTCAACGTGAAAGCATAAAATATGAGAGTTGTAATGCAGATATTTCTTCTTGTGTATTAAGTTAAAGGAAATGAACTTGTCAATTTTTAACAACGTACCAAACACCAGGAATATAATTATTTGTTAATACTTACAAAATAATTGAAATTATCACACTAGCATGAATGTGAAATTTAATTCAAGCAATATGGACGTAATTTTATGATTAGAAATAGTGATTTGTTAGAGGTGTACCTCGACGGAAAAATGCAGCTGGTTTTTATCTTAAAGGGGTGAGGAAAAGAATATGAATGAGAACGTTTGAAACTACTTTAATGTTACTTGTTAATATTAAGTGTTCGGACGGAGCGTCTGCTGTCTACGAAAGACCTCATCGATCATAAGCCATACCACCTGCTCTGGAGCTTCGCGAGACAATAACGGAGACACTCACACACAGACACATACACACACACACACACACAAACAGACACAAAAGATACACAGATACAGACACACAGATACACACACACGAATATATATATATATATATATATATATTTCTGTTTAAATCTTCACAAAGGTATAAACCTTCACAAACGCACTTAACTCTTTCTACGCACACGATCCCACACACATGTGGACATATATGAATATATGCATGTACATATGTATGTATGTATAAAGAGAAAGATCCGTGTGACATTTTTATTCAGAAATATATATATATATATATATATATATATATATATATATATATATATATATCCACATGAATAAATACAAGCACCATTAGAGGATTATCTATAAAGTCCTCGTTTATACCTTCGTAAAAGGTGTGGGGTCATGATTTATTATTAACTTTAGATGTCTACAAAGTTTTACATTGTTGTCTAGACGTCAATACATCACAAACTTGTTATATATTTTGTACAGTTGTGTAAAAGTTTTGTTTTGAATTTAATATTTTTAATATACTGTTAGAAAATACTGAACAACCTATACCTTAAATCTTATGAAAATATGTTAAAATTGGTCCTAAGAGAATCTGATTTTTTTTAACGGGACTTAGGTATGTGATGTAATGAACCGTGTCAGTCTCTTCCACTGGCAAATATACTCCACAATAATGAGTTGTAATTTAGAGAGGCTTTAAGTAAAAAGTAAAGTCGTCGGGGCGGCCTAAAGTCAGTATCAACCAGATAGCGAGGGAGTCTATCTCCTTTTCAATAGCGCTAGACCAAGGAGATTGTTTTTGTGTCTGAGGTGGAGCACCACACCTACAATCAGCTCCTTACTTTACAGCACAGATCCCTGTGCTACTCATACGCTGAGTTGGCGAGGGCCGGTATCGAACTAGGAACCTCGTAGTTTTTACTCAAGCATAAATGTTGAAATAGTTATGAAATTGCGCAGTCGGGCGAAGATAGAGATATTTACTAATAACAAGCATTGTGATAAGTTGGACGTAATTATAAGAGTCATATATCATTCTTCTTACTGATATTTGGGTGTCAGTTGTATTTGATCTTTGTTTCTATTGTTACAGTAGAAGAACTTTCCCATAACCACTGATATGATGAATTGTGCAGAAGTCATATCCCTCCATTTTAGAAAACCAACAGAAAAGGTGACAACTCGTGTATATAAGACTAAAATCATAAGAGTAAGGCTCAGTTGAAAGTTATCATCCACATAACATGTTTTAGTGATTATGATATATTGTGGCTATATATTTCATTACAAGTACAATTTATAAACTCGTATACGTTTTATAAAATGTCTTGTTTGAATTGCTTCAAGAGATTTTTAAAACGACATTACAAAGGTCAATGACGTCTAAACAAGAAGAGACGCCTGTTCAATTTCTTATTGATAAAATAAGTGTCGTTCAACAAGAATATGTCTACGATGGTACAAAATCACCAAGAAATATTGCCCAGAAATCTGGCACCGTCTACATCAATCTGAAGACGGTAAAGGTCAATCCGTGTTCCAGAAAACAGTGTGCACCTGCAAACTCAAGTCAATTCATTATTTTATTTATTTATTCATATATCTATCAATTTATTCTTAAAAAAAAACAGAAATGTGAAAAGGTATCACTCTCCATAATCCAATGATTGTAAACGTAACACCCCCAAAACTTATTTGTATAATGGAACATAGTATATATACACACACACACGCACACGCACACAAATATATATATATATATATATATATATATATATAT
The DNA here is from genome assembly GCA_023376005.1 of Doryteuthis pealeii. NCBI lineage: Eukaryota > Metazoa > Mollusca > Cephalopoda > Myopsida > Loliginidae > Doryteuthis > Doryteuthis pealeii. The sequence continues at coordinate 4,288,137 of CM042137.1, forward strand.
ATATATGTGTGTGTGTGTGTGTGTTACCATCAGGTAAGCGTACCATTGCTTTAGTGTCTTTGTAGAAAAAATAAATACACACACACACACACAATAAATTGAAAATGGAAATGAATCCGAGGCTACGTTGAAAGAAAAAATAAATAAAGGAAAGAAAATGCTGAATGGATAAAATAGATTCACTAACACGTGTTTCGGCCAGACGTTCATCAGAGTAAAATGTTTGGTATTTGAAGTTAAAGCCGTTATCCTTTGTATGCTTAAAGATTTAATAATTTTCTATTATCATTATTTTATTTTATATTTATAATAATAATAAATAGAATACATGTGTACATGAACAAACTCCTGACCGAAACACGTGTTAGTAAATCTATTTTATCCATTGAACATTCTCTTTCTTTTATTTATTTTTCCTTTCAATATATATATATATATATATATGTGTGTGTGTGTGTGTGTGTGTGTGTGTGCGTGTGTATTTTTTGTTTTTTGTTTTAGAAATACACTAAACCAATGGTACGCTCACCTTTTTTACATTGTCACTGGTCTACAAGGAGATAAGTTAGCACCATATCTATTAATAATATTCCTAGAATACGTACTTCGAACATCATTAGATCGCATGAAAGAAAAAGGCCTCACATTAAAAAAGCAAGCAGCAGTTGATATCCCGCAGAACTATTACGGACGGCGTCTACGCAGATGATGTAGCACTTCTTGCAAATACACAAGCCGGATCCTTGCTATATAGCCTGGAGACAACAGCAAGGAAATTGGCCTCTATGTGAACTCCGATAAAACTGAGTTCATGTGTGTTAAAAAAAGAAGGGGACATCTCCACACTCGACGGTAAAGCTGTAAAGTCAGTGGAACAATTCACATACCTAGGTAGTAATATCTCATCGACAGAAAGCCATGTTAATTTACAAGAAACATCTGCTGGGCCATAATCTGTTACCATTTTACGGGCCATCCTTTAGGCTTCAAGCAAGAGCACTTGTCCAACGGAAATCATTGGTAAAGAATCCTTTGGTTGTTCCTTGGTGCTCCTCAGTATTGCAAGTCCTTCGTCAATGATTGCAAATGGACGCCTCTCAGTATTAGTAATTAATTAGTCAACCAGCCAGGCATTCAGGCTAATGATTTAAACCACGTGACCCGCTTAGTCTATAAATTTAAGTGGTAGATTGTAGCACAACTTATATACAAAATAATCCAACAGAGTAATCTATATGTAGTCGGAATATAGTGACTTCTTCCTATCTGGACATTCTGAAGCCTCGTTTTCATTCTCCTATATCGGGTTATGTTGAGTTTTTTTTATATATAGTTTCATTTGACTTACATCATAAAATGTTTCACCTCTATCATTTTATTTACTATCGGTGTCCTTTAAAAAGGGACAGGTGTTATCCCCTTTAAAGTAGGAGATTTATCTTAATTAAGATTCAGTGCTGTGTAGTTTCTTCCATTTGCAAAGATTCAAAATAATGGTACGTCTTTGCAATTTACAAGCGATATGATACTTCGCGCCAAAACCATGGACTTCAATGAAAAAATGTTAACTACATTTGAAAAAAAAAAAAAAAAAAAAAACAATTACATTTTGGGTTTTGAGTTACGTTTAGCAAGTCCGCCACGGAAACATAAGGATCCGTGTTCAATACCAGCCCTTACCAACTACACGCATCAGTAGCACAGCTTGGATATGTGGAGTAAAGTGTGGAGTAGATGATGCTCCACCACAGACGCAAAAACAATCTCTCTGTTCTACCGCTAGTAAAAAGTAAATAGACAACATGCTCTCCAGCTGATACCGACAATAGGTCACACGGCCAAATCCCCAGTTTTTTTTGTAAATACATTGAAACAACAAGAGAGCGGATAATTTTAAATATTCTTCGTATATATATATATATATATATATATATATATATATATATATATATGGAGAAAATGTAGAACAAACACGGGATGTTACAATGGATTAAATTAATCGTAGTGTCGATGTTCGAACATTTCAGTTTACAAAGGAAACCTTCTTCAGACAATATAACTAGTCAAGGAGAAAAAAGGATTCATGTAGTTAAAAGATGATGGATTTTTTGATTTTGGAAAATGTGTAGAAAAGGTTTGAATGAATGATGATGACGTGATTGGTACATGCGAAAGCAAAAATCGCAATGTGATAAGAACATGTGAAGTCAAAATTCCAACACGTGATTGGACCACGAGGATTTATTGAAACGGTGTAACATATAGCATTTTAATACTAATGTTTAAAAATGAGGAAAGTATTAATTGGTTAACTATTATATATATATATATATATATATATATATATATATATATATATATGTATATATATATTGTGTTGTTTGTAACTTAATAGCTATTAATGATTGATTTACCTAGATATAAAGAAATGTTGTGTAAGGTTATATTTATTTGGGGACTGCTGCATTTCGGTTTGGATCTTAAAGTGCTGAACCATAAGAATTTCTTCATGTGGCATATGTGACACACTTCTTAAAATTATTGATGAAATAAACAATCTGGAAACTGACAAAAACTCACACGCGTACGTACGAACGCGTGAAGAAAAATATAGAGAAACGAAATGAGAGAAAGAGAAAATTTAGTTCTATCCGTCAACGGATGGACCTCATGAATTAACAAGTAATCTATATGCTTCTTATTTTGTAAGTGAAGAAGATTTCTCCACTTTGAACAATATATTCGAAATCCTATCTTAAGTTGGAGGCGTAGTGGTTAAAGTCCTAGAAAATGGAGTCATCCTGGACATTTCACATAACGCCAATACCCTTGGGAAAGTTACGAATCCAACTATTCTCAATCCGATTTTGGGTGAATAAAATAGGACAGACTGGGTTCTTTAACCTTGATATGACAACTAGTCTAGGAGAATGAAAACTATATATATATATATATATATATATATATATATATATATATATATTTCTCTGTGTGTGTATGTGTATGTGTGTGTTTTGCGTGCGTGTGTGTGTATTTTTGTATGTTTGCATTATCGGTGTGTGTGACTATAATGGAGAGATAATTTTTTTATATCTAATTTAATTTACATATACTATGATGTATTTCTTTCAATATATAGACGAATAATAATAATAATAATAATAATAATAATAATAATAATAATAATAATAATAACAACGAGTTTGTCTGTTTAAATCTATATTTATATCTATCCCAGTACCCACATAAATTTTACTGTAAGCACTTCGAAATATCAAAAATATTCATATTCAATGGTGTCTGTTTGATATTCTCCCTGAGTCACTGGACCTTCTGGGGTGAAAATCACTCCTACCTTGATCTTCGATTTCACCGTCACGCAAACCTGTCAGTGTAGCTGACATGGAAATTACCCACACGTAGATCTCTCAATTCGTATAATAATAAAGAAAGAGTGGCTGAAAGTTGACCTCATATAGAACTTAGGACTGTTATACCTGTCGATACGTATATGTTTGGTAGAGAAATAGGTACATTTATTTAACCTTTGTTGATCTTTTATTAAGGCCTTTCTCAAGTGGATTAAATCAGTCGGTTCAGTCCAATTTTGAGTTTATAGAAGAAAGTGTCAGGAGTCTGTCGTTTTATACTGACGAACCCGAATGAAAATAGAGTTATGAGTCACACATTTGAGCTGCAATAGATAAAATACCTATCAAAATTTTCTCTAGGAAGTAAGAAATCCCACATCAGTTGTAATGGAATCTTGCCACCTTTTGCTGGTGCTGGTAGATTGTGTTTGCTGAGTTGGAGCACCACACATACAGTCAGCTCGCAGATGCTTTTCCGTTAAGATCTGATTATCCAAGCTGTGCTACTCATGCGCTGAGTTGCCAAGAACCGTTATCGAACCCGGACCTTGCTATTCTTACGTGAATGCTCTATTGACTGAGTTAATGTGAATTATGACTAAATTATTTCTAGTTGGCGGGAATCGGTTAGCTGAATTCAAATCCTAAACAAAGCTGTTTGAATTTCTCATATCTCTATTATAGTTTGGAAAGGCATGAATCCAACTATCCTTCGTCTAGCAATAGAAAAATTTTAGGGCAGAATCGGATTTATAACCTTGGTATTAGCAACCAAGAACAAAACAGGTAAATCATCTATTAAATGATAGGCAGGGCTTAGTTTACACCGACTGTAGCCCATACATACGGGTATGACACGTTCTCTCCAACAGAATGTTACGGGAGTACTGGGGATAATTATGATAACCAGAAATAAGAGTGTGTTGAACCGGGGGTGGGGGGCGTCGTGTGCATGAGTGATTAATCGAAGAGTTCATAAGCAAACATTTGAATCTATAGATTGCAGGTTCAATCCTGACAACGGCCGAAAATAACATAGACTACATAAAAAAATTAACACTTGTATCCGGTCATAATGGAATGAGAACTATTTACCCCAATAAACTTTTTGGTTTGAAGTTCCATGAAAGCCCCCAATTTCGACATGAAAGCTTCCAGTTCCACAAGAAGGTTCCCGAGTTCGAAAATAAGGACGGATGGCACATCGGCTGAAACGTTGTATATATAACAATACAAATGAAGATAACTGTCCGAAAAATGTAAACAAAACAATTATCAAGCCTCATCTGAAATTTTTAGAGAAACTGGTCAGATGTTGTATTACAAAGAGGACAGACTCTCAGACATTTTCAATATCAAACTTTAGAATTCTCAACCAAGAGGATCGCTTAAAATATTATTTGTAGACATTGACAATGAGAAGTGTGAGTTTGGTGTTGTGTTGGAAGCTGCTGGCTATACAATATGATGGATAATGCTTGTAAAGTCTACATTACATTAGTAGCGATAGTTATTCACGGACAATGACAGAGAGTGAAGTGGCAAACAAGACCAGTGAAGAATTTGAAGGAGCAACTTGATATTATTCAGACGCACCAAGAGAAGTTTTGATTTCATATCTTAATTTCGCAATGGCATAACCTTGTAGAACATGATGCGCAATGTAAGTGAGCGTTAAGACAAAGTGAAGTAAACAGGCGTGGACATGGTCATGCACTTTCAAAAACGAACAGATTGGTATTAATGCGTGTTTGTATATATATATATATATATATATATATATATATATATGTGTGTGTGTGTGTGTGTGTGTGTGTGTGTGTGTGTGCAGATACTTATATATACAAATGTGTGTGTGCGTGTACTTTAGTAGAATCTGTTGCCATTCAAACAAATAAAGAAAGCTACAGAAAAGCCACGTCGTTATTTCACATAGACACACACGCACTCGCACTCATAATCCCATATATATATATATATATATATATATATATATATATATATATATAGTCATCCACAGACACGTGTTTCGACTTATGAAGTCTCTTCAGTGTGGTAGACATTTGTAAGCTACCTCTAGCTGGAACTGAAATCCGATTCTTTTTTTGAAGGCAAAATAATGCAGATTCGTGTTGAAAAACACTTCTAAATTTCATATCTCCAACTCAACGCTACAACCAAGATGGAACATTTTCAACTCTATAATAAATTCTCTGAAGATGGATTTTTATCTGAAATTAAGAATTCTTCAATAAATATGTTTTTTCAACATGAATCTGCATTATTTTGCCTTCAAAAAAAAAAAAAAAAATCGTATTTTTAAAATGGTGCTTCTAATTTACTATAAAACGAGCGAAAAAAAATCTTCTCTCTCTCTTCTCTCTCTCTCTGTCTATATATATATATATATATATATATATATATATATATATATTGCGATCACTAAAGATCAAATATCGGGTATTTATTTTTTACGATCACTGGAGAGCCCAAATCCATACATAACACACGCGCCTCATGCATATATATACATACAGGATGTTCGGGATAAATTTGACATATTTATATTTGGTTATTTTCCCTGGAATTGACGCACACTACGCGTCATTAAAAAGAATGGACCCTTCTTCATTCATATACGCGATGACAGATAGAATAGATAACTGGAACCCACATGAAACTTGGAAGAGAATAATTTGTATCATGATGATCGGCGCAGATCATCATGATACAAATCATCAAAATAAGGAGATTATTGTTGCTGCCCAATGCACCATGAACAATGTAAAAACAATCAGGCCTGAACTGGAGAATTTCAATGGAGACTACGGGCTGTTGCTAGAAGAAAGCAACATAACAGACGATCTGATTGCGTTCTGACAGCAGAATTCCTCGAAAATCTGCAAAAAAAGTATTGGAGGACCCTCAGATGCCTACGTGGCGTTGCTAAACACTGTAGTCAAGTCCTGCCTAACAAGGGTAGCAAATTGTAGGCCATATGTATGGCAGCAGGATTCGGGCCCCTGCCACACATCTGGGAAAAGTCAAAAGTGGTTGTCGGTGAATTTTTAGGTCTACACTTGTCCCAATGTTTGGCCTCCGAACTCCCCCAGATCTTAACCCCATGGATTATTATGTATGGGGCACTGTTGAGAAAGACAAAAATCGCCGTGTCAGTACTACATAAGCCCAGTTAATCGACAGAATTAAGGTAGTTTTTGAGACCCTTTCCAGGTAAACTGTAACATCAGCTTGCTCCAGGTTCCAGAGCAGGATTGAGGCTGAGATCGACGCTAATGGTGGTTAATTTGAGTGAAACTTGTTGACAGTAGTATAGTTTCAGTGCCTGTTGAATTTCTTTACAATCTATTAAATTTTGTAGTTACCAAACATTTTTTTCTTTTTTCTTATGAAACTGTCAATTTTCACCTGAACACGCTGTATGTCTGTGTGTGTTTGTGTGTGTGTATATACATACATATATACATCCGTATAAAAAGAGCATGCATTAATTGAGGCCTGGCTAAGATTAATCATTTATTCGAAACACTGATCTGTGGGATCACTGTGTTGTACCTATTGTGTCACTGTTATATATTGTGGAATTCAAAATAACTATATTACAAAAATAATTAAGTTTAAAACAACACACACACACACATAAATACATACACTCTCTTTCACATAACATCGCTCTCTCTTTCTACCCCCTCTCTCTCATTAGAGAAATAAGTGAACAGTTTGTTTAAGCGAATTATTATTTCATAATTTCATTGTAAAATGGTCGTTATATGATTACTGGAGAAATGCATTTAAAAGAAAGATATTATGTTGAAAATAACTTTTAAAACAAATGCTTTTAAACAGTCTATTGATATATATGAGATAATTAGATACGTATTAATACGAGAGTCGTTCTAAAAGTAAAACCTCGTGTTTATCTTCATGGAAACTACCATAAGCCTAATGAGTAATTGTGTACCTAAAAGATCACGGTTCTCTCCCCTTAAGCTAGAGTTCAAATAGCATTTGTTTATCTATAAGTTTCTAATATCTTTAGCTTAAAAACATAGACATATTTCTTATTATATTTGTCTCAGTTATCAAATCGCAATAAGACTGTGATTTAGTATTGGGTAAAAACTTCATGAAAATACACACATCATCATCAACAATTGAATGTGTTGTTCTTACGGTAAAGGTGTTTATAATAATCTCCAAGGTAAAGTCAGTATCATATCATCCACGATATAAATAATTGAGAAAACTAAATGATATAGAACTAAATAAACAGAGGAACCTAAAGGCAGAAGACCAACTTTATCTTTCATATTTCCTAATAGAGCTTCCAATTTATCTTTGAAAGAAGGTGATTTAATAGGATAAATATATAAATGCAGACACATATGTATAGACTAATTGAAAAAGTACAATTGGAAATAAATACAATAACTTTTTATCAATTTAGACTGAACAAAAGAAAACGCAAATGATGAGCCGAGGAGAATAGCCGAAAGGCAAAGTATCAGTATATTATTTGCCTATTTTCTTATAAATGAAAGAAAATAAATTACAGACAACAAATGTCTCTCGAATGGCCACCAAGTCGATGACGCTATTTTATATAACACTTAAAATCAACTAATTTAATAATAATAATAATAATAATAATAATAATAATAATAATAATAATAATAATAATAATTTGAGATTAAGAGGTATCACCTTATCCCAGTCAGAAAACCATACCTAGTATTGATTATTAAAATAAAAATGAAAAAACGGTCAACTGGTAGATTTTGCAGTTCCAGCAGATCCCAGAGTGAAGATGAAAGAAAACGAAAAGGTAGACAAATACCTGGACCTTGCTAGAGAATTGAAAAACTGACGAATATGAGGGTGAACGTGATAACAATACTAGTTGGGGCACTTGGAACGGTCCCCAAAAGCTTATAAAAAAACTAGAGGAACTGAAATCAGAGGAAGAATTAAAACCATCCAGAAAACAGCATTTTTGAAATCAGCTGGAATAGTCATGACTATCCTGGAGACCCGAGAAGAATTTTGTCACTCAAAGCTCCAGTAAAAGACCATCAACTAACGCTGGTGTGAAAACCTAATATATCAACAAGCAAAAAAAAAAAAAAAAAAAAAAGAAAGAAAAGAAAAGAAAATGCAGGCAAATAGCTGGATCTTACCAGAGAATTGAAAAACAAAAACAAAACAAACTGTGGAATATGGGAGTAAAAGTGATAGCAGTTATATCTGTGTCCTTGAAATAGATCTTAATAGACTGTAAGAATTGTTAAACAGAAAAAAAAAAATTGATATCATCCAGACAGTAGCATTGCAAAGATCGGTTAGAGTACCCCAAAGTGTCCAAAGGGGGACATGACAAGACTTCTCATTCAGACTCCGGTGAAGCAAAACCAATTTACGCTGATGTGAAAAACTCGCAAGGAGTAAGCGGATGCTCTATCTACTGAGCTAAACTGCAGTGAACGTAATAGCGTTACTGGCGTTCTAAATCGTTTACTACGATGTCACAGCACATAACATTGGCCACCTCGTCCGAAGACCTCTCTTATTTATTGACTGGTAATACCGAATAATGGTAGATGGTCAGATACATAAATGTAATGATTTGACTTGTTCGAACCAAATTGATCGGTCTGTGTATTAGGAACAATGTTATTGGCTTTTCCATATTTTTACTGATGAATACGTCGTAAATCTTATGCAAGTGCTTTAGTCATTGACATCAATCGTTATTTCCCATTACTGAACAAATGTACCGACTCAAAATCAGCGAGTAAAAATATAGCTAAACATCAGGAATTTAGCAGGTCATTGAGTGACAATTGGAGTACATTCTTTTTTACAAGCTTTAGAAGAAATATCAGCAGATTCTGATATATCAAAAATTGTGGACAGAATTAGTGTACTAGTAAGTAATAGAGAGAAATAGACAAGATGAGACGAGTTCGAATTCTTGATGAGACTGTTTGCATTTCCCATTGAGCTAATACTCTTGGGAAAGGTATGGCATCTAACTGTTCTCTACCCAGCTATAGGTAAACAGTTGGATTGACTGGACTCTTAAAAAACTGGTTAGGCAACCAGTATAGGAGAAGGAACACTCTGAACTAAAACCTGTTAAACTCTGCTTAAGAAATTGATTTTATCCATCAACCTCTTGAGTACGAGTTAAATATATTTTCCCTTCATTTATTCACTTTATTGCACTGACCGTCCACACACTTTGAACCAGGTAGGTAATCTACAAATAGTAATGTTTCGCCGTATTCCGGTTCTTCAATGCAGCTAGACTTTGCAGTCTGTCCAGAATCGAACTTCGACCAATTTTTCGTCAGCCAGGGACTCTATCAACCGGGCCATCAACACACTCCACTCACAAAAGGGAATTTTACTGATATGAATATAAACATACATATATAAATATACAAATGCTACTAAAAGAGCTCCATCTGCTTTAAGAAGAGACTTGAAATTTTAACATAATCAGCGGCCACTAGTAATTTTCCACACAGAGAGCTCAACCCACCAGGAATGGGAGGCACAAACACACACACACACACACACACACACACACACACATATATATATATATATATATATATATATATAGAGAGAGAGAGAAGAGAGAGAGTGAGAGAGTGAGAGAGAGAGATAGAGAGAGAGATAGAGAGAAAGTAGAAAGGGACAGAGCGAGAGACACACACATACACAGGGAGAAGAGTGAGTGAGTGAGTGAGAGAGAGAGAGAGAGAGAGAGAGAGAGAGAGAGAGAGAGAGAGAGAGGAAGAACTAGACTGAGAAGGTAATTTGAAAATGTTGCTTCATCCGAGCATCTGTCAAACTATCCAGCATATTTCATGGCTCAAGTTTCCGTCCCAGGAAATTCCATATATATTAGAGGCAACGCTACTATTCGTAGATTTTTTCCAAGGCATTTGATTCCATACACAGAGGAAAAATGGAACAAATATACTAGCATACGGGCTACCAGAAGAAACTGTTGCTGCTATAATGATGCTCTACAAAGATACACAACAATGGTACCTCACCGATGGCGACACAGATTTCTTCGACATCGGAACTGAGTCCTACAAGGAGATACACTAGCACCATATATATTTATCATATGCTTAGACTATGTACTCCGAACATCATTAGATACCATAAAAGAGAAGGCTTCACACTAAAAAGCAAGAAGCAGGCGATATCCCGCACAGAAATCACAGATGCGGACTACGCTGATGACCTTGCACTCCTGCAGATACACCACCACAGGCCGAGTCACTACTGCATAGCCTAGAGAAGGCTGCAAATAATATGGCCTTCATGTAAACTCCGATAAAACAGAGTACATATGTTTCAAAAGGAAAGGAGACATAACCACACTCAACGGTAAGCCCCTTAAGCCAGTAGAACAATTCACATACCTAGGTGGTAATATCCTATCCACAGAAAGCGATGTAAATACACGAATAGGAAAGCGTGGTCGGCCACAAACAAATTATCAGTAATATGGAAATCCGATCTCACTGACAAGCTAAAGCGACAATTCTTCCAGGCGGTGGTTGTATCAGTGTTGCTGTACGGATGCACCACATGACCCTACGATTGAGAATAAGCTGGATGGGAGCTGCACATGCTGCGTGCAGTCCTGAACAAATCGTGGAAGCGCACCCCACGACGAAACAGCTATATGGCCACTTGCCCCACAAACCATTCGAGTGAGACGGACAAGACATGCGGGCACTGCTTGAGCTCATAAGTGACGTTCTCCTGTGGAAGCCGGCGCACGGACATGCTAGTGTGGGCCGCCCAGCAAGGACCTACATTGACCAACTAAGCAAAGACGCAGGTTGCTGCACAGAGGACCTCCCTGGGAAAATGAATGATAGGAAGGTTGGCGAGAGATTGTCATGGATATCCGTGCTAATAGCGCGACATGATGATGATGATGATGATGATATATATATATATATATGAACGGGTTAAAACTCTTTCTGTTTGAAACAGAGAATTTGTCTATTTTTAAATTTGATATATGTCTTCTTCTTTCAAAAACTGTTACACTAAAGATACACAACTATGTCGTTGGCAGAGAAACGCGTAGCAGATGTGCTAATGTCGAAACGATCGGATGACTTGCACGCTTTTTGGAACATCAATGTTTTTCCTTTTGAATTTAAATTATTTTCTGCTTTTCTCTCGATTAGTCCGGATTAAAAACAAGCTCTGATGATGATTTTTATAGATCGCAATATTGTTCAATATTAGCTATAAATATGATATAAAATATTTTCATTTTAACAACATTGTGTGTTTTCATATGCTTTTATCTATCTATCTATCTATCTATCTATCTATCTATATATATATATATATATATCCCATCCTAAAGTAAGATCTCTAAAGCACTGGAGACACAGGGAAACTGTTCTTCTGGCAATAGCAACAATGTTGTGTTTGTTGTGCATACCTCTGCATCCGTCCCTAGTTGTGCCTCGCTGCTGCATTTAGTCTTTGCTTGACAGTCGTTTTAATTTTCTCCCTATTAACGCAACATCCAACTGTGAACTTCACGCTATATGTATGGCAATTCGTTCATTGTTGTGAAAAACGTATATGGTGTAGGGAGTTTGCCACTACTACGAGGTTCAACGCTTTCTCAATGACATGGCGGCAAACTAGTATGACATGGGCATAAGAAAACTACCAATATAACAGTCTGTTGTGTTTATTTTGTTGAATTATTTGATAAACTTAATCCACATATTTAAACAATTGTACCACTAGTAAATTCCTTTATTAAATAAAGTTAATCACTGCTATCTTCTGGAAAGTAGAACTCTCTGCTTCAACTTCGATCATATATTTCAAAATAAAACAGCTCACCGAAGATCAAAGTAAAGTTCACGTGTCTCTTCTGTGAATACATGACATCTACTGAAATCCACTGGAGAACTTTAGCGACAAACCGGATATTGCCTTTATTGGTCCAGTTAATACATGTAACCAAAGCAGACGCAGAGGCTACTGTCGCATAATTTTGATTAAATATACTTAGTTTCTGTTATAATATTCTTATTATTATTCTAGGTTTGTTCTAATCTCACCGTCTATCTGAGTAGCTAGGTCTATCTCTGTATCTGTTATTCTGTTCTTGGCCTGGTTAGCTGGTTTGTTCTTGTTCTTCT
>CM042137.1:4303237-4310737 GCA_023376005.1 Doryteuthis pealeii
CGGCCTTTAATGTGTTAATTTTAACTCTTTGCCTACTTTCAACCGCTCACAGCGACTATCCCATCAAAGTACAAAACTGATGCTTAGTTCATTATAATTGAGCAGAAGGACTCATATAATAACAATAATATGAATTCATTTGAATAGAATTAGTTCTGAGGGGAATAGATAGTGAACTTCGAAATATCACATCATATAGAATTTGGTACAGCCCTGGTACCTCCCATGAAAACAAGATATTAAATTACATTAGATTAAAATGATTCCCAAGAAGACGACCAATGGATAATAATCGAAAGAGCTTGGGAGCAAAATTATACAGGTAAAACAATACCAAGAAAATCTGGTACAGATGTGTGAGAAATTTGACAGGCAAACAGTCAATATCGTTCAAAATTTGAAAATCAAAGATAATATCCTTATTCAGAAATTTTATTTTGCTTAACCATTATAACTTTCCTTACAATTTGGCATCTTACTTTTATCTCTCTATCCATCTATCTATTTATTAATCAGGCTATCTATCTATGACTATGAGATTGATTGATTTTAATGGCTTATCAATCCGTCTAGAGGTATTCTATATATAGAGGTTAGTTAATTGCGTTCATACATTTAATTTCACATTCTTTGTGTATTTTTTTCGTACGATACATTTTACTCCTAGTTATATGATATCAAGTATTCCTATCTACTGCAGATAATTTGTACAGTAATATGATTCCAATATTCTTATCTAATGCTAATATTTATATGGTTCAAGTAATTATTTCTATTTACGACATCATTAAAGATGTTTTATTACACAAGGCTTTGATAAATAATATAGCTTTCACAATTAGATGGAGAGACAATATATCGTATATACAAAGACTTTCAACGAGGTCTATCCAACGATATAATGGCTTTAAGCTAGCAGTAAAAATATCGAGTAAAATACAAATTTGGCCTCAATAGTATCGATAACTTTTAAAAATCATCATTAATCTGCACTCTATTATAGGACTTTAATTAACTAACAATAATCCTTTTAGATTCAAGTAATAATTCTTAATGCTAATGATAAATAATTCTGCATATTTTGTACACAGTTTTATGATTTCAAGTATTTCTGTGAAAATCCATACGTTCTTCATACGGTCTTATTAAATAGGAATAATTTTACACAGATCTATTTGACCCATAGATGGAACCTAACAGGTTTTACCACTCCTCTGACCCGGTATTAAAAGGATTGATGGGGTACTCCAGACTTCCCAGATATCCAAAACAGGAGTCTCACCATCACATGCACAACCAGGACAATTTTGTTTTTTATTGTTTTTTTGGGGGGAGGGGCATATCCCTTTTCAGGGTATAGTCAGCATATTCTAAACCCCACCGACATGAGATTTTATACATATCTTTATGTGCATGCATATATATATATATATATATATATATATATATATATGTGTGTGTGTTTGTGTGTGTGTATGTACCTGTACGCGTGCGCGCGCACACACACACACACACACACACACACACACACACACACACACACACACATATATATATATATATATATATATATATATATATATATATATATATGAGGGTAATGCCTGTGTCTGTCTGAGTGAAAAAAGACTAGGCAACAGTCTAAAGAAACGGTAACAGTAGAAAAAGTTGAGATAAAATCAGAAAAAAAATTATATAATAAGATTGATGAAGACGGAAATTGAGATAGCATCAATATAGAGACCGTAATTCTTTAGGATAGTGGCGTATAACATCGTACATTTTCATATTATTTATGTAAAAAATCACTTTCAGTGCATCATATGTCAAATATAAACTAGAAAATATCTTTCTAGGAAACAAGATAGGCATAATGTATTTAATGATTTGGGTATTTTCTCTTCTATTATTTCTCTTTTTCTTTTTCTTCTTTCGAGCTTCCAAAGTGATAAGACCAGAGTGCAGTATGGTTTCCATCTTTTTAAAGGCACTCCTCTAATATATATGGATCAGAGTGTAGTATTTAAAGAGTGTAAGAGTCACACAAAAACAATTTTATTTTAACCGAAATGAAATCACTTAACACCCATTAAGAATAAATTACCTTAAGAAATAAGAAGTGTATTCCGAGAGGGCGTCAATGCAGGATCACCAGTAAAAGACTAAACAAAGTGCGACGATAGTACCCTCGGGTCCTGGTAAGGATGTCCAATCCATACTAAAACATATTTTTCTGGAATTGTATCCATTTATATTTATAAAGTGTGTAACGTTTTATATATGGCTCATTTTCTGTTCCTCTATCTAAAACAACAAAAGAACAACACAACTTATAACGCAATAGCAAATATATAAAAGTAAATCCTTTCGGCAAACTGGGAAGATTGGACAGGAGAAGATATAGGCATGGCTAATAAACCGAAACCTAAAGATAGAAATTGAAGACTCAACAGAATAGCAAGTGTAAGTTATGTTAAGACTAAGACGAAATGGTTAACCACATTATAAGCAAATATAGCAAATTATCACAAGAGAATAGAATACTAGGCACGATTTGATGGGAAAGGATATTCACTAAGAATTGTGCAAGAGATTAAAATTTGATCATACTACCAAATGATATATTCACAAACCAGAATCCGACAAGAGAATGAGATGTATTCTGGGATTCGGAGATACAAAAGGAACACGTAATCCCGATCAAAAAATCAGATGTAGAATTAATTAACGAAAAAAAAAACACCCAAAAACTTTGTCTCAAGTCTATTTTGTCTTTTAGAGTAACTGCAGAATGAAATAAATGAAGATAAGATCGACAAATACATAGACCCTGCAAGAGAGTTTTAAAAAAAGACCTCTGGAACATGAGGTTGATATAAATTGTATTTGATGCCCTTGAAACGTTCCAAAGGTTTGCTTTCAAAACAGGACAAATTAATGATCAAGAATAAAATGCTCTGGGACTGAGATAAAGACGGATCGCCTTATCCCAGCCAAAAGACCAGACCTAGTATTGATTACAAAAAAAAAAAAAAAAAAAAAAAGAAATACAACTTGTAAGCTTGTAGAATTTGCATTTCCAGCATGAAAATAAAAGGAAAAGAAAAGATAGACAAATACCTAGGCCTTGCTAGAGAATTAAAAAAAACTGTGGAATATGTGGGTGAAAGTGTTACCAATTAAAGTTGGGGCACTTGGAACAAACCCCAAAAGATTAGATAAAAGACTGGAGGAACTGGAAATCAAAGGAAGAATTGAGACCTTCCTAACTGTTGAAATCGGCTGGAATATTCAGGAGAGTACTGGAGACTCGAGGAGACGTGTTGTCACTCAATTTCAGTAAAAGACCATCAGCTAAAATTCATGTGAAAAACTAATAATAATAATAATAATAATAATAATAATAATAATAATAATAGATATTCTGAACCCTTGCTAAACTAGACAAGTGAGAACCTTAGGAATATGGTTAATGAAACAAGGAAATGGATGACTATGCACAAGATCTTACACCTTTGAGATGACAAAAGTAATAGCACAACTTGATTTCAAACTCGCCTACTACGATGTGACACTCGAGCAAATTAGTCACTACGCCACTGAGACTATCCCTTTAAATTGTAGATCATTAGAGGTATATATATATATATATATATATATATATATATATATATAATATATATAATATATATATTATAAAGAGATTATGTCACTGAATAAATATTTACATAATATTCTCTGTGACTTTGAGATACAAACGGCCACCAATTACAACCAGTTAACAAGGCAGAGTAAAAATTAATAACAGAAAAATTACATAACATCTTGTTCATTTTACCTTTCCAGCTAAAAAGAGTAAACATGAAATTAAGTGAAATGATAGACAAATACTTAGATTTTTCCAGAGACTAGAAAAAGCTGTAAAACATGAAGGTGAGGTTGATAGCCCATGTAAATGTAAAGTCGTCGGTATCAGCCAATCAGCGAAGGAGTCTATCCTCCTTTCACTAGCGCTAGACCAATTAGATTGTGTTTGTGTCTGAGGCGGCGCGCAACACCTACCATCAGCTCCTCACTTTACCGCACAGATCCCTGTGCTACGCTGAGTTGGCGAGGGCCGGTTTCGAACCATGGCCCTTGAGATTCCTAGCTGAACGCTCTACCGACTGAACTATTGGAACCCAAATGCTTGTAAAAGGTATTAGAGGGGAACTGAAGATCAGGGAAGAATCGAAATCACCCAGAATACAGCACTCTTAAAGTCATTTAGACTATATATAAGACTCCTGGAGATCTGAGGAGATCTGACTTGTTGTCACTCGGACTCCAGTGAAAAACTGATGCGTAATATTTGCATAGAGGGAAAATGATGCATGTATTTTATTTCTTTTACTTTGGAGATCCATTCATTGAAGAATACAGTTATTTTCTTGAATTGACTTTTGGTTTGTTATCTCAGTCTATCCACGAACTGAATGAGACAAAAATAAAAAAAAGAAGGAATTGGTGACAGATGGAAAATACAGTGAACAAAAGAATAAATGAAAACAGGATGAGAATAAAAGTTATTAAAAAAAAAGTATTGTGCGAGTTAAAGCTGAATTCTTTATTATCTAAACTGTAGATTTGGTGTCTTTGCTTAATGGCATGTCAACCGTCGTGGTTTATTTAATGCTAAATACACCCTTGTATAAGAACTGTATCGGTGATTGTAGGGTGTTGTTGTTTTTGTTGTTGTTGTTAATCGAATAGTATAATACATTTCTTCCGAGTTTAGGAGTTTTCCATCGAGAATGGAGAGGTCTCCTTTGTTTTTAAAAGATATGAACTCGGTTTTATCAGAGTTTACGTATAAACCGATGTTCCGTGCTGCCTTTTCTAGGCTGTGTAACACGGATTCGGCTGGTGCAGGTGTATTTACGAGGAGTACTAGATCATCAGCATAGTCCGCATCCGTAATAGTCTGTGCGGAATATCGCCTATTTATTGCTTTTTTTTTTTTTAATTTTGAGGCCTTTTTGACGTCTGTACACAGTCAGTAATATGTCTGTTAATTTGAATATCGTACAAGAGTTTAAAGTGAAGTGTTAGAAGATATTACAACGCTGAGGAGTTTACGCACATGAGCATGCGCAGGGATGTAATTCCTATGATACTGTTACAGTTATATTTTACTTATATATAGGGGATAAGAAGATTCCGACCTTTCCTAAGCATATTACTCCGAAAATAAACCTAATAACACGACTGGATTTCGAACACACTTACTAAGATGTCGCACTCCTGTACATTAGCCCCTACGCCACGAGGACTATCACTGTAGATTGTTTGTACCTTCATAATTCCTATCGGATTCATGCAACTCTTTTCAAATCTTCCGCAGTGTCCACAAATCGACTCCAAATCTTTGTATTGGAGCTTCCGGCGTAGATGTCACGCAGTACTGCACGCTGTTTCGAAATTTCTTGAGGAGTAAATTACGTTATGTTGCTATTTGCTTCACAGACAGTACCCAACCGCCTCTAGTTTAGACAAAACCTGTAACAAACAAAGCACATGCACAGAATAGATCATTCAAAATGGCGACAATATGCATCGGATCCTGTATGAAAATTATTGGTATTGGATAGGAATACTTAAAACATGTGTGCAAACAAATGATTATATCATATTTAATTTAAACCATATATTTTGTATAAATAATTAATATTGGATAGGAAGTGTTAAAACCATATATATTTGATATATAAATGTGTGCAGAGAAACGATTGTTACACACTTAAAATGAGAACAATTTAATTTTACATGTCAAAAGTTTTGCGAAAGGTTCCTAATATATTCTTTTTGAAAACTAAAGAATCAATACACAGTACAAAATATTGTTCATATATATATATACTCTCAAAACCCGGTAAAGCTCTCTTGAGTGATTTTAATAGACTTTCACCGCCAACATAAAGCAATGATCGTCTGTTGTTTACAGATTTTATCTCTCTGGTGATAGTAAAATATATACACAGATGTACGCATTTAACAGTTAAAACACCGCTCCTTAATGGCAGTTGTCGATGGTCGAAAGGTTAACGAACCAGGCTGATGAAAAGTCAGTCGGGTTTCGCTACTGGCTGGAGGTAGTTGCTGTGTCTAGCAAAACTGATGAGACGTGAAACGTCGAAACACAGTGTCTGTGGATGACTTATTATATATATATATATATATATATATATATAGTGTGTGTGTGTGTGTGTGTGTGTATATATATATATATATATATATATATATATATATGTATATATATATATATATATATACATATATATATATATATATATATATATATATCATTCTTTCTCTGTCCCTCCCACTTATTTCTTATCTCTTTCTCTCTGATTGTCTGCCTGACTCTCTGCGTGTCCTCTGTATCTACTATGTATTTTATGCAAACATTTTTCATATTTGCAATCTGCAGTATATAAATATATTGCAGATTGCAAATACGAAAAAAGTTTGCATTAAATGAGTAGATAC
This sequence comes from Doryteuthis pealeii, assembly GCA_023376005.1. NCBI lineage: Eukaryota > Metazoa > Mollusca > Cephalopoda > Myopsida > Loliginidae > Doryteuthis > Doryteuthis pealeii. Next base: position 4,309,766 of record CM042137.1, read on the forward strand.
AGAGGACAGACAGAGAGTCAGCGAGACAATCAGACAGAGAGAAAGAGATAAGAAAAAAGTGGGAGGGACAGAGAGAGAGTGAGAGAGAGAGAAGAGAAGAGAGAGAGAGAGATAGAGCGCGAGCGAGAGAGAGAGAGGGGGGGTTGGGGAAAGAGAGAGGAGAGGAGGAGGAGAGAAAGAGAAAGTGGGAGAGAGACCTGGAAACATTTGCACACAACACACAAAACTTACCAAAAAAATCAAAGCTTTCGTTAACTTATCGAAATGTATGACCAGCGGCATTTTCCTTAACTATATTCCCCATTAAGCTATCGATTATATAAATATATATGAAAAATAAAAATAAAAGTTTTTAGTAATTATTGGTAATTAATTGCTTATCTTAATTGCTTTCAATTTTTTTACGACTGCAATTGGAGATTAGATGTAATTTGAAAATAAGTAACACTATAATTTGAAAATAATTAAACTTGTACGACTACTGAGTGATACTTACTCGTGATGCGTGTCATGAAATGAACAGAAAAAATGCCTGGTCGCAAAAATATAATTAGCATTTACAAATTATGAGTCGACTTAATAATATATTGTTTTGATGATCATAGTAGTCATTTGGTAAGATGAGCTTAGCTTAGTACAAGTATTCTATCAGGGGTACCCACTGAGAATCTAATTCAATCTGAATAGTCTACGAGCCTAGCTTGATAACCATTACGTCACATAGGTGACATTTGTGAATCGGGTGTTGACTCAATAGAAAGATTTATTTATTCAAGCAAAATACATTGATATAACACAATCAGAAATACAGTGATTTGACACAATAAGTAATTTCACTATATATATATATATATATATATATATATATATATATATATATAATATATATATATAAAGTCGTTATGGTCATAGAAAATTAGATATTCTATAAAAAGAAGGTTCGCAAAAGGGATTATGTTTTAATATATATAT
>CM042137.1:4315737-4365914 GCA_023376005.1 Doryteuthis pealeii
TCAATTACTACCACTACTACTACTACTACAACTAATAATAATAATAATGCAAAGAAAGATAGATTACTGCAGCCAACAACAGCAATATTAACTGAATTAATAAAAACGAACAGAACCTCCCCCCCCACACACAGAATTTTGGAAACTAAAATGGGTAGAGAACAACTGTATGATTACTTCAATTGAAAAACCCAATAGATTGTTCAGGAGATAATCTGGACATCGATAAGAAAGGAAAATCTTACGAGAGAAACTGACTCTATTAAAAGCAGCTAAAAATAATGTCATAATGAGAAATTGTATCAAAGCAAGGAAAGGTAAGACTCAACAGAGTAGCAAGTGTGGATTATATAGTCTGACAGTTAATCACGTAATAAGCAAATGCAGAAAAGTAGTTCAAAAGAAATACAATAGTAGCTACAATTTGGTGGTAATGGTGATCACTAGAATTTTGCAAGAGATTAAAATTGACTATGCTGAAAAAATACCATATACATAAACCACAATATGTCGTAAAGAATGAGACGCATAAAGTTCTATGGGATTTTAGGATACAAACAGTTCACCCAATCACGGTAACGTAGTGTTAATTAAGAAGAAGAAAATAACTCATCGCCTTATGGGTTTTGCCGGGAGTAATGGGAATGAAGGGGTATATCACAATCCCATGTACTTCGAAATTGGAACCACACTACTAAATGCAGTTTAACATCATACCCAGGACACGTAGATCCTCACCTTCGAGCACATATAAGATAAAAAGGGTTGGATTGTTGTCATAAGAGCAATAAGGTTGGGTAAATCATATCGGTGCAAGGGCTTAATATGACGACCTATTTGCTCAGAAGAGGCCTCTCCAATCGCCCGTCTCGCCCAAGTAAGATCCAAGGTGGAGTGCTGCATGTCATGGATTGCTCGGTACCAGGTTCACGACCTTAAACATCACGTGATTCTACACTCAACCAAGAGGTTAAATTATTGAGGAGTATTAACATTCTGAAGAGGTGCAGTCTGTGTATTCTACAGCTCCAATCGACAAGGTGGGGATAAGAAAAAAGGGACATCATATAGGAAAATCGGATATAACTGGAGGAATTGAATTAGCAATAAGATGGCATCAAAATCTACGGAGAAAAATATAAATCTATAAATACATTAAGTCACAGTCTATGAATAAATGAAGTCACAGAACTTTTAAACAGAGATGAATGAAATGTGTTCCTCAAAAGCATGTACACTACTGCAAACCAAACTTTGCGACAGTAACTTCCTTGACCGAAGATACGGATGATTATCCTTGTAAGATACATCGGACCATTCTTATGATGAAAGAACAAGGGCTCAAACATGAAGGAGAAAAGGAAACCGGTGGTTATGAATATGACCGTTACACAGCGAGTGATGACGTAGACTTAATGAGAAACTCAAAATAAGAGGAAGTGGACTTGTCAGCATTGAGCCTTGTATGGATACAGGTATTTGATGTTGTGAAGAATAAATAAAAATAAGTATATATTAATAATAACAGATAAAACCCCCAACAACAAAAGGTAACACGGACAAACGGGAAAAAAGAAAACAAAACCAAGATTTTAGGAAGAACAACTACCTGGATACTTCAGATGACAAACCGATAGCAAATTAAATAACAGCAAATAATTAAGAAAGCCCAGCAAATGATCAGATATTGCTTGTGTAGAAACTGACATAAAAATGTTAATCACATAAAATATTAATCACATCTATGTTGTACGTTTGGTTTGGTTATGTGATACCAAAGCAATCCTTGCATGAGAAGAGCGGTGGTACTATTTAACCACTGGCTGGTGGGGGGGGAGTAAAAATGGACATTGTTTTCACAGTTTGCTTACTACTATAGGCTACCCTAGTATTTGCCAATACCAGAAGGGAGAATAGTCGGGTTATATGTTTGCCAAGACACCCCATAGTGGTGGAATAATTAGTAAACCAGTCACGAATATCCATTACTCCTAAAAAGCAAGTCAAATCCTCGCTGGATGCTCCATACTTGCAACCTTGTGTCACATCCTACTCGTGATAAATAGGTTGGGTAAATACCTACATTGCCTAAGGATATGAACAATACCTGAAATGCAAGCAGACTCGTGCAGGATTTAAACTCGGATCACGGTGTCTATTTCCTATGATGATAACCATAATAAAACGAACGCCACAAAAAAAACCCTAAAAAGGTGCATTAAAAGAAACAGTCCCACTTTGTAAAGTTTCTGCTTTCTGTATTGACATCTATGACCATTTCATACATTCTCAATGTTTATCCATTCTTTATAGAGATAACGAGCCGGTTTAGCTCATTCTCTAGAGTATTCGGTCCTCGTTAACATAGACCATGAGTACCACAGCTTGGATAACCACATATGTGCGGTAAAATATCCGGGATCAGATGGTGGGTGTGGTGAGCCACGTAAGCCAAAAAATTCCCGAGTCTAGCGCTAGCGAAAAGGGGAGAGACCACCTTGCTGTTCAGGCGATAGCGACAATAGGCCACTCTGCAAAATTTACTTATCGAGATAAGTATTTAAACAGCAATTTATTGCTTATTATATTCATCAAATATTTCCTGAATTACAATGCATTGACATTACATCAAATGTCGAACTACTATACCCATCAAAACAATATCAACAATTCTTAAAACCTTTAATCTAATTATCATTCTAAAACATTTCTTGTTTACTTAGCATATCTACACATCTATCTTTCTCTGAATTGCTGTGTTGACACCTGTCAAAATTTCCGAAAACATGTTAATCATTCTCTGTGTCAAGGTCAAATTTTGAATTCTACTCTATCTATCAATTGATCCACACACACACACACACACACACGCATATATATATATATATATAATATATATATATATATATATATATATATATATATTTATATATATATATATATATATTTTTTTCATTAATTTAATTTTTTTAAAGGTGTCGCCTTATTTCATAAAATATTTCCCATCAGATTTCTTTTCGAAAAAATTAATATTAATAATATGGAAAATAATATTTTAATTTACTGAGAAAATTTTTTACTTGAATAGGTATATATTCTGCAAATAATTAAAATTAAATTACGAATTCATCTATTAAATATAGATTACGAATTCACTATCTATCTATCACTTAAAAAATACAGGTAGATATAGAAAAATAAAACTAAAATATATCAAAGTCTTCGACTATAACTAAAAAAAAACTCTACTAAATAATAAGTTTATTTTGCTAACTAAATAATATTTAGTTGACAAAACTTATTTACGCAGTATATTTGATGAGGAAAGAAGTTCGAAAATTGTTATTTACAATATTTGAGTTTTCTAGTTGGAGAGATAGTGTAATGAGTATATATGCAGATGTATAAATAAAATATTTATCTAAAATGTTAGGATTAAGAATATTTAATGGAAATATTTAATGATTAGAGAATTCTATTCAAATACTTGGAAATTAACTCGATACGAATCAATAAAAAAAATCAAGAAATTAAATCCTTGAGATATACGTGGGTTTGATAACAAGCTACCTTGACAATTTCCTTTAAACATGACAATAGTTCCGCAGCAGACAGTAAACGTAAAAAAATCTGTTATTGCAAAAATGTCCTGGAAAATTCTAATCGATAGTGATAACTGCGTTGGAAAATCGACACAATTATACTTTAAAAAACAGGAAAAATATTTAATGAAAATTATAGAAAAGAAAACAAGTGTCCAGAAAGCAGAATGGTGTTTTGGTAGTAGATGTCTTTATTAATTAGCTTTTGTGTAAAATTTGTACGCAATGCTACCGGAGTGCAATAGATAAATTATTAAAATTAGGTATCATCATCATCATCATCATCATCAGCAGCAGCAGCAGCAGCACCGGTAAAGACGAGTTCACAAAGTACATCTCGTCCGGTACACTAGGTGAATATGATATGGTGCCTGTAGCACCCAGGACTGAAAAAAAAACTGTTAACCAGAACTTACCTGGGAGAAAAAACTCGATGGGCTACCTATGTGGTGACGTTGCGCGGGAGTAAAAGGAGATGGTATTATTATTATCATTATTATTATTATTTACTCCTTTTGAGTTTTCACATCAGTGTTAGCTGATGATCTTTCACTGGAGTCTGAGTGACAGCAAGTCTCCTCAGGTCTCCAGGACTCTTCTGAGTTTTCTGGCAGATTGCAGCAGTGCAGTGTTCTCATGTTTCAATCTTCCTCTGATATCCAAACTTCCAAGCGCTTTCTAATCCTTTTGGGACTGTTCCAATGCACCAACTACAATGTAATAACTTTCAACTTTCATATTCATAACTTTTCAAGTTCTCTGGCAAGGTCAGATATTTGTCTATTTTTTCATTTTCCTTTAGCTTCCCCCCATGTGATCTGCTGGAACTGCAAAATCCACCAGTTGACAAGTTCTTTTCTTTTTGTTTATCAACACTAGGTCTGGTCTTCTTGCTGGGATAAGGTGGTCGGTTTTTATTTCAAAGTCCCAAAGAAATTTTGTCGTTTCGTTCTCAAGAACAGATTCTGGTTTATGCATATACCATTTTGTTGTGTGTCAAAATTTAATTTTTTTGCATAATTCCCAGTGGATACCTTCCCAACCCAGTCGTGTCTAGTTTTGTATTCTCGTTGTGCTAGTTGCTACATTCGCAGAGTATATGGTTAACAGTCTCATCTCTATTACCGCAAAGCTACATTTACTATTTTTGTTGGGTCTTATCAATTTTCGCTTTGAGGTATTTTTGTCCTTATGGCATTATTTTTGCAGCAATTATAAGTGATTCTGTTTCTCTTTTGAGGTTTCCCTTTCTTAACCATGTCAAGTCTTTTTTCAAAATGTGAAACTTCATCTATTGTCGTTTGAAGCGTCCATATAATTGTTTTTCTTCCCATTTTTGTTTCTAATCTTTGTCGTTTTTCTTGTTTGCTCATCTGCCGTTTCTACTATTGTTGGCCGCCATAAGTAGTTTGTCTTTGCTCTTCCTGTGTAATTTCAGTTGTTGGATGTGGTTTCTACGCATTCCTCCTATGTTGGCAAGACCTCTTCCCCCTTCCCTTTCTTGGCCATACAATCTATCTCTACATCTCTAGGGTAGAGCCTTGTGCATTGTCATTAATTTTCTCGTCCTTGATGGGTCTATCTGTCTGAGTTCTTCTTTTGTCCATTTTAAGAATGGTCCTGAGTATCTTATAATGGGGAAGCCCAGGTATTAATTCCTTTGATTTCAGATTTCTGCTGTTAAGTTTTGTTTCTCAGAAGTTTTTAGTTCTCCTGAGATATTCTTTTTTAACTTTCCTGTCATTTCTGCACTTGCATGATATTGTCCCGCTTCTAAAATTCCTAAGTAATTTGTAGCTTTTCATTTTCATCAAGAGATTTTTTAGTTTCCTGATTTGGTAGTTGTATTCCATTCATTAGTTTTCTTTCACCCCTTTTTATTACAAGCATAGCAACATTTTTCGATTCCAAATTCCATCCCTATATCCTGCTATATATTCTAATAGTTTTGTACTAGGCTTCTCCAATTCTTTTTCATTTTTTGCAAAAATTTTAATGTCATCCATGTACATAAGGTGGTTTATCTTCTCTTGTGAATTACTAAAATTTATATCCCCCGGTACATTTTTTAGTATATGGTTTAGCGGCATCATTGCAATAATAAAGAGTAGTGGTGATAAATGAACTCTCCTTGGAAGATGCCTCTTTGGATTTTTACTTCTGCCAGGGATTGTTTTCCAGCTTTTAATTGAACTCGCCAGTTTTCATGCTTTTTTTATGAAGTTTTATAATGTTGTTGGAAATTTTGTCATCTGTAGGCTTCTAAAATCAGGTATGTGGGACATGTCATCAGGCTTTTCTGTAATCAATCCAGGCATTGCAATTTTTCCGTTTATTTTTGACTCTTTAAGAATGTATTGGTCTATGTAAAAGTAAGTCGTGGGTACGTCTTTTTTCCGCTGCCGACATCCTTTCTGTTTTTCTTCTGGGAGAAGTTTCCGCCAATTGAGTGGAAAAGTATACTTCTTCTCTTATAACAGGCAGTTAGAATTTTCAGCATCATGGGTAGACAAGTTTTGGTCTATAATTGCTGGGATATTTCCTTTATGTGGGTCTTTTCTGATTAGTGTAGTTATCCCTTTTGTCATCCATGTCGGTTACTTTCGTTTCTTGTAGGCATTATTATTATCATTATTATTATTATTACTTATTATTATTATTATGTTTCACACCTGTCGTAGGCTGTAGTCATCTGGAGGGTGAGTAACAGCAAGTCTAACCTCGGTCTCCCGGATCTTTGAGTATTCTAGCCGATCCAACAGTGCTGTAGTTTGGATGGTCTTGATTCTTCCTCTGAGTTCAATTTACCCAAATGCCTTTCCAGAGATTTGGGGATAGTTCAAGGGCACCAATTACAATGGTCGACTTCATCTTCATATTCTATAGTTTCGGAATTAGGGGATATATTATTAATTATTATTATTATTATTAGTCAGTCCTTTGTGAGTTTTTTCACACGCACCATGAGCTGATGGTCATTCACTGCAGTCTGAGTGACAACAATTCTCCTCAATCTCCACGACTCTTTCCGTTGTATATCAGCTGATTACAACAATGCTCTTGTCTGGATGGTCAAATCCTTCCACTGATTTCCAGTTCCTCTAGTGATTCTTCGACGCTTTGGGGGCCGTTCCAAGTGCCTCAACTACTATTGGTAATCTTTTTCACCCGCATAATCACACAGTTGTTTCAATTCTCTAACCGAGGTCTATTATTATTTTATTATTATTATTATTATTATTAAAATCTGTGGCGGATGATGTACTTAACATAAAAAATATATGCGTGCAAAAACAAATTTCTTGTAATCAACTGCTTTGAGAAAAAGCAGGCATCTTTCAAAAATGGCGGATTTTGCTGGAGAAAAACATACAGTAAATCGTAAACATCTTTATCATCATAAACGTTAATGCCACCACACTATCAATTCGCTGAAACTTGAACGACACAATGCTTTTCAGATTCAACACAAATGTTGATCGTTTTTTAAGTTTTCGTCAAATATTATTGACTGATTCTTAAAAGTGCTGATAAACATATTTGCAGTCGCAAAAATTTTCTTTCTTCAGTTGCACATTATTAAAAGGTAGGAAATCTGGATAACTAATGTCTACAAAGCATTTCCACTGGACGATTTCAATACAAAGATGGAGGTGTTTCTAAAAAAAGCGTAAAAAGACGATTACTAATAAAGTCAATTTGATATAATTTCTAAAAAGCAAGAAATAAATATTAGGAATGTTTATAATTAATTTATTTCATAAACATTTTTTCAGAATGTAATTTAGTAAAAAAAAAAATAAAAAATAAAAAAATAAAAAAAATACATAATGAAGAATGAGAAATGAAAAATCAAATACAGTATTACCTTAATTACGAATTCCCCAACTTAATTGGTTTCGAGTTACGAGCTGTCACTCGGTCCATTTTTTTTGCACTCTCTTGAGAGCTAAATTTTGAGTTAATTGCTAGCTTCATATACGCTTATGTTAATAAGTTCACTAAAAACATTTTAGTTTCCGGGTTTATAACGCCAAAGTAAAGTATTATTTGTGAAAAAAATAAATATTAAACATTATTTATTACGAGAATTTTATAATTTGCTTGAAGCATTGTGTATATATTGGCTAGGAGGTTGATTTAGAAGGCTATCACAATGCAGGTGTAAAGAAAAAATAATAATACGGTAACAATGGTGTTGTGTGTTAACCTGTAGTTAATTCTTGACAAAAAAAAAACCGCATTCACGTAAACATACAACACTAGAATACAGTTATATAAAAATACCATCATTTAAAAAAAAATTAATTTAAAAAGAAATGCCATAACCAGACTGCTTCAGTTCCAGTGATCTTTTGAAAAAGAGATATTATCTCGAAAATTCAAGAATTAAATACAGGTTAACACACAACACCATTGTTACCGTATAATTTTTTTTCTTTACACCTGCATTGTGATAGCCTTCTAAATCTACCTCCTAGCCAATAATTTATTACGTTTTATTTTATTATGTTTTTATAAAATACATTGCTACTTTTTAATGAAAATTATGTAACAAAAAATGTTTTTATGGAACTTTAAGGAAGTAATGGCATTTCTGTTTATTTCAATGGTGAAACTTTATTTGAAATACGAAGAAATTGAGTTACGAGGGGATAGAATTTAAACTCGTAAGTTAAGGTACCACTTTATTTAAAACTAGTGTTACTGAATTTATCTTTCTTGCAAAATTAAATGTTGGGAAAGATAACGAATTATTCTTAAGTAATTATCGAATAATAGCTGAGCGGCATTACCTCTTATCAATATAGAGTGCACCAACATTTAAATGTGAAAGATCTGTGGAAACAAGATATTTATCAGCTTCTTTAAAAATAAAACAACCACTTTTTTATTATATTTTGAACGCTCTAATTATTTCAAAAAATTCTATCATCCAAATATTAAAGATATCTCAATCGTGGGCGTGAAGTTGCTATGAAGAAAATCAGATACACGTATATATATATATATATATATATATATATATTATATATATATACATAAATTTTATATATATATATTATAATATAGAAGAAAATATTCTAAAATATACAAAACAAAGGATGTTATGATCAGGGGAAACAATTTTATGTGTCAATACTTAAGTATTTCGGTATATTGTACCATCTTCAGGACACTGTTAAGTAATGTTTTTGTGAGGGATAAAATGAAAGATGTTAAGTGTATAGTGAAATGTGTGAATATGATGTTATTAACCGTTAATTTTTATATGTGCGTTTGTTTATTTCCATATATATAATTTCCTATATATTTCCATATATTATATATATATATATATATATATATATATATATTATATATATATATATATATGTAGAATGTTATTCTCTGTACCACGGTTTCGGTGTTCAATGCACACCTTCCTCAGAACTTATAATCATAGTTAGCTAATATATGTATTTGTCTGGTTTAGAATTATGTTTATTTCTCTCACTTGTCTTCTAAAATAAACTTTAGACTTTAAATCAAAACTGTTGCCTTTGAAATTAAAGATTAGTTTTCCATATTCTCATCAGGCAAAAGTAATTTGCAATTCTATCTATCAGCCCTTTTGACTCCGATCCCCTTTTTTATTATTCATCTTGTTTATATTTTACTTATGTGTACTACTGAAATTCCAGTCTTTTGATCTCTATTAGTTAGAATTTTTTTGTAATAATTAATGCATGTAATATCTGATATCTATATTAGACTTAATAATACATTAATGAGTTATGCAATCGGTGGCGGCATTTCCCCAGAAATTCATCTGTCCTATTTAATAATTTTTTCCTATCCGGGAATCTAAAAAACTTTTCTTGTAAACACAAGAAACGTGGATCAGTTAAACTTCGGCAGATATTTGTGTAACGTAGCCGCTCTGCAGGAAATGCAGTAGATCCACTGCACTGGCCACTGCGCTAAGATGGTGTTTACAAGGCACGCTGTCGCCACACGACGGGACACAAACTCTTCTAGAAAAATCAATTTAATCTCTTTTATATGTACTAGCAAATATATGCACCCTCCGGGTGCAAGTATTTGAATTTTAATGTAATGAAATATGTTAAATTTGAAATACTTTTGAAACTAAATAAAAATCCAAATAAAATGATTTGAAACAGAGGGGGTATAATCGAAGAATAGAACAACTTTGAAACTAAGTCTTCCATCATTTTCCATCACTCCCTCCTTTTATTGCTGAATTTTCCTAATTTAAATATTTAGTTAAATTAGGAAGTAAAGAATAAAATTACTGTTATTTCTTTATATTAAAGGATTACTTTTAAGATTTATCCCGAGTTTTTTGCTCATATTCATTAAGAAAAAAACAAACAATTAGAAATCAATAATACAAGCGCATATTTAATAAAATTAAACTTTTAATATCAATATGCAAATTAGCTTTCCTGTTCACACTGTAAACCCGCTATTTTGTTGCATATAAATAAAATTGCATGTTATTAGAATGTAGATAAAGTCAAAAATATTAATAAGGTATAACAATTTTATCAATAACTGAGGTTTAAATAAAAATAAAATTCATGGTGAATGTGACGTCAATAACTAAGGGAATTGTGACTTGAGTAGTGATTTAGTTTCGGCTTCAGACAGACAAACACACAATCTCCATTATAATAAGATTTACCAACACCTCAGCACGAGCAAGATGTGACACAAGATTTGATTTAAAAGCGGACTCTAACAGGTTTGAATTCAGGGTTTTCCTTTTCCTAGACTGATAGCCTAAATAAGGTTAACGGTTCCTGCCCGCCATACAATTTAACTATAGCTGGAGGGAGAATAATCAGATTCATACCTTTCCCAATGGTATTAGCACTATGTGAAATGCAAAGCATTGTCTAGCATTTGAACTCGTCTTTCCGCGTCTATTTCCTACAATGGTAACCATTGGACCACTTTTCACGTTCCATATATAAAAACAGCATTCATTGTGCAGTCATCATCAAAATTTGATATAGATTTATCATTAAAACCAATAAGATAAAAACTGTTACGTCAATAGTATTGCATTTTTTTTTTGTATTTTTCATTCTTCACAATAACTTTGTGCCTCATAAAACTTTACCCCAAAAAGTGTTGTAACTTTCCATTCGATTACTTTCCGTGCACCTGCTGATTGTATGATCTCCCTTACAAGTACGTTGGGTCTAAAGCCATAGAAACCCATTCGTCACTTACGAGGTTTACTTTAGATCTACTCGACGTCCGTGTCTCTGGCTCATTTCCGACAAATACGCACACAAAAGAGATACGCGAACAGATACGTATGACACACGGTCTTTCTAATTGTACATGACATTTCATACTCGGAAGAAGAATGAAATAGAGGGGTGGAAAGTAATACACGTGTAGTTTTGCTTTCATATTTAAACAATAATGTATGTATGTATATATAATTTTCCATGTACATATTAATTGAAAAGAAATAAGATCTCCGAGAAAAATAACGAAAGAATGGACTTTGAGAATGAATGTATTAGCCTTTATCTTAACACTAGAAGCGACTACCCTGCGTCAACTGGGTAGAGGAAAACAAACAAACAAAAAACAAAGTTGTATAATGGTTAGCAAGCTAGTCTTGCAGATCTGTTACTACTGAATAGTGAGTTTAATCTTCGTTGGATGCCCAATAAAAAATCCCACGTAAAAAGATTTTATGTTAATGCGGCCTGAAAAATAAAATGCTTGTTTCCCGCTTCCATATTAATTTGTTTAACTTTGACATTCACGGACATTTTTAATGCTATTTTAATTTTTAGATATTTTCGCGGATATAAATCAAATCTTCATAATTTTTCCAAAAATAAAAGCTAAACTCAGTAACAGTGAATGTACATACGTATTTATTTTGACTTTAACTGTTTTACTTTCGTAATTTCCTCCGGACATACATTCATACATACACATAACAGCCCTTTATATATGTATAGATTAATGAGGATAGGGTAGAATCCGATACAGAATTCAATATGCATATAGAACAAAACATCTATAGCTCAGATTATAATAATATAAAGTATACCCTTACTAAAATATCAGGTAATAGACTGATGTCGATTTTACAGCCACATCAAACCTGAAATAGTGTAAATATAATTCTAGTCAGATAACGTAGATGAATAAAATTTTAAAGATTGTAAAAAAAAAAAAAAACGTTAAGGAAACGGCAAATGTCAAATTATAAGCTATATTAATATTGCAATATATCAACAATCAACAAACGATTTAAATTGTGGATGAATGTTAGCATAACTTCAAATAGTATATTTGAGAATATTAAAATCACAATCAATTTAGAGAAACAGTTTTAAAATTATAATATTATATATATTATATATATATATATATATATATATATATAATATATATATGTAGTAACTTTTTCTCGATTTGTTTACACACTTTACATTTAAACCGATATGTACGCCTAATTCATTTAATTATAATTAATTAATTAACAAATTAGGTATGACTTTAATTAAGCACATAATTTCCCAAGAAATTGTCGGCTATCGCCATTTCAAACACATTGTTTATCCACTTCATATATAAGTTAGTAAAGTCGTCGCGTTAGCCTTAAGTCGGTATCACCCAATCAGCGAGGGTGTCTATCCCATTTTCACTAGCGCTAGATCAAGGAGATCATTTTTGCGTCTGAGATGGAGCACCACACTTACCATTAACTCCTTACTTTACCACACAGATCCCTGTGCTACTCATACGTTGAGTTGTCGAGGGTCGGTACCAAAATAGGAACCTTGTGGTTTCTAGCCGAACGCTCTACCTACTGAGCGTGAGGAACGGCAGTGATTTGTAAAGATTATGAAATATTATAATATATATATATATATATATATATATCCTAATCTTTACAGATCACTGCCGTCCCTCACAATATATATATATATATAATATATATATATATATATATATATCATAATATTTACAGATCACTACCGTCCCTCATAATCCTATAACTCCAGTACCAGAATCTTTCCTCTCATGAGCCCTCAGATGACTCATCAAACCGCTGCAGATCCACAAAGTTTGATGCAAATATGACATAGGAAGGACGTTCTTCCCATTGTATCAGATATATCAAACGATAAATTTGATGCTAATACACCTGCATATATTTCATATATCTCTTATCTGATGGTAAGGCTCTAAATCTGTACATATAGTTAATATGGAGTGCCCCTTCATTGACCTTTCTCATACGACCACTCTGTGTTGGAGTTGTAGTACCTTTTCGGTTACTATCTATGGAGCAAATAAATCTGTTTAATAAACATTGGTATTCAATAAAACCACATGCACAAAAATCTATTAAATAACAACTACACAAAAATCTAAATATGAATGTATAATGAAGGTGATTCCTTAACTTCAAGATATAAAATAACCTTAGACAGTCTGACATGCCGTTAAATTCAATCAATCAATTATACGTCCTATTGTCAATACAAGAAAACCATTTCGTCCTTCCAGAATGTGTTGTCTTCTTTCGTGTAATATTTTTCTTTGGAATATTTCATATTCAAACAGGTGACTTTTGAAAGAATTATGCGCATATGAATGCATATCGGCGCACAATTACATGTATTTACATGCATCATTATCATGTCCGAAACTGCACCTCCGGGTTAAATAATTATACGGATTTCTTGATGTTCAGAAGTCCGTTTCTTCAAGTTGAACTTGATACTCCAGGCACGCTTACTCCTTAACAAGGAAATGACAAAAGAAGACGATCAATCATAATTGTGTGAGTATTCGGTTTCTCGGTTGAAATTTCGCATTAGCATTAAATCCCCACAAACAAATTCTGCTGTAGACTTACACAAACGCCGAGTATAGCAAGTGATACAATTTATATTGTCATAGATTGTTGACAGAACTTGTAGTTAGTTTGAAATAGGTTCTTTGAAGTTAAAAGTGTAAGCGGATAGATTTCCGTTGGATGACCCCAACTAACCCCTAGAGGCGCAAATCTTGCTCGTTAAGAGAAACGCGTGATTAGTTAGTTAGGTTTTAGATTCGACCGGACATTGAGGCAAGGCAGACGTGTCACTGCTGAGGACGAACTTTCACCCACGCGGCGAATAAGAATATGGGCTAAATAAAAGCTTGATCAAGAAAAAATGTCTTGTGAATTCATTTTACTGCTCTTAACCATTGACTATTTGTCACATCCTGATCATGACGAAAAAGGTTTGGAAAAATACTGAATTTCCTTAATTCTTAGGCAATAGAAAATATGTCATGTATAGTGAGTAGCCAAAATTGATAGTTTTTTTTAAAACTAAATATAAAATTTCATATCTGTTCCAATAAGTACATTCCACCTTTTTGTTATAAAGCTAATTTTCACTAATGATTTATATTGATATATTTCCCTTATAAAACTGGGTATATAATAGAGAGAGTCATCTTAGGTATATAATACAGAGAGAGAGAGAGAGAGAGAGAGAGAGAGAGAGGGAGAGAGAGAGAGAGAGAGAGAGAGAGAGATGATTTGTGTTTTACTGCTTCTTCGTCTAGGTCGTTTACTGGTTCTAATTCTTCGGCCATTTTCTTTGTTGATCTGTTGGGCTTCTTCTTAACATTTAATTAACAACAAGACTTAGTTATCTTAATAATAAAGCTTTATTTCCCCAGCCCATGTTGATTCCACCCGGGGGGGGGGAGATAGATACCAAGAGCTGACAACAACGTCTACGCTCCGTGAAAGCCGTATCGACTGTGACTAACTAAACTAAGAACTATTCTCACGCGTTTAATAGCGCCCTTTTTGAAGGGGTCGAAGGTTATTAACCGTTAAATCTATCGGTAACTTTCCATAGGACCCCGTTATTTTCAATTAATGGACCCTAATCAAAATTCTAACTACGGGTACGTTCAGTGACAAAGACGATTTACTGTTCAATTAATTTTACTCATCACTATTCATAGTGAAGAGCATAATACTTTTCTATGGTAATATGAAGTATGAAGAAAAATGTAGTGTTATCAAGGAAGGCTACGAATTTTTAAATAAAAGTTTACATCAGTTGGTAAGCTCATCGAATTCAAACGGCATGAACGCTCGAGTGAAGATTAATAATTGAAAAAACTGTCCTTTAAGGGTCACGTGACTGCAACAATGTCAAGGATGTATAACCGGAATTTTGTGAATTTCGAATGCAATGCTACTTACACTTTTGATAATGAACAACGATGTGCTAATGTATTTGAACCTTAAGAAATAAAAAGGCTTTGGATTTATATAGCCTCAATTCACGTTTGTCGAACTTTTATATGTACACAGGCAAAAAAAATCTTGATAAAAACTGAAAAAAAACCCAAACAAACAAAAAAAAAAAAAACAGCCCAGTTTTCCGCAATATTTAATGCAGCTATCAATCTTGTCAGATCTGTGATATGCTGGATATCGTGCAGTGGACTTGCCAGGAAGGTTTACCAATAAGGGGAGCAAGAGAGAGAGAGAGAGAGAGAGAGAGAGAGAGAAGAGAGAGAGAGAGAGAGAGAGCGAGAGGGAGAGAGAGAGAGAGAGAGTCATAGTAATCCTTGTTGTCTGCATGACTCGATGATGATGATGATGATGATGATGATACATGAATTAAAATATAAATCATATATATTCTGAAAAAAAGATGCCAATGACTTATTCTAGATGGGTAGTCTTACCCCTCTGCAGGGGGTTATAGTCAGCGTGTTCTAAGCACCGCTACCAGCGTTAAATATTATGCATAAATATCTATGACAATTATCCTTATTCAGAATTCAGTTAATCATACATTTGCTTACTTCTAATTTAATCTTATTAATTAATCAAATTAATACGATTTAATTTGTGAGCTATAAACCTATGTTAAACACAGGACATCCCGTTGAAGTGTAATGGTTAACCAGCTAGTTTCGCCAATCCATTATTACTGAATAGTGTGTTAGTTCCTCGCTGGATGCCCCACACTTACTTTTACCCCACAAATCTCACCAATGGAGAATGAATTGGGTAAATGCAAAGCGTCTTATTGTGGTATAATTGTTAGCAAGCTAGTCTCGCAGATTAATTACAACTGAATAATGAGTTAGATGCTCCTTGTTTCACATCCCCGACATGGCCAAAGGTTTTGGTAAAACTTGGTCATAACTTGTGAACGTAACTGGAATTAGAATTTGATTTAGGACCGTCAACTTAAAATCATGAGGTCTATAAAAAATTACCGATACCGGCAGTTAATAATCTTTGACCCCTTGAAGGCGCGCGATTAAGCGCCATGAAAATAAGTTAGTTTAATTGGCAGATGCGATCCGGTTTTCAAAAAGCGTAGTCGTATTGTAAGCTCCAGGGCCCATTTTCCCCGCAGTGGAACCAGTGTGGGCAGGGTTGAAAATAAAAGCTTGATCAAGAACAACCAAGTCTTGTTATTAAGTAAATATTAAAACAATGACCAGCATAGTCCTGTAAGAAGAACTAACAAAGACAGTCAACCCTCAGCTGATAGAAGTCAGACCAGGGAGAATGGCGACCGACAAGTTAGACGACCTACACGAAAAGGTAGAGGCAGTAAGTAGTAACCAGAAATAAAGAACGTAAGAATCACCACTTATCCTTTCTATCATCTCTAATCTATCTCCCCTCTCTCTCTCTCTCTCTCTCTCTATCTCTCTCCCTCTCTCTCTCTCTCTTACATACCCGAGATGAACTCTCCACTGTTTATATACACCAGAGTAAAGGTGTATAACAAAAAAACTCTGAATTGTATATATTCTGGAAGAATATACCTATGCACCATTCTAGATGAGCAGTCTTAGCTCCCTTCAGAGGGTAAAATCAGCGTATTTGAAGCTTCATCAAAAGACTGTGGTGAATTGGTGAATATATTTCCTTTATTAGACAGGCTATCGAGAATATGGCATGTGAATTTAAATCTAAGTCAATGGCTAATTGATTTCCGATTTATACAGCTTGAAAAATATAATTATTATATAAATCTAAAAAATAAAAAAAAACTCTCAAAGAAATACGGTGATCCCCCCAAACAAATGAAACTGGCCAAGTCGGGAAACATAGCACTTATCTTGAGTTGCGAAAAATATTGCCCTTTCTTCGCGACCTCGTATAAGTATAGTTTCTGGTAAAAGTAATATTAAGATGAGCGACAAATTACCTTTCCGATATAAATATACTTCAGGGTTCATGTGGTATCATATGAATAATTACTATAAAGTTTAGTAGAAAATAACAACTTTTGGTGATAAGATTCACCAACATTAGATAAGTTCATGTTTCTTTCCCCAAATAACAATAAGCTAATCCCCAATCCATCTCCTTAGACATTTGTAGATCCTAAAGAGAATTACATCTCCATTGGTTGAATATAATCTGGGGATTCACTTCCGGTTTTTGTCTGTAACAAAAACTGCGTCATTGCTTACGTCACATTACCCAATACATAATCCAACGTCATAGAATAGATAAACTCAAAATGTGAGCATGCAACGCTAGACAATCCTCATTGTTTCAATAAATAGATGCCCGGTGTTATATATCTATATATAAATTGTTTTATTCGACTATAATATTTAAAGTTATCGGTACTGTTTCCATTTCAAATTGTCTTTCTTTCTATCTTTCTTTTTTTACTCCTTCAATAAATTTGACGATTTTACATACTTATGGTACACACTCTATGACATTGATTTTTCAGCTCCGTCCCCTTAGGCAATATGTTTCAAAAATTTATTTTTACATCGCCCGGAGGGTGTTTTTTATTTTGTACTAGTTGGAATAATTGAAATTGTTCTGAGCCTCAATAGAAAACCATCAAAACTAACATTGATCGCAAGAAAACAAATTTATAACAAATAAATAAATAAAACTGATAAATGAAACAGTTCCCCTAACTTTTTTTTACCTGCGGCTTTGAGCTTCTGATTTTAATTTCCTGTGCTTCTTCTCCGGACGCTGGTCGAAGCCGAACAGGGATGCCTGACCACTGCCGGGGGTCAAGTAAATCAAGCCCATAAATCTGACCTACACGAACGGGGTTGCTTTGTTCCCGCGTAACCAATTCTGACGCTATCCGTGGGACAAATAAATATCAGCGAAGCGAAAGGGAACAAAAGAATATATTATTCTTTCGTGGAGTGCAATATTGCAGATTTCACAGTTCCGCCACAGCCACTATGTAAGTATATGCGAACGACTGCATGCGTAAAAAGGGATGAGGAGAGTCTCGCTAGGCTTTCTTTGCGCGCTATCACAGGAAGATCCTAACAGTGATTAAATTCTATTATCCTCCAGCTTGTTTTGCTTTACACACACTTTTTGTTTTCTTCACTATTATCCGATTCTTTCCAACCCAAAGATTTTCCTCTTCAAACTCCTAAACCCTATTTTGTATTTCTTCAATTTACACGCATAAACAGAACACACAAAACACATAAGCACAAACACATACAAAGTCTACACCTTAGTACATTTGTCGCTCTTTCTTCACACAGAAACACACATTTGCATACACATACATATGCAAACACACACACACACACACACACACACACACATACCCCCCCCCACACATATATATATATATATATATATATATATATAGAGAGAGAGAGAGAGAGAGAGAGAGGGAGAGAGAGAGATAGAGAGAGAGGGAGAGAGAGATATGGATAGATAGATAGATAGGTGAATAAAATAGAATATTTCTGTGAGAGGGTTCAGCCCCAAAAGTTGAAGACGCATTCATAGATACAGTTTACATGCATACATATACGCTGTATACACCTTAGTACATTTGTCGCTCTTTCTTCCCACAGATACATACATATTTATACACACACATACACACACACACACACACACATACACAGTGCATTTTGGTTTCTTAATTTCTAATTTTTGTATGATTATCTGTGATTATACCATCTTAATTTCCATGAAGTACTTGAAATTCCTAAATATATCAGTTTTCCCATGTTCTTTCTTTTATATATATATATATATATATATATATATATATATATATATATATATATATATATATATATTTATATATATATATATATATAATATATATATATATATACTTTTAGGCATGTTTTATTAAACTGACGGACAAGGATTTGGTGTTTAGCTTTTTATATCTTATTATTATGGTGTTATACATATGTCCTTTTTATCATATTTTCTGATAGTATATTCCGCAACATAACTCGAGAATGGAATCTGCGTATACTTTTTGATACATAATAATGTCGCCATCTTATTCGGATTGAGTTCCTTGTTGTTCCATCTTCTTTCTCTTTGTTCTATCTTCTTTGCTGGTTCTCGTTGCGATATTCATTCGTTAAGTAGAATATTAGCGAAGTCAACTCATTTGTGTGAAGTTTTCTTGTGACACTCAGACACCTTTTCACATTTCGTACGAAACCGTGAGAGCTGTGCATTGATGGAATGTAAGACCACACAAACTACTGCTCTGAGAACTCCAGGGTATCAAGGGTAATCAATTTCACAGTTAGCATCTTATCCCTACCTTCTTGAGTTTGCATGACTTTAAATCTTCCAATTGAATTTTAGCTTTTACTTTAACCCAAAGGATATAACACGTCAAACAATCTCAATTGACCTCAGATAGACAAAACGCTTTCTCTCTGGGGACAACGGTTCGATTTAGATAAAATATAGTTAATGCCAACTAAAATATTCTGCCATTCTATTCGTTAAGATTTTGAATCGTAGACAAAAAGTGTCCAGTCCGAGAATCGTTTCCCTTTTTGAAATGTCTCAGCAATCAGAAACTGGACTTGTCTCTACTCATTGGAATGCAATGGGGACTTAATAGCAAAAACTAGACTTTTTTTAAACTCCTAGCCAAAAAAAGATGAGAACCGATTTGCGTTGTCTGTTTTAGCATCATTCTCCATGCGTGGGTCACCTAGTGCGGATCGAATTGATGATTTAACTGTAATTTATCTATGAGACTAGTTTGATAATCATGAAAATGCGAAAGAGCGACATATTCCATCCAGAGTGGCTGTTCCCACTGACTGCTTATGTGCGATGAAAACCCATTAACAGATAGAGATAGTATACAAATTGTATATGTAGCATACCTATTTGCAGCTACGGTAAAAGTTGTAGCATTTTTCAAGCATGGTAAAATACCAAACGATAGTAGTCGTTCCAGTAATGTAATGACCCTACTCCGTACAAGCTGGGATACTTTCCTAGCATGATGAAATTAGTAGGCTACCATATGATAGTATGAATGTCAGTAGTGTCATTTCCCTACTCTGTTCAGAGCTGTTACTTCATTTTGTATTCTCCAGTGAATTAATAGTTGTATGCTCAGTCTGTTAGTCGTTCTTTAAGAAGTGTTTATAGGGTTAAACATCGACCTTTTGTAAATATATATGGTCAGTTTTACTTCTTTTTTTCAAAGATTGCGGCACTTATTAACACTTTTCTCTTTTTTTAATTTGCTCACCACTTTCTTAAATATAAAGTATTTCTCATACATATTTGAACATTCACTTTGCTTCTCTAACACTTTAACAATTCGTTTTAAAACAAAATATTTACCTACAAATTATTCGTGTACAAATCATATATACAAAAAAGAAAAATAACCAAATAGCCAACCTTTGATTATAATCGTTATATTTATTATTGTTTTTGGTCTGGTTCTGGCTTGGCCATGTCAGGAGGATGAACAAAGGCCGCATTCTCAAAGACCTACTGTATGGTGAACTAGTGGAGGGCACCCGACCGGCAGGGAGACCACGCCTACGCTTCAAAGATATCTGCAAGAAAGACCTGAAGACATGCCGCATCGACATAGACACGTGGGAGGCTTGTGCAGAAGACCGTGCAATCTGGCGCCTCCTCGTCAAACAAGGAACAAAAAGAAGTGAAAAAGAGAGGAAAAAAGCTGCCACAGAAAAGAGAGCTAAAAGAAAGGAGAAACAGCAGCACCCCCAACACTCACAGAAAGCATCACCTTTTATTTGTAGCCACTGCACCAGAGACTGCCATTCGAGAATCGGTCTGTTCAGCCACTCACGTAGCTGTAAGAGAGAGAAGAGAGAGAGAGAGAGAGAGAGAGAGAGAGAGAGAGAGAGAGAGAGAGAAAACTACGCCATCGTCTAAAATAGACGGAAGGTTGCCAACCAGGGGCCAGAATAAAGACACAAGAGTTGAAATGAGCTAAACAAATATATTAACAAAGAACAGTAGTACAAACATATACAAATAAAAGATAATCGCGAGGCTGTCTTATCAACGATCCGCTGAAATATTAATTATCTCTTAAGTGCAGAACCTGCTGATATTTATCGTTGGAAGAGTTCATTCGTGGGTGGTAAATTACCATAAAAATGATTAAAATAGAAAAATTATGCAAGTGGTTGTGTATTTCCTATTGACATTATTTGAAATTTTCTTTCGGCTCATTTGATATCATTGAAATTAAAACATATCCAAATTCAACTGTTAAAACACTTAAAATCCTCTTAACGTAAGAATACATTGATATAACTTTATATATATATATATATATATATATATATATATATATATATATATATATATATGTGTGTGTGTGTGTGTGTGTATATATATAAAGTTATATCAATGTATTCTTATGTTAAGAGGATTTTAAGTGTTTCAACAGTTATATTTGGATGTGTTTTAATATATATATATATATATATATATATATATATATATATATATATATATATATATATATATTCAAGATAGAACTTTATATCATTCGATTCGATAAAAACAAAATATGTATGAAGTCGCAAATATAGATAGTGTATAATTGTATTTCAAAATACAATATAAAAATCAAATGAAAAAACACATAGAAAATAGTACTTTAGATTTCATAGCTGAGAGATACCTAACGTCTTATGCATTACTAATACGCATGCGCAGATTCGTATATGCGCAATACGCAATAAACGCACAATAAATTGTCGGATAACACATAAACCTACACAAAAAGATACAAAACCTAACACAAATTAGAACAAACTCATCTTACAAATTACGCTAATTTTTTGAATGAAGTCACAAACACACACACACACACACACACACACACACACACATAAACACACACACACACACTGACGTGTACACACGTACACCTATGTACGAAATATGACCCATACCTGCAGAAAAACACGCACGCTTACACAATAATGGCGTTTGAAATTATTCCTTGAGGAATTTTTATTAATTAAATATTTTAAAGAATCCGAATAAATGCAAATATGATAGTCCAAAATACGGGCAACTACTTTTATTCTAAACTGAATAATGTCATCGCCCCAAGTAGCACAATCAAATCAATATTAATAGTTATTTTGCCAATGTGCGTTGAAAATTTCATTGTTACAGAAGAACAATTAACAGTTTAATTTTTCAAGATTTTTTTTATTTTCATTTTTTTTTAAATATTAAGTTATCTTCATGTAGGATTGTTATTTTGAATATAGATTGTTGTTTTTTGCTCCGTACAAATCACCCCGCCTAAAGAGTATTTAGCACACACACACAGAAAAAAAAAGAATAAAGAAAAAAGAAAACCTATCGGCGTATGAACTATTTTTTTCCATCAATCTGAAGCAAACGGGAATTAAAAGTGCATCTGAACCATTTCACAAGAATCGGCTTAGCATGAAACCACTATGTCACTAGCGTTTTGATATTCTTTCTTCTCTAATAATAAACGCGAATGTCCATGTGTAACATTTGTTCAGATTTAAGCCTAGAGGACGTATCCCAACATATCATACCATTTTTGAATCAGGCCGAGTATCAATAATCAAATTAAAACAGTTCTGACCGAATCCGGACACGCAGTCCTGAAATTTTGGATTCCCAAGAATTAATTACTGCGGTTGTTTTCGGCGATTTTTACTTGATTTATTTTACGGGAACCATTTCCCAGAAATCAGCTTAGCATGAAAACATTCTGTCACAAGCATTTTAATATTCACTCTTTACTATATATAAAGTGGTAACTTGACTTACAAGTTTCATTTTCTCCGTTTGTAACTCAATTTCCTCGTATATCAAATCAATTTTTTTCATTGAAATGAATTGAAATGTCATAAATTCATCTGCAAAGTCTCAAACCATTGAAGCTTCAATTCCTACAAGTTTGTCAAGTTTCCAGTGCCTACATTCTTAGAGACCTGATTCTACCCTAATAGACTAATTTCCGTAGTTGCCAGGCAAATTCCTGCGCAGCGTAGTTCCCAACGACTGCTACTTTTCACCGAAGTGATTTTATAGTTTTACTTCTAAACTGGTTGTCTTATCTAGACGAAATGAAGCCATTCCATCCTACTATTTACCCATGGCTGGGTGGGGGAGAAAGGATTCATGCCTTTCCCATGGTTATTAACACTAAATGAAATGCAAATAGCCTCGATCAGGATTTGCAGTGGTGTCACCAATTCCATTCACTACGACAATCACCTTTACGGTTAACAGGCCTCAACTGACCTAGCGTTGCATCCATTTGAACATTTGTATTTAAACTATTTAAAATTCTTTGTAGCCATGAAATCAGTAGTTGCACTAGAATAAAATCGGCGAAGATCGCTTTCTAAGTAATTTTCCGAGTGTGTGATTTTGGGCGAATAATCGGGAATTACGGAGTTGAACAAAAACGACTGGTTTGTGCAGTTTTGATGCGTATAGTCCAGTTCTCGAGATATTTTTTGTCAACTAAACACAATACTGTCTAATTATTGAGATGCTTAGACTGAGGAAATTTCATTATAAATACATCTATCAACCTATTGTTAGATTCAATCTGTAGCGTTGTCACCGACTACTGTTTTGTTCGTGATGACACATCGACGTATAGGGGAGGGAAACACAAAAAACACAACTCGCCTCAAGCGTTACGACATCTATTGCTTTATTCACTCTGTTCTGTTTCTGAAGCCGTGGAAATAGGTGAAAATGAATCACGGACACAACTTGTTTCCTCTTTCTAGTAGGAAGAGGAACTTGTATCTTTGAATCTATCCTTGTTCTCCATTCACATAAATGAATATCTACTCCTACCCCAGCCACAAAAAAGGACGAATCGAAAGATCTTTTATTTAGGTTAATAAAACACCCCGCCATTACAAACACCTCGCGGGAAATACATTGTACTACCAATTCCCGCCATCACTTGGATGGCCTAGTGAGTCACCTGACCTCGGCAAGACCCGGTTAAACGCTGTTTTCAATCGTGGGTTCTAAGTGAAGCATATCTTGTTACACCTCACCCATTGGACGTGATGTTGACCTTTGTCAACTCTTTTTTTTCTACCCGATTGCTGGCTTTTAAAAAGAAAATCTATTTTTCTCACACCCAATTACCATTAACTCACATCTAGAATTTCCTATCATTTGATCCCTTTTATCAAAGTCAAGAGGTTTGTTTACGTAATCCCCTGTCAATAGAAGATTGTTGATTTCCATTCTAAACTACGTTTCCGAAACTGTCTAATAAACTATATAAGATTAATGTGAAGGAAACATAATATATATGCACGTAATAGTATCATTCAATATATAATTGTAATCATTTGTTACAATTGTGTTGTTTTTTTCCCCAAGAGGGTTGCTTTATTCGCCTGCGCGTATCATGAACGAAAATTAAGTGATTAACGTTGATTGCAGTCCAATTGAGACAAACTGACCCAGTCGCATTGGCAGCAGGTTATAATATAGTCAAGGTTTCATGGAATAGTATTGTGTTTGTTCTTCCTGTGGTCTTTGTGATCATGTGGATATTTTCAATGGAGGAGACTACAGTCGCCATCTACTTATTTTCCAAAACAGAACCTTCAAATTTTATATTGAATTTTATTTATTTTTATTTTATCTTAATTTTGCTGATGCCATATTGAATTTATTTTGTCAGGTATAGATATATTTAATCTTTAGTAACTGAATTAATTAAAACCTAAGAATATGTTTATATTCGTGCAATTAGTATACATACATCAGGTAGAAATCTATCAGATATAGGGAGTTTTATATTCCTTAGAATCTGGGTTCTACATTTGTGCGACCAGAGGAATATTTGGTAATAAATCATATCAATGTATTAAGGATATAAAGGAATAAAGAAAATCAAAGAAAGATACCGAATCCGACTTTTTATAAAGTCGGATTTCAAACAAAAAGAACAAACAAAGACCAAAAGAAAAAGAGAGATAGGCAGATATTAACAGAATGAAAAACGAAGAAAAAAAAAACAAAACAGAAAAAGATTGTCAGGAAAGAAAATCAGAATTGAACGAAAATAAACAAATTAAAAACAAAAGAAAGATCAGAGAGAACAAACACAATCGAATATAAAGAAAGAAAAACACAAAAGAAGAAAAAAAACGAAAATAAACAAACAATAGAAAAAAAGGAAAAAAGAACGAATAATCACGAAAAAAAGATAAGAAAAATAATGAAAAGAAAGAAAAAAAGAAAGAACATGAAAGAACAAACACAAAAAAGAGAAAAGGAAAGAACGAAAAGAACACAAAAGAACAAAAAGGACAAAAAGACAGAACAAACATAAATGAAGAGGAAGAAAAGAAGAAAAAGAAAAAAAGAAGAAAAAGACAAAAAGAAAACACAAAAGAAGAGCAAGAAATAAGAGAAAAAAAAGAAAAAAAAGAACAGAGAAGACAACCATAAAAGAAGGAAAATACACAAGATAGAATTGAAGCAATAAAAAATATACAATGAAAAGAACAAACACAAAAGAAAAAGAAACACTAAAACACCCAAAAGAAATAATGATGGTTTCGATCGAATTTAATCCCAAATAAATTGCTCAGTATTTCTGAAAGGAATCAATAGTTTTCCTTTTCAAAAACCGAATCCTCCCGAAATTGCTAATCTACCAGTGAAAAGGATTTGCAAGTCAAAGATGCAAACTGTTGTTAGGGAGTTACGAAGGTCATCCTTTAGCATTAAGGAAAAAGGACGCCGCCTTTCTGCCCTTTTCTCCCTTAATCCGAACACCTGATGAACAAGTACTAAGTACACGGTAGAGATGATTTGGGGGGAGTCGCTAAGGTGAGATCTTCTTAGGTATAACCAGTTGTTACGTGGAGGCAACATGTAATTAGGCAACGGGAAATAATGAACTTGCTCGAGGGGATTATCACTACGGGTTGACCTCAGCTTAAATTTGGCCTCGGGATTAAATACGGGCTTATGTACTACGACTAATAGATAAGTAGCATGCTTCCTACTAATGAACCAGATTTATCATTGTATGGAACCATTTCGAAGATATTTAATGCAAGTTTTATCTCTCTCTCTCTCTCTCTCTCTCTCTCTCTCTATTATATATATATATATATATATATATATATATATTATCCATAATTTTAGATTTCATATCTGTTATTAAAGCATTGTGCCCTCTTTGTAGGCAAACATATTTCCCATTTGTCGTCCTCCATTATATTTGAACCTGTGTTTTTGCAAAAATTTTCACTATATTACATACCGTCGGATTCACTTCCATTTTTTCTCTTCACACACACACACACACACACACACACCACACACACACACACACACACATATATATATATATATATATATATATATATATATATATATATATATATATATATATAATTTTCATATAGTGTGCTATATTTATTAGAAAGAGAGTTCAAAATCATTGATAGGACATGTATATCTAAAGATAGCGTGGACATATCATTGATAGAGTATGTATATCAAAGTTAAAGTAGATTGGACATGAAGTCAATGGCAATTTGGAAACTGACAGAATCTCACCTATGCGATTTACAAACCAAAACACAGACTGGCATCATAGAAATATGTTTATTTCACTGCTGAAATTGTATGAATACAAGAGATTGTGGCCTTAAGTGTAAACAGAACTTGAAATGTAAAAAGTTTACAAATAATCCCAATTTTTTTTCTTTTCAGTGGTGTCGCTAACGTAAGTTCACGCTAAAATTTAATGATTTTTAAATAACTATTTTTTTATCATCTTAATTACTTTTTTAGGGTTATAATTCAATGAATTAGGTGTGTTTTATTTTGTTGAGTTCATGAGCGAAAACGTTTTGTATATATATATATATATATATATATATATATATATATTTGTGTGTGTGTGTGTGTGTGTGTGTATATATGTGTGTGTGTGTTGTGTCTGTGTATGTGCGTTTGTGTGTGTATGTATGTGTGTGGTGGGGTACGTGTGAGTGATTCGTGTCTTCATTTCACCTTAGAAAAAATAAGATAAATTACATTAACTGATAATATTTCTTGACACGTTTGAGTTTAATTATTTTACGTTATAACAGCCCAGTTTTATCAAAGTGTTGATAAAAATGATATCAACATTACTCATCTAATTTTTAGGGATTAATACTTGATAATTTTTTTAGAATTAGATTAAATTTAGAAATAGACAAAATTTAATCTTTTAATCGTTTAACTTATCGATATCTATGTCTTGATAGATTTTATAGCAAAAGTACATCGTTAATTGTTTTATTTTTGTAGTTTCCCCAGGACATACATACACACAACTGTCCTTTATAAATGTATAGATTGCTAACAAGGGTCGGTTTAGTTTAGTCGGAAGAGTATTCGCCTCGGTATCGCAAGGGCTCGATATCGGTCGTTGAGTATCACACGTTGGTTTATCTTATGCGTGCGGTACAGTATCTGGGACATGAGGGTCGGTGTGGCGCACCACCCCAGCAAAACAATGTTCCTGGTCTAGTGCTAATGAGAATGGAATATTCTCACTTGCTGTTCGGCTGATACCAACATTATTCCTCTTCGTCGACTTTTATTTTTTATTTTCTGCCAACTAAGGGATCAAAATTGGGATTTATTCGCGGCTTTTAGTGTAAAATTTTGATTAAAAACATAATCACTTATATGACACAAAACTTATATATAGTTGCTATTTACACAAAATGTGATGCTAGGTCGATAGTATGGGGCATCCTGTAAGGATCAAAATCGCTATTCAGTTGTAATGGATCTTACACTACGATACGAAAGCCTCGAGACTTATATATTGTATCTATTTTCAGATTTCTATTGCCGGTATCTCACTCTGACACAAATTTAAAAAGTAAAAATACTTGAACAAGTTTCGGTGATCTACAGATTAATGTCATTGATAATAGAAAGAGCGGCTCGAGTATAAGCATTTAATGTTTTTTCCCACTAATCTCCGATAGAAATATTGACAATATGATAGTTTTGAGGTATTATTTTAAAGTGGACTTCAAACCAACCGAATCTGCTTGCAGAATTAAAAAAAAGTGGAAGTTAAATATTTATCCAACCCGTTCGCCACGGATAGATTTGTTGACTGGTTGGTTGGCTGGTTGGTTGGTTTTACTACATGTTGGGTTATTTATTGTTTTATTAATTCTTTTTGGGTATTCAAATTCTTTTCAAACACATTTTTAATACTCATTTTTTATCTATATAACAAATAGATAGGATCCTAACAGGTACTAGCACACCGAGTCAGGGTTGACCTGAGAGTAATGGCGATACAAGTGTACTCCACATTTCTCAGGGTTCCAGAATTAGAACTTCACCACGAGATGCAGATAACATCAGACAAAAGACACCAAAACACACAGCCAAGGGTTGGGGAGTTGCCATAAAGGCAATAGGGTTGGGACAATCATATTGGTGCTAGGGCTTGATATGACCGACCAATTGATCGGAGGTGGCTATCATGGACTGCTCAACCACCAGGATTCCGTCCTTAAGCATCACAAGTCGCCACCCACGACCAACAGGTGGCCCTATTGGGGGCATTTTATCCCTCTGCATAGGTACAGTCGGGGTATTCTACAACATCTGACAGGGCTGCCCACGGATAGTATATGGCACAAAGTTGCAAGTATGGTGTATCCAGTGTAAATCGAACTCATTATTCAATAATAGTCATCTGTTAGCCGTAGGTGGCGACTCGTGATGCTTAAGGACGGTATCCTGGTAGGTGAGACATGCAACACTCCACTTAGATCCTTACTAAGGCTAAACGGGCAGTCGGAAAGGTCCCCTCTAATCAATCGGCCCTACCACCTATATGATTCTCAACCTTATCGTCCTTATGGCAAGCCCAAACCTTTTTATCATATATGTGATAGAAAGCAGTAGCCAAGTGTCTTCATGTTCTAGAAATAACGTTAAACTCTATCTGATGGTGAGGTACCAGTTCTGGAGATCTGGGTAATGTCTAATCACCATTGCTCCCTGGTCCACTCTGACCCAGAGTGGTAGTACCTGTTAGGGTTCCCTGTATGGGTTAAATAGAAAATATGTTTACAAAAAAGTAAGACCAACAAGACATACCAAAACTGTTGAAGAAATAAGAACGAACTCATTAGTGACGTCTTCTGTAGACACTTGCTCAGAGACATACCAGTGTTGATGACAAGTAAAAACTTACATTCATCACTGGATACCGTACGGAGGATTTGAAAGGGCGATGGCCGATAAAAACAGTGAGAGAGAGAGAGAGAGAGAGAGAGAAACCCTACTGTCAGCACGACTTAATGATGATGATGATGATGATGATGATGATGGGGAATGGTTTAACAATTTTAAAATGTGGAGGGGGTCTTAGCATTACTGTCATCATCCTAAAAAATGGAATCGGTGGCACGAGTACAAATAGTAGACGAAGCCGTTTGCGTTTCACTTCGTGTTAATGCCCTTGGGGAAGTCCTGAATCCCTCCGTTCTCCACCTCGTAGCTATGGGAACCTGATAGGGAAAATTGGGTTCTGGAATTTTGGTTAGATGGCTAAAGTAGAAAAAGGTTGGTTGGTTTTTTGGTTGGAATTTAATATCAACCGTAGGGTTTCTTATGGCGAAGACGTTTTTGTTTTATTCGTTCTTCTTGGATATTCCAATTATTTTAAAATTCATTTTAAATAGATTTTTAAGCTCATTTTTTAATCTCTTCACCCCATAGATGGAACTGTAAAAAGTTCTACTACTAGGACCAAAATGACATGTGATTAATGCATTAATTAGGTGGTTCTTCACACTCCCTGAGCTCCAATCTTGGAACTTCATCATTAGATGCAGTTTAGGTCATACCCTGGACAAAACCACTCAGTCATCTACTTTTAGCACATATATGATAAAAAGGGTAGGGGTTTGCATGTAATGGAATGCTCATCCACCAGGTTTCCGTCCTTAACCATCGTGGGTTACCACCCATGGCCAACAGCTGGACACATTAGTAAGTCGGGGACTTACCCCGCCATAGAGAAGTAGTCAGTTTATTCTACAGCCTCACCGACAGGGCAGCTAGGATAAAGAAAATTGTATTCAAACTAGCTTTACTTAAAATTGTCCTACTATCACATCCAGCCTGTGGTAGAAGGGTTGGGTAAATACAAACAATATTGAAACAATATTGAAAATGTATTCAATAACATATCTCATTATTAAATAAGGAAAATTATAGTATGGTCTTTGCAACTATTTTCCTTCTATATATTCTGATTTTTTAAAACTAGCATTCAATTTTCCTTAAAGCAATTACACTGTGCTTGTTATCACATTTTAACTTTTTCACAAACAAACGAAACAATGAAATAAGATTAAAAAACAACTCTTACTTTTTTTCACTTTTGTTTTATTCTAAACATTTTTCCAAAGCAAGTAGCACGCAACGTTGACGGAATATTGTCATTGGATAATTTTATAATGGCAGCCTGTCAGGATAAATGCGCACAGGGAATGAAATACGCGAACAGTGCGCATAAAAATAAACAAAAGGACATAGGATATCATTTAAGAGTTTAAGGAATTGATTGCTATGATCAAACGCAAATAGAAATACGTTTTATTTCGAAACGAGTTTGCGTGATAATGGCGTTCAATACCAAAATATAACTATTAACTACGTGATAATGACGAGAAATACGAAAGTATGGTAGTTTATAAAAATGAGTTCGGAAATAAACAAAAAGAGTATTTAGCTAAGAAGTTAAATAGTAAACAGAAAAGAAAAACTGTGTGATTATTTAGAGAATTTTTTTTTTTTTTAAATTTGCAGCATCCGTCGAAAAAAAAAGACAACGAATAGAAACAAAAAATAGAAGAAATTGAAAAAAATAATAGAACATAAAAATAAAAGGATAAAATCTTGAATAAAAATGCGAAGATAATATGACTAAAGAAGAAGAAGAAAAAGTAGAAAAAAAAAATAGGAGGAGAATTTAGAAGATCACAAGAAGAGTGAGGAATGGTGAGAGTAAAAGGTGAAGACATAAAGTTAATGGGAGAAATAACTGTTGAAAAAGTAACAAAAAAAAACCCGAAACAAAGAAAAACAAGATGGAGAATAGTTTTTAATAGTCCACGTGACGAAAAGAAATGGCCAATAAAAATGCAAAACACAAAAAAATAAAGAGGAAAAACGATAAAATTACAATAATTCAGGAAGAAGAAGAAGAAGAAGAAGAAGAAGAAGAAGAAGAAGAAGAAGAAGAAGAAGAAGAAGAAGAAGAAGAAGACTACGCAACTATGCATTAAAGAAAATGGTCGGTCTGATATTAAATCTAGAAATAGAAACAAAAATACTCGTTATTTTAAAATAATGCTTGGCAAGAAAAATATTTTAAAATTTTGAAACCCACGCGTATGCAGAATTATTATACAAATGTTAATATACCAATAATAAACTATGAATATCATGCAATAATAAATCATACAGTCTAATCCAAGACATTACAACAATAAAGACTTTTTCTTTCATGACTCTTTAATAAAAGTTAGTTTCCAGGTTATATTAGTAACTTTTAAACGTTTGGTGCGTAGATACATCTACAACAATGTCGGCCAACGAAGAAACGTCCTTTTACTTGCAAACACACTGCGCATGCGTGCATGAAAAGAAAAATAGAAGAAGAAATAAGATTCAGAACAGGATTAAGACTGATACGAAGAAGGCTTGCGTATGTAATTTCCTGCAGTGCTCCCAGCAGTTCAGACACAAGTGCAGGTCATTGTCTACTTTAATTATCAAATGTCCAACATCTTATTCGTAATAGTACTTAGGATTGTTGAATGCGTCCGGTCTATGGAACCTGTCATTTCCATACTGGCCTCGCGGGCTCAGCTTTTTGCTAGCAAATCCTTGTCCAACTATAGCGACCAATTCGCGCGGATTTTGCATCGTGATCATGTCGATCTTTCTTCCGCATTGCTTTGCTAAAATTCCTGGCGTGTGTCGTAGATGTGTGGGGTGAGATTGTGAAAAAGCGTGAATGAGTTGATATTTGTTGGACGAGGTCAACCTTGGCGCAACGCCATCATTTCAGAAAACACAGCCAGTTGAAAGTTTACACAAAACGGTTGGTGGAAATTGTATGCCAATCATTTCACGAGCTCAACTTTAAAAAGAGGAACATATTCTAATTCTTTTATTTATTTCTGCTACTTCTTTTTTTCAGTCATTAATTTTGAATAAAGATTTCTTCCTTCGTAATTTCTAGTTGATTTTCTTTTCTTTAATTGAAACTCACTCGAGACATCAATCTATGACAACGCGGAAATAGTGAAATATAAGCAACTAAGAATCAAAATGAAGTCATACAAAAGAAAAAATAATGAATGACTGTGTTGGTGGGGCTTAGAATACGCTGTGTGTATCCCCTGTAGTGGAGTTTCCTGTGTATGACATTAAACTACATGTAATTGGGAGGATCCAGTTCTTGTGTTCTACTGGATATGGAATACCCCATTATTGGCATTAATTCCAGGCCCAAGAGTTGGAATACCATTTTATGCTATCAACTTCCGTTTATTTTAATTATTATCCTTTCGTTTCACTTCTGCCCTGAAAATGGTTTATTAAATGATAAAATAGAAACATTGGTATATCATCATGAATAGAAATACATCATCTTAGTATTTTTTGATAAGGATCTTATTGATAGGTAAAATTGTTATATTTATAAATTATTCGTATTCGCCGGGACCGTTTGCAAAAAAAAAAAAAATTAGAAACGGTAAGAAACAAATGCATATAAATGTAAACATGAAATTACAATGAACACGATTCTCTAACCTTTGCTTAACATTATCTAAAATCCCCCTACACGGTTGGGCACTGGTAACATTAACCAATGAATAAATCTTAATAAGAAACAAAAGATGCTACTTTTACTTCCAGCGTGAAGATTAAAAAAAAAGAATATGACGCCGATAGAAAGTAGAGCAAAAAGCGAGTTTAAACTGTGAAGTGAGACTCATTAAGAACAGGGAAAAGGTGTAAAAGAGGGACAAATTAAAAAGAATGTAATAAAGACAAACGAATTGGCTGGATCGCGAACATAAACAAAGAAACAAACTTCACTACTAATCATACAAGCATCACAGAGGTTAACTGCTCCCAGAAAAGACTCGTGAAAATCGTCTGACAAAGGCGAAGAAACTTCTGAGCAAAGTGAAATATCCTGCTGAACCACAAACAATCTGGTTCTTTTCCGATAAGAAAAACCTTTGCCAAGATCAAAAGCACAATACGCAGAATAATAGATGACTTGCAAAACAGTCCAAAGGATATTCCTCGTGTCTTGCAGACTAAATTTCTCCAACTGTGATGGTTTTCGGATGTGTATCCTCTGAGGGTGGTGTGATGCCTCTGCATTTTTTCAGAGAGAGTATCAGGTTGAATTCAGATGCCTACGTGGAGTTGCTAAACACT
Organism: Doryteuthis pealeii; assembly: GCA_023376005.1. Taxonomy (NCBI): domain Eukaryota; kingdom Metazoa; phylum Mollusca; class Cephalopoda; order Myopsida; family Loliginidae; genus Doryteuthis; species Doryteuthis pealeii. The sequence continues at coordinate 4,349,209 of CM042137.1, forward strand.
GTAGTCAAGTCCTGGATAAAAGGGTAGCCAATATATATGGCAGCAGGATTCAGGCCCTTGCCAGACCTCTGCGAAAAATCAAAAATGGTTGTCAGCGAATTTTTACGACTACACCAGTCCCAATATTTAGCCTCCAAACTCCCCAGATCTTAACCCAATTGATTATTATTACATGGCGTTGTTGAGAAAGACATCGATCGCCGTACCAGTACTACAAAAGCCCAGGTAATCGACAGAATTAAGGTAGTTTTTGTGAACCTTCTCAGGGAAACTTTAACATCAGCTTGTTCCAGGTTCGCGAGCAGGATTGAGGCTGCGATCGACGCTAATGGCGGTTATATGAGTGAAACTTGTTGACAGTAGTGTAATTTCAGTAACAGTTCAATTTTCTTTACAATTCATTAAATTTTGTAGTTACCAAGCACTTTTTCTTTTTCCTTATGAAACTGTCAAATTTAGCCCTGTATATATATATGAGTAAGTAAAGTCGACGGGGCGGCCTAAAGTCGGTATCAGCCAGTCAGCGAGGGAGTCTATCCCCTTTTCAATAACGCTAGACCAAGGAGATTGTTTTATAGCATCTAAGGTGGAGCGCCACACCTACCATCAGCTCCTTACTTTACCGCACAGATCTCTGTGCTACTCATACGCTGAGTTGGCGAGGACCGGTATCGAACTAGGAACCTTGTGGTTTCTAGCCGAACGCTCAACCGATATATATATATATATATATATATATATATATATATATATATATGGGGGTATGTTGATATGTATTTTCTCACTCTCTTACATATATATATGAGAGAGAGATAGACAGAGATAAACACTGAGGGAGAGAGAGAGAGAGAGAGAGAGAGAGAGAGAGAGAGAGAGAGAGACAGAGAGACAGACAGACAGACAGACAGACAGAAACAGAAATAGTCAGAAAGAAGACATATATAACACAAGGTTTACTCAGAATTTATATTTATATACCAAACCACTACACTATGAACTGAATGCAACACAATGTCAATTTTTAAACGGATTTAACAAATTTAAATTCAGAGATTTCCATCTCTTAAACTAGATGGAGGGTAATAGTTCAATTCATATCTTCTCCAAAGGTATTATTGCTATGTGAAATGCAAACAGCCTCGCCTATGATTTGAACCCGGCTCTCTGTCTCCATTTCCCTCAATTATAACAATTACTCACAACTACCTCCAAAAGCTTTATTCAGTATAACAGTGATTCAATTAAGGTGACGGGTCTTTAGTATCTATAGTGAAGTGTTCCAGGAGAAGACAACTAGGCTTAATTTTCCTACAAGAAAATGAGTGACAAGTGTGTGTGTGTGTGTGTGTGTGTGTGTGTGTGTGAGAGAGAGAGAGAGAGAGAGAGAGAGAGAGAGAGAGAGAGAGAGAGAGAGAGACGTATACAACCAGTCAGAAACTAGCAAATGAAAAATAAATTAAAGGGCCCAACTAAACAAATCTTAGTAAATAAATATATTAACCAAGAATTAACTACTTGATTCACATGCTCTCAGAAGAAGACGGTTCAACGCTTTCTCTGCATTTGTCTTTTTAAGAACCCCCCATATATATATATATATATATATATATATATATATATATATATATATATATATATATTCGCAGTAGACCTCAATCTGTTTGTATTAGCATTTGTGCGTAATCGATAAACACATGGCAGCATACACACGAATTGTGTCTGCCTCACAGACATACACAGACACACACGAATATATATATATATATATATATATATATATATATATATATATATATATATATATAGACGAAGGTTACCAACACATATATATATATATATAAATATGTGTGTGTGTGTGTGTGTATGTGTGTGTATGTGTGTGTGTGCGCGCGCGCATTAGTGAAAAATGTAAATAAATCCAACGGTATGTAAATAAGAAATATGAAAAATCAAAATATTTACAAGACATATATTTTATTTGTGATAATTTGCAAAGATTTTAGATTTTTTTTATAAACCAACACCAAGGCAGATATAATAGTTCTTAAGTGTTTCATCTTAAAAATATTTTGAAATAAAAAAAAAATGAAACGAAAAAATTATAAATTCATAGCGTTTTTTCTCTATAATAGCTTTTCTTTTTCAAACAGACTCAGGCCAATCTTGTCTTTGTTTATAGATTTAAATTCTATTTATTTATCTATGTATCTTTCTGAAGAATTTTCAAGAATTCTAAATTTAGATAAAAATTGATATGGGACGTTAAAGAACGCTAAGAAATGTTCATCCTCGTGTTTCACTTTTTCATTCAAAAAATATTTTTCAGATGAAATATTTAACATCTATTATATCTGCCCTGACGGTGGTATATCAAATAAAAAAAAGAAAGATTGGTATATTATCAAATATAAAACACACATTTTCTAAATATTTATATGAGTATGAAGATAAATCTTCAGAAATGTATACCAACAGGTGTGTAGCCTAGTGGGAGAATAATTAATTATATGCAATATTTTGTACAGGTACAGGGTGTCATAGTGGCTAAGGGTTATAAACTGTTTTCTCTCTTTTTCCATCCGCTTGATTCAAAATCAAATCTCTAAATTCCTCAATTTCCTTTCAGGAATTCTACAATTAGGTTACTTATATTAATTCAATTATCAGCGAATAATTTTAAACAGACCATTTGTCTGCTTTAATATATTTCCCTACCATTCATTTTAATTGCCTCAATTCGCTAGTGAACATTAACTTTATAGATCAAGCTTTTTGTAAAAAGAATTATAAGATAATCTCCCGCCAATAATTACTTTAAACGACAGATGTTGGATCCTCTTTCTTTATGCTTGCATCTGTCTATTTATTATTCACTGGTTTCTTTATTTGCTTGTGACCTATGGACTCCAAAATTATTGGTCACATCTTGATGACACTTAGCATGGGAACTCTTTTCAATGCAAAGACTTTCATACAGGATTCTACGGGAAGACGTACACAGGAGGGAGTGCACAAGAGCACCCTATCCCGATATTCCAAAGGCGCCAAGAATATTTTAGTTGAAAACTGACCAGGAAGTTCCAATTTGCCCAGAAAGTAAACAAAACTAGCATCTGAAAGAGAGTCCCCATTCAGGGGTTACTGGTATTATTTTAGTAGAAAATCAATGGGACATGACCCCTTCATCTAGAAAGCAAATTATATACTGTTACGTAATCGCCGCCCAGCACCTATATTTGTGGCCTTGTGCCAGACTTAGAAAAATGTACTACCGATTATCTTGAGTTGCTGGGTGGTCTTTGTGGAATCACCGAAAAAGTAGTTAGGAAAGATAACATCTTTTTAACGAGAGAAATGAGACGATAAGTCTAGATTTAACGAAAAGTTAGGATGAGTGACTCCAAGAAATCTTTGATCTTTTAGGTTGGTGAACTCTGGTTGACCAGTGAGATTGGAACGAATCGAACGAATCGAAAGGGCTCGAAAGTTCTAAAGTAGAATCTTCTGGAAGATTATTTAGAAATGCTATTTAAGACCCGTGAATAGAATCACGATCAGTTAGCGTCTGCGATCGGAGAAGGAGAGTCAAGCAGAGATCGGGGCCAGTGATCGTACGGAGTTAAGCTGTTGTCGCTGAAGACGATAAGGAAAGGCTAAGAAAAGCTTGTTCACCGAGAAGTTTACTAAGGACTAAAAACTCGAAGTTGAATCCAGTTAAAATACACCTCTTGTTAAGACAGAGATTATTAGGGACCCTCTCTCTCTCAAAAATTGCAGTGAAGTTTTTATTATAATAAACTTCTGAAAAAAAAAACCCCAGCATTATCGTATTATTTCCACTACACCAAAGAAATCTTTTTATAAATGGACTCACGACGCAAACAAGATAGTAAAGTCACTATCGTAAAGGGGACGACCCGTGGATAAAGTCAATTGGCCGTAACGAAGAAGCACGCGGCCGTGAAACGTGATACCTTTCGCTTGACCATAAACGAAGGGAGTGTGGAAGAATTTTGGGGCTATAAGAGACTGACTGCTACAGCTAGATCTGCGTTTGTAAACAAACACCGTAATAACGAAGTTACGAATTGTAGTAGTGCGAGAAAGAAAAGGCACTACGTTAAATACTAACTGGTCCCACAACGTCACAAATACACGAACCGATCCCACTACGTTACGTATCGCTAATTAGTGCCAACGTTACATACATTTTGTTTAAAAAAATTGTTTAAATCTATTCTTTTCATCTCGGAATACACTGGGGCCTTCTGCTAGGACATTCAATAAATACTCAGAAGTTATGGTAAAAAGATTCGTGAACGAAACATACAACATACTAGAAGATATATCCTGCATTCACCAGGATTTTAGAGTTTAAAAATAAATATCTAATCTATATTTATATATAGAATAACAAGAATATTTTTCTATATATTTGTTTAATTTGTTTTATTCTTTATATATTCTTGTTTTCAAGTTGTGTATTTTATCATTCATATTGTGTCTATTATTTCTTTTATCCATCGTTTATTTGCGTTTTATTATGTTTAATAATTTATTAATTTGGATAATTTTTAATCATATTCTAAAATTATTTTAATATATTAATGATTAATATCCATATTATAACTTTATTGAAAATGAGGAGTAAAAATATTTTAACATTCTCTCGGATTTTATTGAACTTTGATCTTTTTTGGTCTCTTTAATTTTCCTTTTTAAAAGAGTCGAAAGGGTAGTTGTACAAACATATATATGGATGTTTTGTTGAACTCTACGGACAACAGTTCCGCCCCTGAGGATGGCACTAAATAGTGCAAAGAGTACTCGTGTTAGAACCTTTGGTGGATTCATACACCAATTCTACCCTGATATAAATATTGCAAGACAATTAGAAAGGATTGAGAAAAAAACTCGTCAGACAAGAATTATCAAAGAAAAGATACTGCCAAAATATACTTGTGACTAGAATGTGCTTATTGAAAATACAATGCTTATTGAAGGAGTCACTGAGTCCTATCAATATATATCGAGAATTGTTGATGGATCTGATTCTTTGCTTTCATAAAACAATTTTTGTCTCAACTGCAACTCATAAATAGTAAAAGGCGAAAAGGTCAAGCAACGACAGATCTCCATTTTGTATTCATTTTCATCTCGTGATGTTTGTGCGTGTAATTCCTGCTAGTTATTATTTCATGAACAATAAAAGAAAATCAGACCCCGTATATGAATTATTGGTGGGAACAAAACAATTGCGAGTGAAAGGGCTTAGCATTCTATTGAAGCTCATTGCGCTTAGGTTTCTGAGGAAGGAAAACAACTATGTGTACTAAATCTCCATTATTAATCTACCAATAGGGTGGTACACACACACATACACACACACACACACATATATATATATATATATATATATATATATATATATTTACCAACCACTCCACACGAGTAGGATGCGACACAAGGTCAATTTATTAAGCGGAGTTTAACAGGTTTGAATTCAGAGTTTTTCCTTCTCCTAGACAGGATACCTAACCAAGGCAGAAGAGCCCAGTTTGTCCCACTATTTACCCATAGCTAGATGGAGAGTAGGATTCATATATTTCCCAAGGGTATTAGCGCTATGTGAAATGTAGACAGCTACATCCAGGATTTGAACCCGGGGCGAAAAGTCCATTTCCCATGACTTTAACCATTACACCACGTAGAAATGCCTTTACCTTTGTATAATCAATCTGTAATGCATTGAATGGTTTCAGTGAACTTTCTCGTTTACACGTTTGCCTATGCAAAAAAAAAAAAAAAGAATATATGTGCTTGTAAATTTCTTTTATTTATCCTTGACGTAGGATGCAACAGTTATCGCTATATCCTGTTTATCTTTCTCTGCATCCAAACGTATGCATAGATGTGTGTAAGCTTTCAATAGATGCCCAACTTGATTATGTATATCTATACAAAGATACACGCATATACGTATATACCCAACAATTCAGTACGAGCAAGATGTGTCACAAGGACAATTTTTAAACGGAGTAAGGCTGGTTGAGTTTTCAGTAAGCATTATTGTTGTGCTTATAATGTAAACAGGGAAACAAAAATATAATTTGCGTAACCATTATTAATGTTGCTCTCCTAGTTAAACTGCTTATTCTAACAATAAAGAAAATCAAGTTAATTTATTTATTTATTTGCTTAGCCACTTCGGCCGGTAGGATGTCGTAAGGAGTTGGGCTGTAATTCCCGTGCACGTGTTATATGTACATATATATAGGATAAATAGGGTGTGACATAAGGTCAATTTCTTAAGCGGAATTTTAAGATTTTTCCACAAATAGTCTGTTTGTCTAAAATATTTAAAGGCCTCAGTCTGCCCTATTATTTAGCTGAATGGAGAATTGTTGGATGCATCTCTTCACCGGGGGTATTAGCGCTATATCAAATCCAAAGAACCTCGGCCAGTATCTGCAATATATATATATATATATATATATATATATATATATATATATATATATATGTGTGTGTGTGTGTGTGTGTGTGTGTTGCAGCTAATTCTGACTTTGGTGTTTCCCTTGAGTGGTTAGCTACCAAGGCTATAGATACTAGTCTATATTATTTAAAGCTAAAGTAAGAAGGGTTTCATGCCTTGGGTTTGGATTACAAAAGAAACAGCATTGACTTGAATTTAAACTCGTTCAGCCAATTTCATTTTTGTGTTTATAACCATAACCCAACAGGCACCATATTATTCTCTGGATGAGACTCCGTGGTGGAGTCACTAACGTGGTGTGACATCGTAGTAAGTGAGTTTAGACTGCAGTCGAACTATTATATTCTCTTTTGCACTAATTTCCATAGGAAAATTAGGAAACCCTTCATACGTCAACTATAGGTTAATAGTAACACTACTGTTTTCTATAAGGATGGGTTTGGCATTAAATAATCCACGAAGGTTTATATGCCATTTAACAAAGAAACAAATCAAACCAAACGATTATTATCTACCATATTTGCAAATTTCTAATCACAGAAAATGTATACACTTTGTGTAGATACATTTTTTTACATGAAGTAAGTTGTAACACACTTAATCACCGATGTTAAGAAGAGCTTACATCTACAACTCTTAGATGGGGGACCATTTAACTACCTGTGACGGAGAACGAGAAAGGAAAGAGAGCAAGACATTGTCTTGCCTGCCGGGATCGAACCCGCGTCCTCCCGCATGCGAAAACAGATGCGATGTAGGAACTGGAAGGACGCGAGGTGTGACTGACGTGCCCGGATGTTTGGCTAATTTGTCCATAAAATAACAAGTGAGTCAAGCGCTGGGCAGTCAGCAGTCAGCAGCAGCAGAAGCAGTCGACGACGAAGCGCTTTTCAGTAAGGAAATGTGATTTGAACTGCTAAACATTATTTCGACTACCACGACGGATTTTTTTAGCTGCTAGACGAAGAATGTGTTGACCAACAGAGGGTCTGATTTGTGAGAAGACTGAGAACTCGCTTGTTTTTGGTTCCCCCTTGGCGGGAGCTTGTTGATTCGAAGGTCTATTTCGCCCCATATATCCCCCGCTTCTATAATACCAGCAGGTACTATAAGCAACATGATACATATGAGTTTAATTGACGCGTACTGGATTGATATTCCGTAAAACAAAAACACCAATAAAATAGTAACATATTTACAAGAGATACATTAATATCTATTTACTTTAATTGCTATTGTTTAATGATGGAAATGTTATAAGCGAATGCGTATATTTTTAGGGAACGATTTGTATATATCAACGGTTTTTTTCTTAGTGAATGTATATGAAGCGTTTTATGCCAAATCCTACACATTTTTTTTATCTCCAATATAATACAAAAAATCATACGCATATACACATACACAGACGTTGTGCTGATAAAAGAGTTCTGTGTAAAATCCTCATCTTTTCAATCTTTTTGTTAAGAAATAAATAAAAGTAAGTAAAGCACTTACGTTATTCTTTTTAGATTTATCTTGCAAAAATAAGTAGTGGCGGTTGCGATGGGGATGGCTGAAAGGATTTGGGATATTTTCCCGCTTTTTTATCACTGTGTGCCTCACTTCCGCTTCCTGTTCCTTTTTTACCGCCTTTCCTTCTGCCTCGCCATTATCAACTCGATTTTTTTCAATACATTTTTTAATCTTCTTATTTCTTATCTTGCTGTCAAACATTTTGGTCATTACGTTATTACTTCCTTTTTTGTCATTTTCACAACATCTCTTTGTATAGTTCTTATTGTCAGCATTTTTTTCTCCTTCTCATATGTGTATGTACAGATACACGTACATATATACAATGATATGAAATAGTGAGTATGAATATACGTTCATTTGTTGATATAATGTATAAGCACATAAACCAAAATATATTATACACACACGTGTGTGTCTGACAGCATCGATATCTTTTATGTAAGCAAGTATGTATGTAAATATATATTACCACCTACATCTACGAACACACAAAACAATATACCCCCATATATATATATATATATATATATATATATATATATATATATATGCATTCACGTATGTATGTTTTTATAAATACATACATTTTTACGTATTGGGTTGAAGTATTACATACTTTTTTCTATATACTTATATTTTGCAGTATAAAAACTTGTCTATATTGACATATAAATTTATGGGTTTTACAAGGAATACATGCATTCATACACACACACGTGCGCACAAACACATATCTGTACACACACACACACTCACACGCACACGCACACACACACACACACACACACACACACACACACACACATATATATTATATATATATATATATATATATATATATATATATATATATATATATATACGTAAAAGCACAATAATATATATAAACCCTAAACCAGACACACAAATGTATGTGGCTGCGTTTGTGTGTCTGTCTGATTTTACGTATATATATATATATATATATATATATATATATATATATATATATATGCGTGTGAGTGTGTGTGCGTGTGTGAGTGGGTGAGAGTGATCAGATGTACTTCATATGAACGTAAAAGCACAATAATATATATAAACCCTAAACCAGACACACAAATGTATGTGGCTGCGTTTGTGTGTCTGTCTAATTTTACGTATAATATATATATATATATATATATATATATATATATATATATATATGCGTGTGTGTGTGAGTGTGATCAGATGTACTTCATATGAAGATTCCCTTATGTATATATTCTACAAGTTTAATCCTCACACACACACACACACCGCTCTCCATCTCTCTCTCTCTCTCTCTCTCTCTCTCTCTCTCTCTCTCTCTCTCTCTCCCTTTGCCCTCACACATACAGATAATCTAAATATGCTACTTGTATAAGAAATTTAAAATAAACTCCAGTCTAATACTGAAAAAATGTCTAATGTTTATTTTTCAATATAGTCACTTTTTCTGCCAATGCACATATTCCAATATGTATCCATTAATCACAATAAATAAGCATTATAGTGACATTTTAGATACGAATACTCCAATATTAGGGTACAGAAACGTTTCTATATCTATCTATCTATCTATCCATCCATCTACATATTATATCTATATCTATCTCTCTCTCTCTCTCTCTCTCTCTCTTTTCTCTCTCTCTCTCTCTCTCTCTCTCTCTATATATATATATATATATATATATATATATATATATATACAAGTTTTGTTGAACTGTACAGACAATTTTTGTCGGACAAGTTTTTGGTTGATCCTTTCTAATTTTCGGGTCATCTTTTTGGTGTCGGGTTGGAACTGGTGTAACAGTCCACCAAAGGTTTCGATACGAGCGCTTTCGGCAATACAGTTTGCTATCATCAGGTAGGAAACGATGGTATGGTTTCGTGTCTCGTTTTTAACGAGAACGAGTAGTAGCAAGGAATTAGAAGTGGGGGTAATAACAATTGGTAGTGGAAGGTTGTAGGAATGGTAGTGGTTCGAGCGAGCGATGCAGTAATGATTATATATATATATGTATATATATATATATATATATAGTGTGTGTGTTGTGTGTGTGTGTGTGTGTGTGTGTGTTGCGAGATATATCGATATTATGTAAGTCGTCTATAATTTGGAAGAGTTCAATCATTTTTTATTTTCTTCAGGAAATTGATGTTGTTTTCTATTTTATGACCACAACGTTTCGGCCGATCTATTCTTTAGATGTCGTCAATTGCATAACAGTATAAAATCAGAAATTTCCCTTTTTTTAGTCGCATTTTCTGTTATTATTTTCGTCTTATTTTTATGTATCTATTATTTATTTATTTTTATTCTTAGCCTTTATTTCCCTGATTGAGGCTGAAGAATGAATAGGCTGAAAAGCAGTGATGACAATATCAAATACACAAAGAAATTGCTCCTTCGTCTACAAAATTGCAATCAAGCGAATTGTAAAAAGGTGAATTTTTTAACATTGATATCTCAATAATGACTCTTCTTCCTGACAGTATCAAAATATAATCAAATACTGATTCAAAGGTTGATGTTTCACAAATCTTTATAATGGGATATATATATATATATATATATATATATATATATATATATATATATGACAGTAAAGACAAAAGAAACAACTACAAAAAACCGATTAAAAACCACCAAAAAAACACCCACACAAGAAGGAAAAAGAACGATGACAAAAAGCGACCGTCCACACACCACCCAACAGATGATTTGACTACTATAAAGCAGCAAGACCCGGCCAGTCATATTAACGTTCTGTAAAAGAGAAGCTAGCACTCTCGAAAATTAAACGAATAAAATGAAACTTAAGAATTCAAAACCGAGTTTCTGATATTCTATTCCTAATGTCTCACACCAAAGCCCAAACAAATTTATATATATACTATAAATAGATATAAATAAACACACACACACTCACATACACACACACAACATATATATATATATATATGTATATATATATAAACACCCACACACCCACACACAGACACACACCACACACATACACACACACACACACATATATATATATATTTATATATATTTCTTTTACTTTTATTGACTCATTAATGTTTTAAATTCATTGTTTTTTTACAAATTTATAAAGGATTTATACGATTCTTTTTTCGAAGTTGCGTAAATATAAATAATTACTTAGCTAGATATTTCTTTATCCCTATTTTACGTTTGAATTCAATTCTATTAGTTGCGTCTTGTTTTCTTTTTTTTTTAATACGTTGTTTTTTAATGTCATTTTCTTACCGTTAACTGAAGCTGGTTAAAAGAAAAGAAATATGTTTAATCTCACATATAACATTAACAACAAAATGTGTTGAAGTATGATAACTAATTAGAACTGAGCCTACTCTAGTAGTGAACCACCTTTGCTATATCATATGTTTACTTTATCATTAAACAGTTTAATATATATATATATATATATATATATATATATATATATATTATATATATGCGAAATACATTTGGTCCAGTATATATGTACGGGTGCCTAAAAATTGTTCATTCATTTCACTCTATTTTGAGTATGTGAGTATTTTCTTGCGCAGGCATCTCTGTATATGGGAATAGAGATAATGTGTGTGCGCCTGTTTGTGCATTTATGTATGTTGTGTGTGTGTATGTGTGTGTTGTGTGAGTGTGTGTTTGTGTGTGTGTGTTGTGTGTGTTGTGTGTGTGTGTGCATGTGTGGTTTTTTTGTGTTGTGTGTGCAATTAGTTCCACTATTCTGCTTTTCAGATGGTGAGACGAACTGCAACCATTTTTGTTATTTTTGCCAGTTTTAACCACAAGTTGTGCTATAGTGCCCAGAAAGCTTGTTTCCTGAGGCGTTGTAAAAGAATTCTTTTTCCCAATAGATATTTTCATATTCAATGCATCCGGACTAAGTTTCCTAATGAAAATATCCATATCCTTTTTGTAATATGCTGAGTTGCTGAAAGCTAGGGGTTTAGTTAAACTTATGAACGATGGAATCAACGAACCTGGTTCAAATCCCAACCGCGTTAGTTTGTGTTCACTTCTAATCTATCTATGCGCACAACCTTTTATAAAGAACAATAGGTGGAGACCAGCAAAGACCAAAGTTCAATAAAAGTGACAACCTATTTTCTCCGAGAGGAGGTTAAAAAAATTTTTTTACACCTGAAAAATGTAATTAGTGTATACATCAATTATGTATCTAAAAATCAATTTAAAAATTATTAGAAAATAAATAACAAATAAGGGAAAAATAAAATAAAGAATACAAACAAGAAAACTAATATAAATAATTTAAAATCAAGAATGTATAAAGAATAAAATATGATAAAATATATAGAAAAATAACTTTTTTTACTGCGGCCGGAATTTTGTATTTAGACATAGCACAATAAAGATGAGGACAACAGTCCGAAATCTCAAAATTATACTATAAACTACTTGCTAAAAGAGATATGTGCCTATCCATTATGTAACAATATGATGTTCTATATTATTTGTTTCATTCATCGAGTCTGTTTAGAATGTTCCAGAAACAATAGACACAACGGCCACCTTAAATTTGAATACGTTTTTACTTTCTCTCAGAAGATCAGAAAAATTATTTTAGTTCTTTTCTTTGCTGCTTAATTTTACAGCAACATTATCGACACCCATATAAATTCTATTCTTTTGCAGTAACTAGATTTGTCTGTCTGGCCATCATCAATTCGAATATCAAATTTACAGGAGATACTTACTTTGCCTAGTTTAGGTTCACACATTTCAATAATAGGTAAATTGTTAGCTAGTAAAAAATGTATTTAAAAACCATATAGCCGATCCATAGATATATAGATGCATTATTATATTGGAGGCGCGTTTGGTAATGGTTATCATCGTAGGGATTGGACAAGGTGAGATGAGTACAAATACTAGACGAGGTTGTTTGCATTTCACATTATGCTAATACACTTGGAAATTGTAATAAATCTAAGTACAGATAAAAATAGGGCAGACTGGGCTCTTTAAACATTGTTAGACAACCAATGTAGGATGAGGAAAACTTTAAAATTCAACCTCTTAAACTCTGGTTAAGAAAATTGACCTTGTGTCACATACTACTTGTATGGAGGGGGTTAGTATATAATAATTATATATATATATATATATATATATATAATATAAAGATAAAGGTGGCCTACCAGTGAATATGGGCCGTCGTTTGGAGGTGGCAAAACTCAGGGTAAATTCGCCGATATAGCAAATACAAATTGCTCAATACGAAGTAGAAGCAAATTTAATCTAAATTTAATCTAATACAATGAGCACACACGTTGATCGACTGCGATTAATCGGTACCTCGATTAATTCAGTGGATTTAACACTGAAGATCCTTATGGTGAAACTCGAGTAGGTTTCTATGTATCCATTTTATAATATATATATATATATATTATATATATATATTCATTCAACAGACCACGTGTTTTGACTTATCAAGTCTCTTCAGTGTGGCTAAGACATTTGTAAGCTACCTACAGCCGGGGTTGATATCCGATCGGTTCATGTGTAACCTTAACCATATCATCACCTTACAGAATGCGAAGGGGATTTTAACTGTTTTAATACACCACATTGTTTTTGTATGTAAAGTCGTCATGGAGTGCTCCATCCCTTTTATAGGAGAGCGTTGCGTTTACGCTTTTAGGCGGTGGTCATCCCCCCCAGAGTGCTCAAAGTTACAAGAGGCAAATTTTAGCCATTTAAAATTATTAATTTCGTGCATGTAGTCATTTTTTGTTTCTGGTTCTATCTATGTACATCAAACTATTTTTACCACATTGCAATTTCCTTGATTATTAGTGTAGAATGAGGCTTGAGCAATGACCAACAAAACTGCAGAACCGAAGATGAACTGATAATGGCAGGGCTTTACCAATCTTAAAACGGAGAAAGTCAAAAGCTCTGTCAGAAGATTCCGAAATGTCTAGATGTCATGTTTCAAAGCTAATGGCAATTTCTTTAAATAAATTCAATCTACAAGAATTTTTAGGTAATATAATATATCGTATGAAGTGAGACGTCAGTGGTTTTCCTTTTTGCGCAATTTTGACAACAATTTAACCCATCCCACCCTGTATTACACTCACACACATACATAACACACACACACGCAGCGCACACACACACACACACACACACACACACATATATATATATATATATATATATATGTAAATTACTATGATAATATAGTATGCTATATTTATAAGTAAATAGTGGTCAATGTCATTGATAAGAACATGTTATATCTAAGGATGTGGTTTTCAAACAAAGTAGTACATGTATGTGAGAAACTTTCAGTCACCGTGCGCAGTTGACATCATGTCACACACACACAACACACACACACACACACACACACACACAAACAGAGATTATATATATATAATTTGGAGGGATATGGCTTTAATTGAAGTCATACCTAATTTTGAAAATTAATTAGTTAATAATTAATGAATTTAGGCGGCATATATGCTTAAATGTAAGGCTAAAAAAAATCGACAAAATTCCAATCCCTGTATGTACATTTCGACCTAATAGGTCGAAATGTCAATCCCTGTATGTACATTTCGACCTATTAGGTCGAAATGTACATACAGGATTGACATTTTCTCGATTTGTTTAGCCTTTACATTTGAACATATATGCCCGCCTAAATTCATTAATTATTAACTAATTAATTTTCAAAATTAGTAACAAATTCAATTAACACATATTCCTCCAAAAATTGTCGGCTAAAAAAGGCCATATCAAAAATAAACCATTGTTGTGTACTTATTATAATTATATATATATATATATATATATTATATATATAATGTGGTGGTGTGTGTGTGTGTGTGTGTGCGTATGTGTATATATTATATACACACAATATACGCACAACACACACACAATATATATAAGTAAACAATATATATATATAAATATATAATATATATATATTATATATTATATAAAGAGCATTGCGTGGGTGATAAAATGTACTGCCTTTATCTGCTTAGAATCTTCATCTTCTATAATTTTCTTAATGTTATCTTAAAATTTCCCTATTTTAGGAGCCATGGTTTTTTCGTGTATCGTTCACGGCTATTTATTTATTATTGTATCATATCTTCGATCCTCCTTCCCATAGGTGTATTTTAACGTACATTTTATATGTACTTTCTCAGTTATTCTTCTGCCATCCATGTAGCATCAAAGTATGTTTAATCTATATTTGTATGCCCTACCTAACGGAATTTTCCCTATATTTATCGTTACCGCGCAAATTTTTTATGTTTTTAATCGTTTTCTCTTTCTTTTGGATTTTTATCTTTATGATCCATATTTTCGTTATGTTCCTTTTCATCTGTATTGACTTTTTGTTATGTATTTGTCTTTGTGGTTTTTTGGTTTTTTTAAAACTTTCTTTTAGGAGGGCTTTTTTCCGGACTTATCTAACTTTGTCCCTGCCAGCACATTATGTTGTACATTGTTTTAATAATCTCTGTTTGATGCTACCTTTTCATTGATTATGCTCTATCCGTTCTTTCTTTCTTTTATTATGTAAGTTATTCTTCTATTTCTTCTTTATTCTCTTTGCGTCAGTCTTCTTCAGAAAGAAAAAAGAACAGACAGAAGAGATGGATGAGGACAATAAAAGTCAGACAGATTTTTTTTCCGTTGATTCTTAATTCCATTACTTATTTTTCTGGTTTGTGTGTTTTATGCATCTTCTTAATAACAATTATTTATTCCATTACTCTTTCTTTATTTCCTGTTTCACTTTCATTCAACCATTTTCTGAAGACATTTATTATTGATTAATTATTTAATTAATGTTCTTCTTTCTTTCTTCTCCTTTCTTTCAAGTACCTTATACATTCATTTTTATTTCTCTTCCTTTCTTTCCCATTTTTTATTCTAACCTTATTTTCCTTTTTTTCTCCTCCGTTTCATCTCATTCAAGTCTGCCAAAAAAAGTATGAGATTTTTTTTACTTTTCTGACACACCTGTATTCTGAAAAAATAATACGTTCTATTCGATTGCTACTCTATTTTTGTAAATACAGTTTAATGTCGACTAATGACAAAACCTCCCACATGATGTGTGTTGTAGTGTGTGTGTATATATATATGTATGTGTGTGGTGTTGTGTGTGTGATATATGGTGTTGTGCGTGTATATATATATGTGTGGTGTGTGTATGATATAATATATGTAAATGTTTGTGTGTGTTGTGTACATATATGTGTGTGTGTGATATGTGTGTGTTGTATGTGTGTATATAATGTATGTTCTTGTGTATATTATATATGTGTGTGTATATATATGTGTGGTTGGTATATATGTGTGTGTGTATGGTGTATATATATATATGTTTGGTGTGTGTATATATGATGTTATGTGTATATATAGAAGTGCTATATATATATATGTGTGTGTGTTGGTTATTATATATATTAATATATGGGGTGGTATACATATATATTACTGTGCAATTGTTGAAACAAACCCCTGTTATTTGCTTCATCTTAGTCGTTGTCAATTGGTCTTGTTCTCGGTGTAAAAGTGTCATTACATGAAATCTTACTTCGTAGACTTTGAACTTCCTCTCCTCCGATATTTAGCACAGTGACGATCTCTCTT
>CM042137.1:4366014-4373514 GCA_023376005.1 Doryteuthis pealeii
ACAACGATTAGCAAATTAAATAACAGCAAATAATTAAGAAAGCCAGCAAATGATCAGATAATGCTTGCGTAGAAACTGACATAAAAATGTTAATCACATAAAATATTAATCACATCTATGTTGTACGTTTGGTTGGTTATGTGATACCAAGCAATCCTTGCATGAGAGAGCGGTGGTACTATTTAACCACTGGCTGGTGGGGGGGGTAAATGGACATTGTTTTCACAGTTGCTTACTACTATAGGCTACCCTAGTATTTGCCAATACATGAAGGGAGAATAGTCGGGTTTATATGTTTGCCAAGACACCCCATAGTGGTGGAATAATTCGTAAACCAGTCACAAATATCCATTACTCCTAAAAAGCAAGTCAAATCCTCGC
The DNA here is from genome assembly GCA_023376005.1 of Doryteuthis pealeii. NCBI lineage: Eukaryota > Metazoa > Mollusca > Cephalopoda > Myopsida > Loliginidae > Doryteuthis > Doryteuthis pealeii. The sequence goes on from CM042137.1 coordinate 4,366,396, forward strand.
TTGATGCTCCATACTTGCAACCTTGTGTCACATCCTACTCGTGATAAATAGGTTGGGTAAATACCTACATTGCCTAAGGATATGAACAATACCTGAAATGCAAGCAGACTCGTGCAGGATTTAAACTCGGATCACGGTGTCTATTTCCTATGATGATAACCATAATAAAACGAACGCCACAAAAAAAAACCTAAGAAGGTGCATTAAAAGAAACAGTTCCACTTTGTAAAGTTTCCTGCTATCTGTATTGACATCTATGACTATTTCATACATTCCATGTTTATCCATTCTTTATAGAGATAACGAGCCGGTTTAGCTCAGTCTCTAGAGTATTCGGTCCTCGTCAACATAGAGCATGAGCACCATAGCTTGGATAACCACATATATGCGGTAAAATATCCGCGATCAGACGGTGGGTGTGGTGAGCCACGTAAGCCAAAAAATTCCCGAGTCTAGCGCTAGCGAAAAGGGGAAAGACCACCTTGCTGTTCAGGTGATACCGACAATAGGCCACTCTGCAAAATGTACTTATCGAGATAAGTGTTTAAACAGCAATTTATTGCTTATTATATTCATCATATATTTCCTGAATTACAATGCATTGACATTACTTCAAAAATCGAACTACTATACCTATCAAAACAATATCAACCATTCTTAAAACCTTTAATCTAATTATCATTCTAAAACATTTCTTGTTCACTTAGCATATCTACACATCTATCTTTCTCTGAATTGCTGTGTTGACACCTGTCAAAATTTCCGAAAACATGTTAATCATTCTCTGTGTCAAGGTCAAATTTTGAATTCTACTCTATCTATCTATCTATCAACTGATCCACACAACACACACACACACACACACACACACAACACATATATATATATATATATATATATATATTATATATATGAAGAGCTTAACGGCCGGGTTTGTTTACTAAATAAACGTCTACTTGCCTGCTATGGCAGGGGCGTGTAATAGTTTCCTTGACAAGGTTAATTTCGCAGGGATTGTTCGCTATGACCGGCGGGCCGAACGGATATGGTCTCTGACTATGCCTGTGAAGTCCCGGTTTTCGATTCCTGTCGAGGGGAGTCGTTAGTATTACATCGCTGAAGAGACTTAATAAAGTCGAAACAGTCTGTACGGTGTTTCTGCATGGCGAGCCATCCTTTGCGGGATTTACTTGTCAAGTTTATTTTCTATAATTATCGAATTTTATACGATACATGCATTTATAATTGCCTTCAAGCAAAAATATAAATAATAATAATAATATATATATATATATATATAATTTTTTTCATTAATTTAATTTTTTTAAAGGTGTCGCCTTATTTCATAAAATATTTCCCATCAGATTTCTTTTCGAAAAAATTTCTGGAAAATAATATTTTAATTTACTGAGAAAATTTTTACTCGAATAGGTATATATTCTGCAAATATATTAAATATAGTTACGAATTCATCTATTAAATATAGATTACGAATTCATCTATCTATTTATCACTTAAGAAAATACAGGTAGAATAGAAAAATAAAACATAAAATATATCAAAGTCTTCGACTATAACTAAAAAGAAAAAAAACTCTACTAAATAATAAGTTTATTTGCTAAACTAATATTTAAGTTGACAAAACTTATTTACGCAGTATATTTTGATGAGGAAAGGAGTTCGAAAATTGTTATTTACAAATATTTGAGTTTTCTAGTTGGAGAGATAGTGTAATGAGTATATATGTAGATGCATAAATAAAATATTTATCTAAAATGTTAGGATTAAGATATTTAATGGAAATATTTAATGATTAGAGAATTCTATTCAAATACTTGGCAAATTAACTCGATACGAATCAAATAAAAAAAATCACGAAATTAAATCCTTGAGATATACGTGGGTTTGATAACAAGCTACCTACTGACAATTTCCTTATAAACATGACAATAGTTCCGCAGCACGACAGATAAACGTAAAAAAATCTGTTATTGGCAAAATGTCCTGGAAAAATTCTAATCGATAGTGATAACTGCGTTGGAAAATCGACACAATTATACTTTTAAAAAACAGGAAAAATATTTAATGAAAATATATAGAAAAGAAAACAAGTGTCCAGAAAGCAGAGATAGGTGTTTTTGGTAGTAGATGTCTTTATTTAATTAGCTTATTTGTGTAAAATTGTACGCCAATGCTACCGGAGTGCAAATAGATAAATTATTAAAATTAGGCATCATCATCATCATCATCATCACCATCATTATGATCATCATCATCATTATTAGCAGCCGCAGTAACAGCAGTAACAGCACCAGTAAAGACGAGTTCACAAAGTACATCTCGTCCGGTGCACTAGGTGTAACATGATATGGTGCCTGTAGCACCAAAGACTGAAAACAGCAGTTAACCAGAACTTACCTGGGAGAAAAAACTCGATGGGCCATCTAAGTGGTGACGTTGCGTGGGAGTACAAAAAGATGGTATTTCATTATTATTATTATTATTATTATTATTATTATTATTATTATTATTATTATTATGTTTTCACACCTGTTGTAGCTGGTAGTCATCTGGAGGCTGAGTAACAGCAAGTCTACTCAGGTCTCCCGGACTCTTCTGAGTATTCTAGCCGATCCCAACAGTGCTGTAGTTTGGATGGTCTTGATTCTTCCTCTGAGTTCCAATTTACCCAAATTCCTTTCCAGAGATTTGGGGACCGTTCCAAGGGCACCAATTACAATTGGTCTGACCTTCATCTTCATATTCTATAGTTTCGGAATTAGGGGATATTATTATTATTATTATTATTATTATTATTATTATTATTATTATTATTATTAGTTCAGTCCTTTGTGAGTTTTTCACACCACCATGAGCTGATGGTCATTCACTGCATTCTGAATGACAACAATTCTCCTCAAGTCTCCAGGACTCTTCCGTGTATATCAGCTGATTACAACAATGCTCTTGTCTGGATGGTCACAATCCTTCCACTGATTTCCAGTTCCTCTAGTGATTTTTCGACGTTTTGGGGGACCGTTCCAAGTGCCTCAACTACTATTGGTATCTTTTTCACCCGCATAATCCACAGTTGTTTCAATTCTCTACCGAGGTCTATTATTATTATTATTATTTTTGAGTTTTCACATCAGTGTTAGCTGATGGTCTTTCACTGGAGTCTGAGTGACAGCAAGTCTCCTCGGGTCTCCAGGACTCTTCTGAGTATTCTGGCAGATTGCAGCAGTGCAGTGTTCTGAATGGTTTCAATCCTTCCTCTGATTTCCAAACTTTCCAAACCCTTTTCCAATCCTTTTGGGACTGTTCCAAGTGCACCAACCACAATTGTTATCACTTTGACTTTCATATTCCATAACTTTTTCAGTTCTCTGGCAAGGTCCAGATATTTGTCTATTTTTTCATTTTCCTTTAACTTCACCCTGTGATCTGCTGGCACTGCAAAATCCACCAGTTGACAAGTTCTTTCTTTTTTGTTTATCAATACTAGGTCTGGCCTTCTTGCTGGGATAAGGTGATCCGTTTTTATCTCAAAGTCCCAGAGAATTTTGTGCGTTTCGTTCTCAAGAACAGATTCTGGTTTATGCATATACCATTTTGTTGTGTGGTCAAAATTTAATTTTTTGCATAATTCCCAGTGGATCACCTTCCCAACCCAGTCGTGTCTAGCTTTGTATTCTCGTTGTGCTAGTTTGCTACATTCGCAGAGTATATGGTTAACAGTCTCATCTCTATTACCGCAAAGTCTACACTTACTATTCTGTTTGGTCTTATCAATTTTCGCTTTGATGTAGTTTGTCCTTATGGCATTATTTTGTGCAGCAATTATAAGTGATTCTGAGGTTTAAACCATGTCCAAGTCTTTTCATGTGCAACCTCTTCTATTTGTCGTTTGAAGCGTCCATATAATTGTTTTTCTTCCCATTTTTGTTTTTCTAGTCTTTGTTGTTTTTCTGTTTGTCCATCTACCGTTTCTACTATTGTTGGCCGCCATAAGTAATTTGTCTTTGCTCTTCCTTGTGTAATCTTCAAGTTGTTGGATTGTGGTTTCTACGCATTCCTCTATGTTGGCAAGACCTCTTCCCCCTTCCTTTCTTGACACATACAATCTATCTATCATCTCTAGGGTGGAGAGCCTTGTGCATTGTCATTAATTTTCTCGTCCTTTGGTCTATCTGTATGAGTTCTTCTTTTGTCCATTTTAAGAATGGTCCTGAGTATCTTATAATGAGGACAGCCCAGGTATTAATTCCTTTGATCAGATTTCTGCTGTTAAGTTTCGTTTCCAGAAGTTTTCTAGTTCTCCTGAGATATTCTTTTTTAACTTTTCCTTTCATTTCTGCTTGCATGATATTGTCCGCTTCTAAAATTCCTAAGTATTTGTAGCTTTCATTTTCATCAAGAGATTTTATAGTTTCCTGATTTGACAGTTGTATTCCATTCATTAGTTTTCTTTCACCCCTTTTTATTACAAGCATAGCACATTTTTCGATTCCAAATTCCATCCCTATATCCTGGCTATATATTCTAATAGTTTGTTCTAGGCTCTCCAATTCTTTTTCATTTTTTGCAAAAATTTTAATGTCATCCATGTATATCAGGTGGTTTATCTTCTCTTGTGAATTACTAAATTTGTATCCCCCGGTACGTTTTTTCAGTATATGGTTTAGCGGTATCATTGCAATAATAAAGAGTAGTGGTGATAATGAGTCTTCTTGGAAGATACCTCTTTGGATTTTTACTTCTGCCAGGGATTGTTTTTCCAGCTTTTAATTGAACTCGCCAGTTTTCCATGGCTTTTTTAATGAAGTTTATAATGTTGTTGAAATTTTGTACATCTGAAGGCATTCTAAAATCCAGGTATGTGGGACCATGTCATAAGCTTTTCTGTAATCAATCCAGGCCATTGCAATATTTTTCCGTTTATTTTTTGACTTCTTTAAGAATGTATTGGTCTATATAGAGTAAGGCGTGGGTTCCTCTTTTTCCCTTGCGGCATCCTTTCTGTTCTTCTGGGAGAAGTTTCCGCCAATTGAGTGAAAAGTATACTTCTTCTCTTATAACAGCAGTTAGAATTTTCCACATCAATGGGTAGACAAGTTATTGGTCTATAATTGGTGGGGACATTTCCTTTTTGTGGGTCTTTCTGGATTAGTGTAGTTATCCCTTTTGTCATCCATTCGGGTACTTCCGTTTCTTGTAGGCATTATTATTATTATTATTATAATTATTATTATTATGTTTTCACACCTGTCGTAGCTGGTAGTCATCTGGAGGCTGAGTAACAGCAAGTCTCCTCCGGTCTCCCGGACTCTTCTGAGTATTCTAGCCGATCCCAATAGTTTGGATGGTCTTGATTCTTCCTCTGAGTTCCAATTTACCCAAATTCCTTTCCAGAGATTTGGGGACCGTTCCAAAGGCACCAATTACAATTGGTCCGACCTTCATCTTCATATTCTATAGTTTCGGAATTAGGGGATATTATTATTATTATTATTATTATTATTATTATTATTATTATTATTATTAGTTCAGTCCTTTGTGAGTTTTTCACACCACCATGAGCTGATGGTCATTCACTGCATTCTGAGTGACAACAATTCTCCTCAAGTCTCCAGGACTCTTCCGTGTATATCAGCTGATTACAACAATGCTCTTGTCTGGATGGTCACAATCCTTCCACTGATTTCCAGTTCCTTTAGTGATTTTTCGACGCTTTGTGGGGCCGTTCCAAGTGCCTCAACTACTATTGGTATCTTTTTCACCCGCATAATCCACAGTTGTTTCAATTCTCTACCGAGGTCTATTATTATTATTATTATTATTATTATTATTATTATTATTATTATTATTATTATTAAAATCTGTGCGGATGATGTACTTAACATAAAAAATATATGCGTGCAAAAACAAATTTCTTGTAATCAACTGCTTTGAGAAAAAGCACGCATCTTTCAAAATGGCGGATTTTGCTGGGAGAAAAACATACAGTAAATCGTAAACATCTTTGATCATCATAAACGTTTAATGCCACCCACTATCAATTCGCTGAAACTTGAACGACACAATGCTTTTCAGATTCAACCACAATGTTGATCGTTTTTTAAGTTTTCGTCAAAATATTATTGACTGATTCTTAAAAGTGCTGATAAACATATTTGCAGTCGCAAAAATTTCTATCTTCTTCAGTTGCACATTATTAAAAGGTAGGAAATCTGGATAACTAATGTCTACAAAGCATTTCCACTGGACGATTTCAATACAAAGATGGAGGTGTTTCTAAAAAAAGCGTAAAAAGACGATTACTAATAAAGTCAATTTGATATAATTTCTAAAAAAGCAAGAAATAAATATTAGGAATGTTTATAATTAATTTCTTTCATAAACATTTTTTCAGAATGTAATTTAATAAAAAAAAAGAAAAAAGAAAAAAGAAAAAAGAAAAAAATACATAATGAAGTATGAGAAATGAAAAATCAAATACAGTATTACCTTAATTACGAATTCCCCAACTTAATAGGTTTCGAGTTACGAGCTGTCACTCGGTCCATTTTTTTGCACTCTCTTGAGAGCTAAATTTTGAGTTAATTGCTAGCTTCATATACGCTTATATTAATAAGTTCACTAAAAACATTTTAGTTTCCGGGTTTATAACGCCAAAGTAAAGTATTATTTGTGAAAAAAATAAATATTAAACATAATTTATTACGAGAGTTTTATAATTTGCTTGAAGCATTGTGTATATATTGGCTAGGAGGTTGATTTAGAAGGCTATCACAATGCAGGTGTAAAGAAAAAAATAATAATACGGTAACAATGATGTTGTGTGTTAAACTGTATTTAATTCTTGACACCCCCCCCCCGCATTCACGTAAACATACAACACGAGAATACAGTTATATAAAAATACCATCATTTAAAAAAAAAAAAATTTAAAAAGAAATGCCATAACCAGACTGCTTCAGTTCCAGTGATCTTTTGAAAAAGAGATATTATCTCGAAAATTCAAGAATTAAATACAGGTTAACACACAACACCATTGTTACCGTATAACTTTTTTTTCTTTACACCTGCATTGTGATAGCCTTCTAAATCAACCTCCTA
>CM042137.1:4376014-4386627 GCA_023376005.1 Doryteuthis pealeii
GATTACTTTCCGTGCACCTGCTGATTGTATGATCTCCCTTACAAGTACGTTGGGTCTAAAGCCATAGAAACCCATTCGTCACTTACGAGGTTTACTTTAGATCTACTCGACGTCCGGTGTCTCTGGCTCATTTCCGACAAATACGCACACAAAAGAGATACGCGAACAGATACGTATGACACACGGTCTTTCTAATTGTACATGACATTTCATACTCGGAAGAAGAACGAAATAGAAGGGTGGAAAGTAATACACGTGTAGTTTTGCTTTCATATTTAAACAATAATGTATGTATGTATATATAATTTTCCATGTACATATTAATAGAAAAGAAATAAGATCCCCGAGAAAAATAACGAAAGAATGGACTTTGAGAATGAATGTATTAGCCTTTATCTTAACACTAGAAGCGACTACCCTGCGTCAACTGGGTAGAGGAAAACAAACAAACAAAAAACAAGCAACGTTGTATAATGGTTAGAAAGCTAGTCTTGCAGATCTGTTACTACTGAATAGTGAGTTTAATCCTCACTGGATGCCCCATAAAAATCCCCACGTAAAAAAGACTTTATGTTAATCCGGCCTGAAAAATAAAATGATTGTTTCGCGCTTCCATATTAATTTGTTTAATTTTGACATTAACGGACATTTTTAATGCTATTTGAATTTTTAGATATTTTCGCGGATATAAATCAAATCTTCATAATTTTTCCAAAAATAAAAGCTAAACTCAGTAACAGTGAATGTACATATGTATTTATTTTGACTTTAACTGTTTTACTTTCGTAATTTCCTCCGGACATACATTCATACATACACATAACAGCCCTTTATATATGTATAGATTAATGAGGACAGAGTAGAATCCGATACAGAATTCAATATGCATATAGAACAAAACATCTGTAGCTCAGATTATAATAATATAAAGTATACTCGTACTAAAATATCAGGTAATAGACTGATGTCGATTTTACAGCCACATCAAACCTGAAATAGTGTAAATATAATTCCAGTCAGATAACGTAGATGAATAAAAATTTAAAGATTGTAAAAAAAAAACGTTAAAGAAACGGTAAATGTCAAATTATAAGCTATATTAATATTGAAATATATCAACAATCAACAAACGATTTAAATTGTGGTTGAATGTTAGCATAACTTCAAATAGTATATTTGGGAATATTAAAATCACAATCAATTTAGAGAAACAGTTTTAAAATTATAATATATATATATATATAGGGTCATCCACAGACACGTGTTTCGACTTATCAAGTCTCCTCAGTGTGGCTAGACATTTTGTAAGCTACCTACAGCCGGAATTGAAATCCGATCGGTTGGGTGTCAGTTCGGCACCGTAGCCATTAGGCTGTCTTCACTTACAGAATGGGAAGGGGATTTTAACTGTTTTAATACACACATCGCTTTGCGTGTAAAGGCCGTCACAAAGTGCTCCATTCCTTAGAAGAGCGTTGCGTTTACGCTTGAGTTGGCGGCCGTCAGCAAGATCCCCCCCAGAGTGCTCAACCCTAGGGGATGGGGAGCATATATATATATATATATATATATATATATATATATATATATATATATATATATATATAAGTAGTAACTTTTTCTCGATTTGTTTATACTTTACATTTAAACCGATATGTACGCCTAATTCATTTAATTATAATTAATTAATTAACAAATTAGGTATGACTTTAATTAAGCACATAATCTCCCAAGAAATTGTCGCCTATCGCCATTTCAAACACATTGTTTATCCACTTCATATATAAGTTAGTAAAGTCGTCGCGTTAGCCTTAAGTCGGTATCACCCAATCAGCGAGGGTGTCTATCCCATTTTCACTAGCACTAGATCAAGGAGATCATTTTTGCGTCTGAGATGGAGCACCACACTTAGCATTAACTCCTTACTTTACCACACAGATCCCTGTGCTACTCATACGTTGAGTTGTCGAGGGTTGGTACCGAAATAGGAACCTTGTGGTTTCTAGCCAAACGCTCTACCTACTGAGCTAATTGTGAGGAACGGCAGTGATTTGTAAAGATTATGATATATATATATATATATATATATATATATATATATATATCTCATAATCTTTACAGATCACTGCCGTCCCTCACAATCCTATAACTCCAGTACCAGAATCTTTCCTCTCATGAGCCCTCAGATGACTCATCAAACCGCTGCAGATCCACAAAGTTTGATGCAAATATGACATAGGAAGGACGTTCTTCCCATTGTATCAGATATATCAAACGATAAATGTGATGCTAATACACCTGAATATATCATATATCTCTTCTGTAGATATAGTTAATATGGAGTGCCCCTTCATTGACATTTCTCACACGACCACGCTCTGTTGGAGTTGTAGTACCGTTTCGGTTACTATCTATGGAGCAAATAAATCTGTTTAATAAACATTGGTATTCAATAAAACCACATGCACAAAAATCTATTAAATAACAACTACACAAAAATCTAAATATGAATGTATAATGAAGGCGATTCCTTAACTTCAAGGTATAAAATAACCTTAGACAGTTTGATATGCCGTTAAAATCAATCAATCAATTATACGTCCTATTGTCAATACAAGAGAACCATTTCGTCCTCCAGAATGTGTTGTCTTCTTTCGTGTAATATTTTTCTTTGGAATATTTCATATTCAAACAGGTGACTTTTGAAAGAATTATGCGCATATGAATGCATATCGGCGCACAATTACATGTATTTACATGCATCATTATCATGACCGAAACTGCACCTCCGGGTTAAATAATTATACGGATTTCTTGATGTTCAGAAGTCCGTTTCTTCAAGTTGAACTTGATACTCCAGGCACGCTTACTCCTTAACAAGGAAATGACAAAAGAAGACGATCAATCATAATTGTGTGAGTATTCGGTTTCTCGGTTGAAATTTCGCATTAGCATTAAATCCCCACAAACAAATTCTGCTGTACACTTACACAAACGCCGAGTATAGCAAGTGATACAATTTATATTGTCATAGATTGTTGACAGACCTTGTAGTTAGTTTGAAATAGGTTCTTTGGAGTTAAAGCGTAGGCGGGTAGATTTCTGTTGAATGACCCCAACTGATCCCTAGAGGCGCAAATCTCGCTCGTTACGAGAAACACGTGATTAGTTAGTTAGATTTTAGATTCGATCGGACATTGACGCAAGACAGACGTATCACTGCTGAGGACGAACTTTCATCCACGCGGCGATTAAGAATATGGGCTAAATAAAAGTTTGATCAAGAAAAAATGTCTTGTGAATTCATTTTACTGCTCTTAACCATTGACTATTTGTCACATCCTGATCATGACGAAAAAGATTTGGGAAAATACTGAATTTCCTTAATTCTTAAGCAATGGAAAATATGTCATGTATAGTGAGTAGCAAAAATTGATAGTTTTTTTAACTAAATATAAAATGTTATATCTGTTTAAATAAGTACATTCCACCTTTTTGTTAAAAAGCTAATTTTCACTAATGATTTATATTGATATATTTTCCTTATAAAACTGGGTATATAATAGAGAGAGTCATCTTGGGTATATAATACAGAGAGAGAGAGAGAGAGAGATGATAGGTGGTCGTACTGCTTCTTCGTCTAGGTCGTTTAATGGTTCTAATTCTTCGGCCATATCCTTTGTTGATCTGTTGGGCTTCTTCTTCGTGCTGGGCTGGGAATTTCTTGTTCTAACATTTAATTAACAAGACTTAGTTATCTTAATAATAAAGCTTTATTTCCCCAGCCCATGTTGATTCTAGCCGGGGGGAGATGGATACCGAGAGCTGACAACAACGTCTACGCTCCGTGAAAGCGGTATCGACTGTGACTAAATAAACTAAGAACTATTCTCACGCGTTTAATAGCGCACTTTTTCAAGGGGTCGAAGGTTATTAACCGTTAAAACTGTCGGTAACTTTTCATAGGACCCCGTTATTTTCAATTAATGGACCTTAATCAAAATTCTAACAACGGGTACGTTCATTAATTATGACTGCTCATAAATTATGTAACAATATTCATCAATAACCCTGGTAAGAACGATATGACAACAACACTAACAGCTATTATAAATTCTTTTGTGGGGGAAGCTAAAATGAATCCTTTCTATTTTCTAGTTATGAATCTGCAGTTAATATTTTTGTAGATGTCCCCCACATCTGCAAAAATATTAACAAACATTTTACAAGGATATTAATACCAAAGTTAACATAATAACTCTCTAACTACGATGTGGCAATCAAGCACGTTAACCAGTAGGCCATAGGGACCTCCTAGAAATTTGCTCGCAGAGGCGAGATATCCGCTGGTTATGCCCGGTTATTTGGAAACATCAAATTCCCACACGTTTCCAGCACATTTCTTGGCGTTTTTTACCATTAACTGTATTATCTTTCGAATTGTAATATAATATTATTGTTTTATAGACCTAGTTTTCATTTAATTCTTAATTACTAATGATATAATTGACGATAAGTTTATCTTTCATGTTATTGTAGCTTTCTCTCAGGAATGTTTACTGTTGAGAAACAATAAAATAACAGGTAAAGTATATATTTACCAACCACTCCGCACGAGTAGGGTGTGACGCAGGGTCGATTTCTTATGCGAAGTTTAACAGGCTTAAATTCAATTTCCTTCTCTTCGACTGGTTACCTAACCAAGGTTAAAGAACTCAGTCTGCCCTACTATTTACCCATAGTTGGAGGGAGAGTATTTGAATGCATACCTTTCCCAAGGGTATTAGCACTGGGAAATGCAAACAGTCTCGTCAAGCATCTAACAGATGAAGTAACAGAATTACTGAGTTGAAGACGCGTGGTCTAATGGTTAGAGTCTGGGGAAATGGACTCGTCGATCCCAGTTCAAATCCTGGACGAAGCTACAGTTCACATAGCGCTAGTACTCTTGGCAAAATTATGGGTCCAACTACTCTCCCTTCAGCTTTGTGTAAATAGTTGGGCTCATTAAATTTGGTTAGGCAAACTAGCTAGGAGAAGGAAAACTGAATTCAAAACTGTTAAACTCCACTACTAGAATAGGCTCAGTACTAATTAGTGATCTATTTCACCAATTTTCTTTTTACTGAGAGAAATGTGTCTTTAAAATTTGGACAACTAAATCGGGTATAGCTACCAATTTTATATCGATATGTCACATTTGATGTCACAAAAAGGGTTGATTATCTTTTCAATAATGGGGTTTTCTGAGCCTGTAAGATAACATTGATGTTGAAAAAGGCTGTGTAAAAAATAATTGGATAGCTTTTTCAACTATGGTTTAAGAATGTTTGATTGATTGAATATACCAGCAGGTAGCCCATCTAAAGTTATAATACATTTAAAACTGATATATTCTACCTATAGATAATACCTTAATAGGTATTACCACCCTGGGAAATAGTGAATCTTGGAGCAATGGCAAGGAAGGTGTTCTCCACACTCTCCAGATCACCAGAGCTTGAATCTCACCAATCAACACAGTTTAGTGTTATATCCAGGACTGCATTCTTTTTAAGGAGTTTTACCCCATCCACAGAGGATGCAGTCAGTGACAAAGACGATTTTGCCCATCAGTATTCATAGTGAAGAGCATAATACTTTTCTATGGTAATATGAAGAATGAAGAAAAATGTAGTGTTATCAAGGAAGCCTATGAATTTTTAAATAAAAGTTTACATCAGTTGGTAAGGTCATCAAATGTAAACAGCATGAACGTTCGAATGAAGATTAATAATTGAAAAAACTGTCCTTTAAGGGGGACGTTACTGCAACAATGTCAAGGATGTATAACCGGAATTTTGTGAATTTCGGATGCAATGCTACTTACAGCACTTTTGATAATGAACAACGATGTGCGAATGTATTTGAACCATAATAAATAAAAAGGCTTTGGATTTATATAGCCTTAATTCACGTTTGTCGAACTTTTATTGTCCACATAAAATCTTAATAAAAACTGCCCCCCCCCCCAAAAAAAAAAGAACAGCCCAGTTTTCCGCAATATTTAATGTAGCCATCAATCTTGTCAGATCTGTGCTATACTGAATATCGTTCAGTGGACTTGCCAGGAAGATTACCAATAGGGAGGGGGTAAAAGAGAGAGAGAGAGAGAGAGAGAGAGAGAGAGAGAGAGAGAGAGAGAGAGAGAGAGAGAGAGTCATGATAATCCGTGTTGTCTGCATGACTCGATGATGATGATGATGATGATGATGATGATACATAAAATTAAAATATAAGTCATATATATTCTGAACGAAATATGCCTATGACATATTCTAGATGGGCAGTCTTACCCCTCTGCAGGGGGTATATTCAGAGTGTTCTAAGCACCGCTACCAGCGTTGAATATTATGAATAAATATTTATGACAATTATTCTTTTTCAGAATTCAGTTAATCATAAATTTGCTTACTTGTAATTTAATCTTATTAATTAATCAAATTAATACGATTTAATTTGTGAGCTATAAACATATGTTAAATACAGGACATCCAGTTGAATTGTAATGGTTAGACAACTAGTTTCACCGATCCATTATTACTGAATAGTGTGCTAGTTCCTCGCTGGATGCCCCACACTTGCGATCGTGTGTCAAATCTTACCCATGGCGAATGAATTGGGCAAATGCAAAGCGTCTTATTTCGGTATAATTGTTAGCAAGCTAGTCTCACAGATTAATTACGACTGAATAATGTATTAGATGCTCCTTGTTTCACATCCCCGCCATGGTAAAAGGTCTTGGTAAAAAGCTAAAGTGTTACAATTTATGAGCAGTCATAAATTGTGAACGTAACTGGAGTTAGAATTTGATTTAGGACCGTTAACTTAAAATCACGGGGTCTATAAAAAACTACCAACACTTGTGGCAGTTAATAATCTTTGACCCCTTGAAGGCGCGCGATTAAGCGCCATGAAAATAAGTTAGTTTAATTGGCAGATGCGATCCGGTTTTCAAAAAGCGTAGTCGTATTGTAAGCTCCAGGGCCCATTTTCCCCGCAGTGGAACCAGTGTGGGCAGGGTTGAAAATAAAAGCTTGATCAAGAACAACCAAGTCTTGTTATTAAGTAAATATTAAAACAATGACCAGCATAGTCCTGTAAGAAGAACTAACAAAGACAGTCAACCCTCAGCTGATAGAAGTCAGACCAGGGAGAATGGCGACCGACAAGTTAGACGACCTACACGAAAAAGTAGAGGCAGTAAGTAGTAACCAGAAATGAAGAACGTAAGAATCACCACCTATCCTTTCTATCATCTCTAATCTATCTCCTCTCTCTCTCTCTCTCTCTCTCTCTCTCTCACTCTTCTCTCTCTCTCTCTCTCTCTCTCTCTCTCTCTCTCTCTCTCTCTCTACATACCCGAGATGAACTCTCCACTGTTATATACACCAGAGTAAAGGTGTATAACAAAAAACTCTGAATTGTATATATTCTGGAAGAATATACCTATGCATCATTCTAGATGAGCAGTCTTAGCTCCCTTCAGAGGGTAAAATCAGCGTATTTGAAGCTTCATCAAAAGACTGTGGTGAATTGGTGAATATATTTCCTTTATTAGACAGGCTATCGAGAATATGGCATGTGAATTTAAATCTAAGTCAATGGCTAATTGATTTCCGATTTCTACAGCTTGAAAAATATAATTATTATATAAATCTAAAAAAAAAAAAACTCTCAAAGAAATACGGTGATCCCCCCAAACAAATGAAACTGGCCAAGTCGGGAAACATAGCACTTATCTTGCGCTTTCTTCGCGACCTCGTATAAGTATAGTTTCTGGTAAAAGTAATATTAAGTGATTAATTGAAAAAGGAAGATGAGCGACAAATTACCTTTCCGATATAAATATACTTCAGGGTTCATGTGGTATCATATGAATAATTACTATAAAGTTTAGTAGAAAATAACAACTTTTGGTGATAAGATTCACCAACATTAGATAAGTTCATGTTTCTTTCCCAAAATAACAATCAGCTAATCCCCAATCCATCTCCTTAGACATTTGGAGATCCTAAAGAGAATTACATCTCCATTGGTTGAATATAATCTGGAGATTCACTTCCGGTTTTTGTCTGTAACAAAAACTGCGTCATTGCTTGCGTCACATTACCCAATACATAATCCAACGTCATAGAATAGATATACTCAAAATGTGAGCATGCAACGCTAGACAATCCTCATTGTTTCAATGAATAGATGCACGGCGTTATATTTCTATATATAAATTGTTTTATTCGACTATAATATTTAAAGTTATCGGTACTGTTTCCATTTCAAATTGTCTTTCTTTCTATCTTTCTTTTTTTACTCCTTCAATAAATTTGACGATTTTACATACTTATGGTACACACTCTATGACATTGATTTTTCAGCTCCCATCCCCTTAGGCAATATGTTTCAAAAATTTATTTTTACATCGCCCGGAGGGTGTTTTTTATTTTGTACAAGTTGGACGGCACAGAAGAAATACATGCGCATACTACAAACGAATTGTGTCTGCCTCACAGACATACACAAGACCACACGAATATATATAAATAATATATATTATTATATATATATATATATATATACATATATAGACGAAGGTTACCAACACATTATACTATATATATAAATATGTGTGTGTTGTGGTGTGTGTATGTGTTGTGTATGTGTTGTGTGCGCGCGAGCATTAGTGAAAAATGTAATAAAGTCCAAACGTATGTAAAAAGAAATATGAAAAATCAAAATTTACAAGACATATATTTTATTGTTGATTTGCAAAGATTTTAGATTTTGTTATTAAATCAACACCAAGGCAGATATAACTAGTTCTTAAGTGTTCATCTTAAAATATTTGAAATAAAAAAAAAATGGAAACGAAAAATTATAAATTTATAGCGTTTTTTTTCTATAATAGCTTTTCTTTTTCAAACAGACTCAGGCCAATCTTGTCTTTGTTTATAGATTTAAATTCCTATTATATTTATCTATGTATCTTTCTGAGAATTTTCAAGAATTCTACAATTTAGAATTAAAATTGAATCATGCGGATGCGATAAAGAAGCAGAAATGTTATACCTGCGTTAGCACTTTACTGTACCTCTTACAAAAATATTAGGAATATAAATCTATTATATCTGCCCTGACGGTGGTATATCAAATAAAAAAAGAAAGATTGGTATATATCAAATATAAAACACACATTTTCTAAATTTATATGAGTAGAAGATAAATCTTCAGAAATGTATACCAACAGGTGTGTAGCCTAGTGGAGGAATAATTAATTATATGCAATATTTTACAGGTACAGGGTGTCATAGTGGCTAAGGGTTATAAACTGTTTTCTCTCTTTTCCCATCGCTTGATTCAAAATCAAATCTCTAAATTCCTCAATTTCCTTTCAGGAATTCTACAATTAGGTTACTTATATTAATTCAATTATCAGCGAATAATTTTAAACAGACCATTTGTCTGCTTTAATATATTTCCCTACCATTCATTTAATTGCCTCAATTCGCTAGTGAACATTAACTTATAGATCAAGCTTTTGTAAAAAGAATTATAAGATAATCTCCGCCAATAATTACTTTAAACGACAGATGTTGATCCTCTTTTCTTATGCTTGCATCTGTCTATTTATTATTCACTGTTTCTTTATTTGCTTGTGACCTATGGACTCCAAAATTATTGGTCACATCTTGATGACCACTTAGCATGGAACTCTTTTCAATGCAAAGACTTTCATACAGGATCTACGGAAGACGTACACGGAGGAGTGCACAAGAGCACCCTATCCCGATATTCCAAGGCGCCAAGAATATTTTAGTTGAAAACTGACCAGGAAGTTCCAATTTGCCCAGAAAGTAAAAAACTAGCATCTGAAAGAGAGTCCCCATTCAGGGGTTACTGGTATTATTTAGTAGAAAATCAATGGGACATGACCCCTTCATCTAGAAAGCAAATTATATACTGTTACGTACATCGCCGCCCAGCAACCTATATTTGTGCTTGTGCCAGACTTAGAAAAATGTACTACCGATTATCTTGAGTTGCTGGGTGGTCTTTGTGAATCACCGAAAAAGTAGTTAGGAAAGATAACATCTTTTTACGAGAGAAATGAGACGAAAGTCTAGATTTAACGAAAAGTTAGGATGAGTGACTCAAGAAATCTTTGATCTTTAGGTTGGTGAACTCTGGTTGACCAGTGAGATTGGAACGAATCGAACGAATCGAAAGGGCTCGAAAGTTCTAAGTAGAATCTTCTGGAAGATTATTTAGAAATGCTATTTAAGACCCGTGAATAGAATCACGATCAGTTAGCGTCTGCGATCGGAGAAGGAGAGTCAAGCAGAGATCGGGGCAGTGATCGTACGGAGTTAAGCTGTTTCGCTGAAGACGATAAGGAAAGGCTAAGAAAAGCTTGTTCACGAGAAGTTTACTAAGGACTAAAAACTCGAGTTGAATTCCAGTTAAAATACACCTCTTGTTAAGACAGAGATTAGTTGGGACCCTCTCTTCTCAAAAATTGCAGTGAAGTTTATTATAATAAACTTCTGAAAAAAAAACCCAGCATTATCGTATTATTT
>CM042137.1:4386637-4389137 GCA_023376005.1 Doryteuthis pealeii
CCACTACACCAAAGAAATCTTTTTATAAATGGACTCACGACGCAAACAAGATAGTAAAGTCACTATCGTAAAGGGGACGACCCGGATAAAGTCAATTGGCCGTAACGAAGAAGCACGCGGCCGTGAAACGTGATACCTTTCGCTTGACCATAAACGAAGGGAGTGTGGGAATTTTGGGCTATAAGAGACTGACTGCTACAGCTAGATCTGCGTTTGTAAACAACACCGTAATAACGAAGTTACGAATTGTAGTAGTGCGAGAAAGAAAAGGCACTACGTTAAATACTAACTGGTCCACAACGTCACAAATACACGAACCGATCCCACTACGTTACGTATCGCTAATTAGTGCCAACGTTACATACATTTTGTTTAAAAAAATTGTTTAAATCTATTCTTTTCATCTCGGAATACACTGGGGCCTTCTGCTAGGACATTCAATAAATACTCAGAAGTTATGGTAAAAGATTTCGTGAACGAAACATACAACATACTAGAAGATATATCCTGCATTCACCAGGATTTTAGAGTTTAAAATAAATATCTAATCTATATTTATATATAGAATACAAGAATATTTTTCTATATATTTGTTTAATTTGTTTTATTCTTTATATATTCTTGTTTTCAAGTTGTGTTATCATTCATATTGTGTCTATTATTTCTTTTATCCATCGTTTATTTGCGTATTATGTTTATAATTTATTAATTTGGATAATTTTTAATCATATTCAAAATTATTTTAATATATTAATGATTTAATTCCATATTTATAACTTTATTGAAATGAGGAGTAAAAATATTTTTAACATTCTCTCGGATTTTATTGAACTTTGATCTTTTTTGGTCTCTTTAATTTCCTTTTTAAAAGAGTCGAAAGGGTAGTTGTACAAACATATATATGGATGTTTTGTTGAACTCTACGGACAACAGTTCCGCCCCTGAGGATGGCACTAAATAGTGCAAAGAGTACTCGTGTTAGAACCTTTGGTGGATTCATACACCAATTCTACCTGATATAAATATTGCAAGACAATTAGAAAGGATTGAGAAAAAAACTCGTCAGACAAGAATTATCAAAGAAAAGATACTGCCAAAATATACTTGGTACTAGAATGTGCTTATTGAAAATACAATGCTTATTTGAAGGAGTCACTGAGTCCTATCAATATATATCGAGAATTGTTGATGGATCTGATTCTTTGCTTTCATAAACAATTTTTTGTCTCAACTGCAACTCATAAATAGTAAAAGGCGAAAAGGTCAAGCAACGACAGATCTCCATTTTGTATTCATTTTCATCTCGTGATGTTTTGCGTGTAATTCCTGCTAGTTATTATTTCATGAACAATAAAAGAAAATCAGACCCCGTATATGAATTATGGTGGGAACAAAACAATTGCGAGTGAAAGGGCTTAGCATCTATTGAAGCTCATTGCGCTTAGGTTTCTGAGGAAGGAAAACAACTATGTGTACTAAATCTCCATTATTAATCTACCAATAGGGTGGTACACACACACATACACACACACACACACATATATATATATATATATATATATATATATATATTTACCAACCACTCCACACGAGTAGGATGCGACACAAGGTCAATTTATTAAGCGGAGTTTAACAGGTTTGAATTCAGAGTTTTTCCTTCTCCTAGACAGGATACCTAACCAAGGCAGAAGAGCCCAGTTTGTCCCACTATTTACCATAGCTAGATGGAGAGTAGGATTCATATATTTCCCAAGGGTATTAGCGCTATGTGAAATGTAGACAGCTACATCCAGGATTTGAACCCGGGGCGAAAAGTCCATTTCCCATGACTTTAACCATTACACCACGTAGAAATGCCTTTACCTTTGTATAATCAATCTGTAATGCATTGAATGGTTTCAGTGAACTTTCTCGTTTACACGTTTGCCTATGCAAAAAAAAAAAAAAGATATATGTGCTTGTAAATTTCTTTTATTTATCCTTGACGTAGGATGCAACAGTTATCGCTATATCCTGTTTATCTTTCTCTGCATCCAAACGTATGCATAGATGTGTGTAAGCTTTCAATAGATGCCCAACTTGATTATGTATATCTATACAAAGATACACGCATATACGTATATACCCAACAATTCAGTACGAGCAGATGTGTCACAAGGACAATTTTTAAACGGAGTAAGCTGGTTGAGTTTTCAGTAAGCATTATTGTTGTGCTTATAATGTAAACAGGGAAACAAAATATAATTTGCGTAACCATTATTAATGTTGCTCTCCTAGTTAAACTGCTTATTCTAACATAAAGAAAATCAAGTTAATTTATTATTTATTTGCTTAGCCACTTCGGCCGGTAGGATGTCGTAAGGAGTTGGGCTGTAATTCCGTGCACGTGTTATATGTACATATATATAGGATAAATAGGGTGTGACATAAGGTCAATTTCTTAAGCGGAATTTTAAGATTTTTCCACAATAGTCTGTTTGTCTAAAATATTTAAAGGCCT
>CM042137.1:4394137-4409137 GCA_023376005.1 Doryteuthis pealeii
AACAGTTTAATATATATATATATATATATATAATAATATATATATATATATATATATATGCGAAATACATTTGGTCCAGTATATATGTACGGGTGCCTAAAAATTGTTCATTCATTTCACTCTATTTTGAGTATGTGAGTATTTTCTTGCGCAGGCATCTCTGTATATGGGGAATAGAGATAATGTGTGAGTGCGCCTGTTTGTGCATTTATGTATGTGTGTGTGTGTATGTGTGTGTTTGTGTGAGTGTGTGTTTGTGTGTGTGTGTGTGTGTGTGTGTGTGTGTGTGTGCATGTGTGGGTTTTTTTGTGTTTGTGTGTGCAATTAGTTCCACTATTCTGCTTTTCAAGATGGTGAGACGAACTGCAACCATTTTTTGTTATTTTTGCCAGTTTTAACCACAAGTTGTGCTATAGTGCCCAGAAAGCTTGTTTCCTGAGGCGTTGTAAAAGAATTCTATTCCCAATAGATATTTCATATTCAATGCAATCCGGACTAAGTTTCCTAATGAAAATATCCATATCCTTTTTTGTAATATGCTGAGTTGCTGAAAGCTAGGGGTTTAGTTAAACTTATGAACGATGGAATCAACGAACCTGGTTCAAATCCCAACCGCGTTAGTTTGTGTTCACTTCTAATCTATCTATGCGTACAACCTTTTATAAAGAACAATAGGTGGAGACCAGCAAAGACCAAAGTTCAATAAAAGTGACAACCTATTTTCTCCGAGAGGAGGTTAAAAAAATTTTTTTACACCTGAAAAATGTAATTAGTGTATACATCAATTATGTATCTAAAAATCAATTTAAAAATTATTAGAAAATAAATAACAAATAAGGGAAAAATAAAATAAAGAATACAAACAAGAAAACTAATATAAATAATTTAAAATCAAGAATGTATAAAGAATAAAATGATAAAATATATAGAAAAATAACTTTTTTTACTGCGGCCGGAATTTTGTATTTAGACATAGCACAATAAAGATGAGGACAACAGTCCGAAATCTCAAAATTATACTATAAACTACTTGCTAAAAGAGATATGTGCCTATCCATTATGTAACAATATGATGTTCTATATTATTTGTTTCATTCATCGAGTCTGTTTAGAATGTTCCAGAAACAATAGACACAACGGCCACCTTAATTTGACATAACGTTTTTACTTTCTCTCAGAAGATCAGAAAAATTATTTTAGTTTTCTTTTCTTTTGCTGCTTAATTTTACAGCAACATTATCGACACCCATATAAATTCTATTCTTTTTGCAGTAACTAGATTTGTCTGTCTGGCCATCATCAATTCGAATATCAAATTTACAGAGATACTTACTTTGCCTATGTTAGGTTCACACATTTCAATAATAGGTAAATGTTAGCTAGTAAAAAATGTATTTAAAAAACCATATAGCCGATCCATAGATATATAGATGCATTATATATATTGGAGGCGCGTTGTGTAATGGTTATCATCGTAGGGATTGGACAAGGTGAGATGAGTACAAATACTAGACGAGGTTGTTTGCATTTCACATTATGCTAATACACTTGGAAATTGTATAAATCTAAGTACAGATAAATAATAGGGCAGACTGGGCTCTTTAAACATTGTTAGACAACCAATGTAGGATGAGGAAAACTTTAAATTCAAACCTCTTAAACTCTGGTTAAGAAAATGACCTTGTGTCACATACTACTTGTATGGAGGGGGTTTAGTATATATATATATATATATATATATATATATATATATATATATAAAGATAAAAGGTGGCCTACCAGTGAATATGGGCACGATCGTTTGGAGGTGCAAAACTCAGGAGTAAATTCAGCGATATAGCAAATACAAATTGCTCAATACGAAGTAGAGCAAATTTAATCTAATTTAATCTAATACAATGAGCACACACGTGTGATCGACTGCGATTAATCGGTACCTCGATTAATTCAGTGGATTTAACACTGAAGATCCTTATGGTGAAACTCGAGTAGGTTTCTATTGTATCCATTTATAATATATATAATATATATATATATATATTATATATTCATTCACAGACACGTGTTTTGACTTATCAAGTCTCTTCAGTGTGGCTAGACATTTGTAAGCTACCTACAGCCGGGGTTGATATCCGATCGGTTCAGTGTAACCTTAACCATATCATCACCTACAGAATGCGAAGGGGATTTTAACTGTTTTAATACACACATTGTTTTGTATGTAAAAGTCGTCATAGAGTGCTCCATCCCTTTTATAGGAGAGCGTTGCGTTTACGCTTTTAGGCGGTGGTCATCCCCCCAGAGTGCTCAAGTACAAGAGGCAAATTTTAGCCATTTAAAATTATTAATTTCGTGCATGTAGTCTTTTTTTGTTTCTGGTTCTATCTATGTACATCAAACTATTTTACCACATTGCAATTTCCTTGATTATTATGTGTAGAATGAGGCTGAGCAATAGACCAACAAAACTGCAGAACCGAAGATGAACTGATAATGGCAGCATTTACCAATCTTAAAAACGAGAAAGTCAAAAAGTCTGTCAGAAGATTCCGAAAATGTCTAGATGTCATGTTTCAAGCTAATGGCAATTTCTTTAAATAAATTCAATCTACAAGAAATTTTTAGGTAATTTAATAAATATATCGTATGAAGTGAGACGTCAGTGTTGTTTTCCTTTTTGCGCAATTTTGACAACAATTTACCCATCCCACCCTGTATACACTCACACACATACATACACACACACACGCGAGCGCACACACACACACACACACACACACACATATATATATATATATATATATATATGTAAATTACTATTGATAATATAGTATGCTATATTTATAAGTAAATAGTGGTCAATGTCATTGATAGAACATGTTATATCTAAGGGATGTGGTTTTCAAACCAAGTAGTACATTGTATGTGAGAAACTTTCAGTCACCGTGCGCAGTTGACATCATGTCACACACACACACACACACACACACACACACACACACACACACAGAGATATATATATATATATTTGGAGGATATGTGCTTAATTGAAGTCATACCTAATTTTGAAAATTAATTAGTTAATAATTAATGAATTTAGGCGGGCATATATGCTTAAATGTAAGGCTAAAAAAATCGACAAAATGTCAATCCCTGTATGTACATTTCGACCTAATAGGTCGAAATGTCAATCCCTGTATGTACATTTCGACCTATTAGGTCGAAATGTACATACAGGGATTGACATTTTCTCGATTTGTTTAGCCTTACATTTGAACATATATGCCCGCCTAAATTCATTAATTATTAACTAATTAATTTTCAAAATTAGGTACAAATTCAATTAAACACATATCCTCCAAAAATTGTCGGCTAAAAAAGGCCATATCAAAAATAAACACATTGTTTGTTTACTTATATATATATATATATATATATATATATATATATATATATGTGTGTGTGTGTGTGTGTGTGTGTGCGTATGTGTATATATATATACACACATATACGCACACACACACACATATATATAAGTAAGTAAACAATATATATATATATATATATATATATATATATATATATATAAAGAGCATTGCGTGGGTGATAAAATGTTACTGCCTTTATTTGCTTAGGAATCTTCATTCTTCTATAATTTTTCTTAATGTTATCTTAAAATGTTCCCTATTTTTAGGAGCCATGTTTTTCGTGTTGATCGTTCACGGCTTTATTTATTTATTTATTGTATTTCATTATTCTTCGATCCTTTCCTTCCCATTAGTGTATTTACGTACATTTTATATGTACTTTCTCAGTTATTCTGTCTGCCCATCTTCATGTAGCATCAAAGTATGTTTAATCTTATATTTTGTATGCCCTACCTAACGAATTTTCCCTATATTTCTATCGTTACCGCGCAATATTTTTTATGTTTTTAATCGTTTTCTCTTTCTTTTGGATTTTTTTTATCTTTATGATTCCATATTTTCCGTTATTCCTTTTCATCTGTTATTGACTTTCTTTGTTATGTATTTTGTCCTTTGTGGGTTTTTTTGTGGTTTTTTTAAAAACTTTTCTTTTAGGAGGGCTTTTTCCGGACGTTATCTAACTTTGTCCCCTGCCAGCACATTTTATGTTGTACATTGTTTTAATAATTCTCTGTTTGATTGCTTACCTTTTCATTGACTTAATGCTCTATCCCGTTTCTTTCTTTCTTTTATTATGTAAGTTATTCTTCTATTTTCTTCTTTATTCTCTTTGCGTCAGTCTTTCTTCAGAAAGAAAAAAGAACAGACAGAAATTGGATGAATGGATGGAAGGACAATAAAAGTCAGACAGCATCTTTTCCGTTGATTTCTTTAATATCATTACTTATTTTCTTGGTTTGTGTTGTTATTGCATCTATCTTAATACAATTATTTATTCCATTACTCTTTCTTTATTTCCTGTTTCACTTTTCATTCAACCATTTTCTGAAGACATTTTATTAATTGATTAATTATTTAATTAATGTTCTTCTTTCTTTCTCTCCTTCTCTTTCCAGCTACCTATACATTCATTTTTATTTCTCTTCCTTTCTTTCCTCCATTTTTTATCTAACCTTATTTTCCTTTTTATTTCTCCTTCCGTTCATTCCCTCATTTTCTAGCTCACCATACATTTATTTTTATCTTTCTTCCTTTTTTTAATCTTTCTTTTCTTAGTATTTCTCTACTAAAATTTCCGCAATGTTTATATAACTTCCAAACTGCAAACGTATTTTCTTTTTAACTTTTTGATACTTTTTCATTATTTCTCAAATCTTTACTTAATTCACTTCATCGGTATGTCCAGTATACGCAGAGGTTCTAGCGCTTCCCGCAAATACACCTTCCCAAGCCGAGTATCTGCAGCATAGACTGGAGCAGGCAGCATGAGGCATTGGCCTCTACGTGGACTCATAAAACATAGTTCACTTATTTTAAATGATCCATGTCCACATAAATGGCAACGATCTAAAATTAGCAGACCAGTTCACATGTCTAGATAGAAATATTTCATCTACAGAAAGTATTATCAATATATGTATAGGAAAGGTATGGACTTCTGTTTGCCGGTTATCGAAAGCTGATTTCTTTGCTAAAATAAAACGGGGATTCTTCAATCCTGTAGCCGAATCAGTACTACTGTATGGTTGCACTGCTTGGTGTTTAAAGAAACGCTTAGAGAAAAAGTTTGATGGGAACAAGACAAGGATGCTGCGTGCTGTTTTGAACAACTCCTGGAAGCAGCATCCAATAAAAAGCAAATAGATGGCCACTTACCTACAATCATACAAACCATCCAAGTCAAACAAAGATATGCAGGACACATTTGGGGAAGTAAGGACAAGTTCATGATTGATGTTCTCATGTGGACTTCTGCACAGGGACACAGCAGTGTTGGCCGAGCAGCAAAAACTTATATACAACAGGTATGTACTGATACTGGGCGCTGAAGTAATGACCTCTCAGGAGCGCTGCCTGATAGAGACGAGGAGTGAGTGAGGAGAGAGAGAGAGAGAGAGAGAGAGAGAGAGAGAGAGAGAGAGAGAGAGAGAGAGGGGGTCATGGGATTCCGTGCTGTCAGCATGACTTGATGATGATGATGATGATGATGATGATGTCCAGTTTTTTGTAGATTTCCCTTTTATCGCATCGTTTTATTCATTTTGATTTTGTGTAAGTATATGTTTCCTTTTAGCAAATGACGTCTTTTTATTGCACTTTTTTTCCCTCCGTACCCGTTTGGACACGATTGTGACTCCATGGTTTTAGTATTCACAAATTTGTTTCTGTAAAGTGACACGGCACTTGGGTAATACTCATCTTGTTAAAAGTTAATTACTCTATTGTTCCACACTTTTCTATTCGTTTTTTTTCTTTTTTCATATTTTACTGAATGCCAAACTGCGAACAACTGTTTTTCACAAAAAAACATTTTCGGTATTCCGCAGATAAGCGATGCTATGTTAAGATGAATGTGAATTTTGCCATTCCTTTTCATTTTTCATAATTGCTTTTCTTTTCTTTTTTTTTCTTTTTTTCTTTCGTTTTTTTTTTTTTTAGTTTTTCATTTTGAATATTTTTCTTCATTTATTATTTTTGTGTTGCTTTTTTGTAGTTTTTTCTTTTATTCACCATATTCTTTTGTACTAGGTTTCTGGTTTTCCCCTTTTTTGTGTCCTGGGTATGACGTTAAACTGCATCTAATGGTGAAATTCCAATTTCGGAGTTCTGGGGTACCCCTTCATCGCCATTACTCTCAGGTCTACTCTGAACCGGTGTGGTACTACATATTATGGTCCCATCTATGGGTTTAATAGGTTAAAAAAAGTTTTTTATAAACTATGTTTAAAAAAGAAATTGAGTTTAAATAAACAAGTTTGAATACCCACCAAGAATAAAACAAAACCTCTCCGGCATAAAATAAGCCAGGGGATGACATGCCGTAAAATTCCAACCAACCAACCAACCAACCTTTCCTGTTTCATTTACTTTTTTTTTGCACTTGCAGACTTTTTGCTTTCCATTATGGAACCTTTTCATTTTTTTCTTTCTTTCTTTTTTCCACCATTTTCATGTTTTCTTATCAAATTAATTTCTAATGTCTACCAGGGTGTCCCATCTTGGTGTAATAGTTACCAAAGTAGGACTTGAATATCCATAACTACTGAAGAGTGAGTTTGATCCACAATGGATGCTCCATACCTGCGACCTTGCGTCACATTCCACTCGTAGCGAACGAAGTGGGTAAATATCAGGTCATCTCATTGTAGAGCAATGGTTAGCAAGCTAGTCTCGCCTTTCCATTTCTACTGAATAGTGAGGTCGATCCTCGCTTGATCTCCCATACTTGCGACCTTGTGTCACATCCTACCCGTGGTGAATAGGTTGGATGAAAGGGGCGTCCCATCGTGATGTAATGGTTAACAAACCAGATTCATTACAACTTAATGGAGGTGGAGTCAATAGAGTTCTAAGTGACAATCATCTGTAGGCTGTAGGTTCAATCCTTACCAGAAGCAATAATAACAGAATATTTAACTTAGCTTAATACATTACGTTTAACAGAATCATAACTGTCTACCCTGGTGGATTGAATAAAGGCTTCGGTTCGAAGTTCCGTGAAGGCTTATGACATGAAGGCTCCAATGTTCACCA
Organism: Doryteuthis pealeii; assembly: GCA_023376005.1. Classification (NCBI taxonomy): domain Eukaryota; kingdom Metazoa; phylum Mollusca; class Cephalopoda; order Myopsida; family Loliginidae; genus Doryteuthis; species Doryteuthis pealeii. The sequence continues at coordinate 4,401,319 of CM042137.1, forward strand.
AGAAAGTTCCAGAGTACGAATAGAAGGTTCCAGAGTTCGACAAGAACAACCTGAAGAAGGCCAGAGGGCACATTGGCTCGAACGTTGTGATATAGATGAGGACAATAGTCCGAAACTACCAAATTATACAAAGTCTATTATTAATTATCAACCCCGATATAGTTCTATGCCTTTCTTTTCTTCTTTCTTTCTTTCTTTCTTTTTTTCTTTCTTTCTCCACTTCTTTCTCAAACTATTCTTATGTAACCTGTATGAATGGTATATTTAATTACTATAAATAAGATCGGCATGCCAGAATTTACTAATAGGAATTACATAGAATTAAGTGGCATTATATCTTTTTTTTAAATTCTCAGCAAAATCTACAGGAATCTCGCCTACCTCAACAGTGACGAAATCTGAATCAGTTCAAATTTTATGTAAGATGTAAATACTCTAATTTGCACAATAGCGAGGTACTCTAGGAAAGTCAGATTGTACAGAAACAGGCACAGTTCAATTTTCTGCCGCACTCAACCCAGAGACAAGAACATAAATGAAGATATTATTGAATGATACCAGTCGAAAGGAGAGCTACACTTTGGTTGGAGGCAGAAGTAACGATACAAACGTAAATACACTACCCATTCTCTTTACTCGAATATGAACATGCAATGAACACGATTCCTTAACCTCAAAGCATATAATAAACCTACACGGGTTGAACTGCTGTTAAAATTAATCAATCTCTCAATAACCAATGTAATTTGATAGAATGCATGTTGAAAATTCCCTGAATCTGTTTTGATATATACACAGGGAAAATCTGCTAATTAATAAATCATGGAATAAAATAAAATTAATAGCAAAAAGATTAACGGTGAATGGTTTTGCCTTCCTACACTAATAGAAATAGTTAGTTAGTTGGATTTTACGGCACGTCAACCCTTGTTTGGTTATTTTATGCCGATGTTGTTTTCTTTAATTCATTCTTGATGGGTACGCATTTATTTAATTCAATTTTTTAAATTCATTTTTTTCTATTAAACCCATAGTTGGGACCCTAAGAATTACTACCACTCCGGGATGAAGGGATATTCCATATTTTCCAGAGATCCAGAATTGGAACCTCACCATTAGATCGAGTTTAACTTTAAAACCAAGGACATTGACCGCCTTCTATGATATGATTAAAAGGGCCGGGGCTTACCATAAGCGTAATAGGGTCGGAAAAATCATTTAGTTGCTAGGGCTTGACGTGACTGCCGATTGATCCGAGGGAAATTCTCCGACCATCCGTCTATCCTAAGTAAGGGCTAAAGTAAAGTGCCGCATGCCATGGATTGAACAACCATCAGGATTCCATCCTTAAGCATCTCGATTCGCCACCCACGATCAATAGGTACATCCATTGTTATTTTTACTCCTCTGCAGAGGTGCAATCGGTGCATTTTAAAGTCTACGCCCACAGAGCTTTTAGTGAATATAAGCACATGAGTAATGAAATAATCCGAGGGGTTATCTAGCTGTGGCAGTGTAGTTGTGGCAATGATAGTATATGCGGTTAGTAATAAACAATGTCTGACCAGGGATTCCGAGCTGGTAACATCTGCAGGATTTTCGGGTGGATAGGTATTTACTAAATCTGTTCGCTCCAGGTAGGATGTTACACAAGCTCGCATCAACAGGGCACCCAGTGAGAATCAAACACGTTATTCAGAACTAATTAACCTGACAAACTAGTTTTCTAACCATTACACCATAGTGTTTTGATAACTTTCTTTTTTCTTTTAATTGTATATCAACGTTCGTGGGTTATTTAATTCGAAATACATCTCAGTAGAAGAACATTGGTAGCATTTTTCACCCATATCTTGCAGGATGATAGGGTTCATTTCTCTCCCAAGAGAATTACTCCTAAAAAACCTAATAGTACGACTGGCGTTGGAACTAGCTTACTAGGATGTCGCATCTCAGCAGGTTAGTCTCTACGCCACAATGGAAAGCCTTTCCAGCAACCAGAAGGATATATAAGGAAAATATGAATAACAGAAAGAAATCTACGGTACATTAAAACTCTGTGGATGTACAAGTAATACAAGAAAAAGACGATTGGTGGGTAGACTATAAACAGCGTATGTAGAGAAGATCATAAAAAATCCCTCCCATCAGCAGGATGATGTGCAAGATACCGGTGGCATTATTATAGGGTGGAATGTGTTCTGTAATAATTTGATATGTCTAAGTGTGAAATCTGAATCTGTTTTGACAGATGTGATATGCAGAGATATTATTACAGACCACATTCATACCGTTATGCTCAGAATGGTGATGTGTTTCAGCAATTCGTAGACTATGTAATTTCACATAGCCTCCGTTATTCTGGCGGAGGAGGGAGCAACATGCTTCTAGATATTTTTCGTACATCATCAATATGTATAATTGTTTTCCGTCTGTTATATAAAGGTTGTTTTGTGTGTAACTACCCAATGTTCTGTGGGGTTTAGAAAACGCTTAATGTATTCACAGCTGAAGGGTAATATCCCCCACAAAAAGAGGTTTATGTGTATGAAAAACAAAAACAATCTGATGTTGAGTTTTCTGTTTGGTAGATCTGGTGAGTGTGGAGTATCACTTTATTGCAATTACTTCCAGGCCTACTCTGACCTAGAGTACTAGGACCTACTCATATTTATACGGGTGAAATAGATCTGTGATTAATATATTCGTATAGGACTTGTGCCAAAAATACTGCATGTCAACCACCCCAAAAAAACGAGAAGTGTAATGATTGGTCTGAAGAAGAAATTGCCAAATAGTAGCCAACCCATAATGGAAAGGGGCGTTCGCTAGCTTTGAAATTTAAGTCTTTCTGTGTCGTCAGCAAGTTATTAACTCACTGACTCACTGACCATTTTAAAAATCCCCATCACTCGTTTTGTTGCATACTTCTTTCCTTACTTTCTTCTATTCTTCTTCTAGGGTCTCTTCTAACATCTCTTCTAACGTCTGGACTTCGTCTTGGTGGTCGGTCGCACTTAACTCATTCTTCTTCTAAATCAGTCTTGTTACCAAGACATTCACCAACCACAAAACCGTGTTATTTTCTTAAGCTTTTATTTACTTAACAAAACATTTCATGTAACTAAACATCTGACTAACATAGCAAGCGTATGCAGTGAGTCCAGTTAAGGCAGTACATCTCTGCCCGACGTCCAAACTGAAACTGAAGACCCAACCAGGTTCCACGTGACTTCACGTATTTCGCGGGCTTTCTGTACTATTCCATGGAAAGTCCCGCCCGTGATATGAAAAGGGCCATCCCTTTAGAAATACAGGGAATTGACAATAATCTTATGCAACCGCATAGATTATGTAACAGTGTGACTGTTTGATTCCGTGAGAATAAGAAGCTTTGGTTGTCTATTGTTATTTTAATCACTGGATTACATTATCACACACACACACACACACACACACACAAACGCATGTGAACACATGTAGATACACTTTGATATTGTAGTTTGATATTACGTAAATATAAATCAGTATAGTTTAGACCCAGAATCTACGCCGCTTGGTGACTGTCAGTTTCTCACCTGTACGATCATATAAAACCCTTGGTAAGATGTTCGCATAGGCTAGAAACTCATAGACACCAGGATCCATTGATTCTATGTCTACACTATCCTCATTTAAGTCCAGACACACATACACACACACACACACACGTTCTGATGTCAAAATCCACAATTTATTAGCAATCCATCATATCCTTTTCAGTGTATGTGCAATAGTGTGTTTTTTTTTATTCAAGATTTACATACGAATTTGTTTTTTCTATAAACTCATATTTTCCTTTCCTGTTTTCACATTGTTACTTTCTCTGTGATCAGAAATTCACTGAGTTCCGTTTAATCCAAATGAAATAAGAGTGCTTCATATAATCTTATTGTATTGTCCTTAGTTGAAAGATTTCTTTTTTAATTTTTTAAAAAGTTTGTAAGTGGACAGTTTTTAAGCTTCTTATTTTCGTTTTTACTAGTTTACAAAAATAAGTTTCGTCTGTGAGGTCTTTCATTGTTTCATTTGTTTGTATTATATCTGTATTACGCATCTACCCTTAAGAACATACACATACACACACTGGCTATCACAAATACACACTCACGCGCACACACACACATACACACACCGGCTAGCATAAACATACTCACGCGCACACACACACACATACATACACACACATATATATATATGTATATAAATGTATATATAATTCTGTATAATTTATGTGTGTGGAAGAAGTATATGAACAAATACAAAATCAGATGGATGAATTACTCAAATGAAACGTAATTTAGATTTCATTTAGATCTAAATCTTTTACGGCATAATTTCCTTTCGTTATGTGATTATTATTAACCACTAGCAAATATATGCACCCTCCGGGTGCAAGTATTTAAGTTTTAATGTATTAAAATATTATATTAAATTAGAAAGGCTAAAAATAGATAAGATGCAGATAAAAAGATTTGAAACAGAGGGGATATAATCGAAAAATAAACAACTGAAACTTACTCTTCAATCACTCTCATCTTTCATTGTTATTTTTTTCTAATTTAAGTATTTAGTTAAAGAGGAAGTAAAGAATAAAATGACAGTTATTTTTTCTTGTTAATGGATTTCATTTAAGATTTATTGAAGAGATTTTTGCTTATATTCATTAAAATAAACCAAACAATTAGAAATCAATAATACTAAGCACATATTTATTAAAATCACATATCAAAAGCCTTCCCGTTCACACTGTAAACCGCTATTTCTTGTATATATAAATACAATTGCATGTTATTTGTATGTAGATAGGGACAACACTAATAAAAGGTGAAACAATTTTATTAATAATTGAGTTTAAATATAAATAAATCATGGAGAATCTTATGTAAATAACGAATGGAATTGTGACTTCAGTAGTAATATAGTTTCGGTTACAGACAGAAAAACACACAATCTCCATTATATAAGATATGAACATCAAAAGATTTTCTAAGTATAAAATACAAATATTAAATGTTTCTACTTGCTCTACTATAATAGCGGGATGTTACAATGGATGGAAATATTTTAGTCGATGTTCGAAAATTTCGGTTTACAGGGGAAACCTTCTCGAGGACAATGAAATTTATCAAGGAGAAAAAAGGATTTACTTAGTTAAAAGATGATGGATGTTTGGAATGTGTTGAGGTTGGAAAATTTGTAGAAAAAGGTTCGACGGTAACGAACCTTTTTCTAGCGTTCATAATTTTTATTTTTTAATCACTATTTAGAATATTTTGTATATATCATTTATTTACAACGTTATATTATTTTTATTTAGTCTTTCTTATGGAAAATGAGGGGTAAGCCTTTTTAATCTCCTCTCTCGTAAAATTGGGCTAGATTTGATTGAACTCAGGTCTTCACCAATTTTCCTTTAGAAAAGGACGTGAGCTCGGTCATTGTACAAGCAAATACAGATTATTATTATCCTTAGAGGATGATTGTTACTTCCCAGCAGTATTCACAGAAATCTGTGTCGTAGGACACATTCTCCACAGCTTTCAACCCGTGAAATGAAACGTCCATCAGACTGCTAATCACCATTAAAATATGGACCAAAATATGTTTTCCCTTTTCAGATTTTCAAACCATGCTTACTCTTTTTGTTTTTAAAAGTGAAAGAGACTTGGTTGTGATCTCCCAAAGGACGAGACTGTTATATCGTTAACAATAAATTGCTGGACATATACATATATATATTACAATAATATATATATATATATATTACAATAGTGTATAATTATCACTATCTTACTTGGTGAGTTATAGGTGGGTCTATATTTTGCGGTATTATTTGGAGAGTGCTCAATATTGTGACAGACGTACTATGTAATGATAATGATAGTAATGATAATGAGTTTGTGTCTATATATATATATATATATTATTACATGGATATTTTTAACTGCATACCAGTGGGTTTAATATCTTCGCATTCATCAGGCAGAAGGAAAAGATTTTTGAAAAACCGAATATCATGGTCAATAATTTTTGCGGTGGTATTTTAATTTGGTTATCAGTGTGAATAGGACAGTGAATTTGTTCATTTGTAAATATGTGCATGTCTTTTAGTGCTTGCATGTATCTATACGGGCGTCCACGCACAGACGTAGGTATAGATCCTCATATATATATATATATATATATATATATATATATATATATATATATATATGTGTGTGTGTGTGTGTGTGTGTGTGTGTGTGTGTTTAAACACACACAAACAGACACACACACACACAAACACACTCATATATATATCATAGATAGATAGATAGATACACGTATAATGCGACCTCTCATATTATATGTATATACATATATATATATATATATATATATATATATATATATATATATATATATATATATATGAGGTATCCAAAACTTGATAATAAGGGATGATTCTATATATGATTGCTAAGACATACTGTATTATTGTATGATCCAGTATATATAAATACAGTGAATCTTTAAATCACTACAGAGAGCTTAATGTATCTTTTTAGATTATATACAGAGCAATATTTATCTTTGAAATGAAGGAAAAACTCAACACCGCTATTCCATAATGAATTTATTTCGACCAAAATTTTGGTTGAAATAAATTTATTATGGAATAACGGTATTGAGTTTTTCCTTCATTTCAAAGATATATATATATATATATATATATGGGAATATACCAGTTACCTGGTAACACTACTCTACAATGGCCCCTTCATTTTGGTGACAGAGAAGAACGCCTAAGAAGCGTCGTATTTTCCCGAAAACATTGCTGACAGTTTTATAGCCTTATTTCGTGGCCCGTTCGTATTTTTACTTTCCCCATGGGTGTCGTTCCTCAGAAGAAAAGTAATTCTATCGCAAAACTGATGTGTCCTTTCTTGGGAGTAATCATAAGATCATTCCAACCTTTAGTCAAATTACAGAATTATGTTTTTTTATTGTTTTTTGTTTTTCTTATTACCTTTTTGTGCTTTTATTTCCCCATTATAAGTATTCTTCTTTTCTTGTTTGCTTCCGTGTTTATCTTTTATTCTTATCTTTCATCCTTAATTGTGCATTTTTCTAGTTTTATTACTTTCTTCTTTTTTCTTTTTTTTGTGGGGGGGGGTTGTTCCGTTTCATCCTTTTGGTTATTCTTCGTTTTTAAATATAGTTCATTTTTCTTTCTTAGCATATCCTTTATTTTTACCTTTAATCATACATTCTCATATATATATATATATATATATATATATATATATATATATATATGTGTGTGTGTGTGTGTGTGTGTGTGTGTGTGTGTGTGTGTGTGTGTGTTTATTCCTCCATGACTCAGGGTTTTGACCACCCTTCAATTATGCACCACACGAAAGTATATAAGGAAAATACGAACACACATAATTAACTTGGTTTCAAAAACACATAGACGAGAAACTGACAGTTACCTAGCGCCGTTAAATTTATGTCATCACTCCCTATATATATATATATATATATATATATATATAAAGTCTTACAGCACGGGTTCCCATATCACCCCCCCTCTCTCTCTCTCTCTCTCTCTCTCTCTCTCTCTCTCTCTCTCTCTCTCTCTCTACCGGTCATCCTCTTTGCAAGTCCTCAGCATGTCCATGACATGCCCACACAGGTCTGATGAATGTAAGTATTTGTTGAACAGCCAAGACCACTTTTGATTTATCCAACGTTTTAAACCATTGTTTGTTTTCATCTCTTAATATATATATAT
>CM042137.1:4419137-4436637 GCA_023376005.1 Doryteuthis pealeii
TATGAATTATATATATTTACCAACCCATCCGTAGGAGTAGCATGTGACACAAAGTCAATTTCTTAAGTGGAGTTTAACAGATATGAATTCAGAGATTTCTTTCGCCCTGTTTTTTCTTACCTCATCAAGGTTAAAGATCCCGGTCTGCCCTACTATTTACCCATAGATGGATTGAGAATAATTGGATGCATACATTTACCAAGTGTATTAGCACTATGGGAAATACAAAGTGTATCGTCAAGAATTTGATCTCGTATGCATTATTGCAACAAGATATGTGTATCTTGGGGCAAAAGGTTTTAGTGTCACATTTGTTGGTTGGTTCTTTCGTTGTTTTGTTTTACGGCATACCATCTCTTCACGGGTCATTTAGTGCTTCAACAAGTCATTTTGATAAAGAAAGACTCAGGTTGCATACAGCACCTACTGTTGCTTAAGTGATCACCCAATTAAGTATTGAACTGGCTCATCGCTCCTTAACTTCGGTGATTTAAGTGTGACTTGACCATAATGTAACATTTGTTTGTGGGAACAGTTCAATTATGTATTGATACAACCACCTGTTCCTTTTTAGTCAAATACGGACGTTTTAACACGTTCTTGCTTAAAGGACGCCTTCTTCGGTCATTACGCTCGATGAAGAGCCGCGTGTCCTTTATAATGTTTATATTCTAATTGGTTGCAAATAACCAATTCATTATTTTCTCTATTTGTTCGTTTGTCTGTTGTTTTTGTTTTGCTTTTTCTTGTATTTTCTTCTCTAATTTTCCTTTTATCGTTCCGGTCTCTCTTTCTTTTGTTCTTACATTTCTTCTTCTCTACACCATCATTCACCAGCCTCAATCAACTCTCATCTTTTCGATCGTTTCGGGTAATTGAGTTGTGCCAAGAATTTCGTCCTTCCATTGCTTCTGCCTCCGAAAATGATGAAGCCGAAAATGCTACACTGCCGCGTTGGAACCACTCGCTTGAAAAATAAACATGGCAGAGAAACAAAACAAGTGCCGTGCAAAAAAGATAATACTCGAAAGAAAAGGAGAAGAAACGGAAGAAAAACAAGAATTTAGATTGAAAAGAAAACACTAAGTGTAAAAAGTAAAGACATTCAGGAATGCAGAGCGTGTGAACATGTTAAAACAATGAGAGAAGAAGTAAAAAAAGAAAGACCGAAAGAAAATTGAAGAAATAGAAGAAATATCATAAGAATGTTGGGTTAAAAGGAAATAGAAAAAATAAAGTAAAAGTGAAAAAATGATTTTAATGATGACAAAAGTGAGAAAAATATAAGTAAAAAAAAAAAACAAAAAGAAACATACAAAGATTGTTGACAATGAAAGGGAAAAGGGCTATTTTAGAAGTAATTGACAAGAAAGAGATTCTATTGAGAATACATTGCAGAAATACAAAGAGAAATAAGGTTGATGAAACAGAAGAAAAATTTAAAGAATCGAACGAAAAAAGCGCGGTAAAAATTAAATAACCAATGACAATTGGAAGAAGAAGAAGAAGAAGAAGAAGAAGAAGAAGAAGAAGAAGAAGAAGAAGAAGAAGAAGAAGAAGAAGACATTAAAAATTCAGGAAAGAGACAAGAAGGCAACCAACAGATGTAGTTTGGTTGGATGGTTTGGTTGATTGGATGGTTGTATCGGCACAAAAAACTATCTAGAGTTATTTTATGACTAGAGGTTAGGGAATCACATTCATTTCATGCATATATGTATTTATCAATTCCTCTGGATGAGCCGGATGTGATACAACTTCAATTCTTTTAAAGTGGAGTTTAACAAGTTTTAATTCAGAATATTCCTTCTTCTAGACTGGTTGCCATACCAATGTTAAAGAGCCCAGTTTACCCAATCATTTACCCATAGCTAAATAGACAATCAATGGATGCATATATTTCCCACGTTTATTAGCACTATGTTGTATTATATGAATAGAATTACATTTTGTCTCGTTGTTTATTAAAATATTTTTGCACTTCTATTGTATAAAGTATACCTATCTTTTTAAAATAACTTGCACTGCTATATGGTTACTTGTATTCTTATATTGTACTAACAATTGTAAACCAGATCAGGTTGACCCATAGATAGGACCATAAAAGGTACAACAAATCCTCATCAGAGTGGACCTGGAAGTAATGGCAACGATGGGATATTCAACACTCCTCAGAGCCCAGGACTAAAGCTTCACTATCAAATGCAGTTTGTGTTATACCTCGGACATCTTGTGGGAGGTTCTTACCCTCTCTGCATGGGATAAATTCAGCGTATTCTAAGCCCACCGATAAAAGACAAGAAGAAAAGAAAAACGAAATACAAAACTACAAGTAAGAATTCCGTGTAAGAAAGATATGAGAGAGAGAGAAAGAGAACAGAAAAAACAGAACAAGAACAAGAACAAGAACAGAACAAGAACAAGAATAGAAGAAGAAGAAGAAGAAGAAGAAGAAGAAGAAGAAGAACAAAACACAACAACTAGAAAAGAAGAACAAGTAAACAAGAAGAAGAAGAAAGAAGAAGAAGAATGAAAGAAGAAGAAGAAGAAGAAGAAGAAGAAGAAGAAGAAGAGAAGAAAGAAGAAGAATAGAAGAAGAAGAAGAAGAAGAAGAAGAAGAAGAAGAAGAAGAAGAAGAAGGTGTTGTGGCAACAGATGAGAAGGTTAATACGGGACGCGATGTAAGAATTAGAAAAATATGCGTATGAAAAAAATTTCCCAAAGAACACAAGTCATACTTTGCTGTTGAACAATTTAACCAAGTGAAATCAGAATTGTAAACTTTAAGTGTTTTTTCTATGTTCCGTCTTTTTTGTTGTTGTTATTCTCCTTTGTGTTGCAATCTCGACGTTTACACATTGAACAATTGTTTCAACACTTCAACTCTTCTTACGTAACAAAACTATTTGGAGAATTGTGAAGTAAGGAGCTTTAATTACAGACGAATTTACGAATCTTCGCGATTCTTCTTTCCGCATCGTTTCATCATGTTAACCAAATTGTAATCAGCTTCCTTTTTTCTAAGTGGATGTTTACAGAAGTTAGTATTTATTTATTGTATTTTTTTTTTTTTTTTTTTGCTGTTTTTGCTTTTTTTGTAGGGAGGCGTGATAATCGTGACGGTTATCATCGTAGGAAATGGAATCGGCCACCCAAGTTCCCATCCTTGACAAGACATAACTTCACATTAATATCTTTGGGGAAGTGTGTTCCATCGTGATGTAATAATGAGCCAGCCATTCTCGCCGATAAAATTACACTGAATAGCGAGTTCGACCCTCGGGGATGCCTCATACTCGCGACCTTGTGTCACATGCTACCCTTGGCGAACAGATTAGATAAATATCTCACCTTGGAAAAGGTACGTATACATATGCCCCCTCCCCAGCTATGAGTAAAATGTAAGGAAGACTGGATTGTTTAGCCTTTGTCAATCACTTAGTCAGAAAGGAAAACTCTGAATTCAACCGCCCTGTTGTCTGGGTTTAGAATACACCGACTGCACCCCTGTGAGTGGTGACCCATCATGATTAAGGACAGAATCCTGGTGGCTGAGCAGTCCGTAACATGCAATACTACTTTGGTCTTTATATAGGTTAGACGGGTGTTCGGAGACACCCCTCCAATCAACAGGCTAGTCATACCAAGCCGTAGCGCCTATATGATTGCCCCAGTGCTATTGCCCTTATGTCCATCATCTAATCCTTTTTATCATATATGTGCTAGAAGGTGTTGACCTGGGTATGGTGTGCATTTAATAGGGAATTTCCAATTCTGGAGCTCTGAGGAGTGTGAAGTACCCCTTTATTGCCACAACCCCCAGATCTAATCTGACCTGGAGTGGTAGTACCTTTTAGGGTCCCATCTATGGGTTAAATAGAAGAAAATAAATTTTAAAAAAATGTGATAAGAATTTTGATACCCATCAGGAATGAATAAAATAAAACGGCATTTACATATCAAGGATTGACATGCCGTAAAATCCCAACAACCAATCTGAATTCAAACAAGTTTTACTCTGTTGAAGAGTTGAGCTTGTAACGGAACCTGTCCTTGGCTGAGGGGTTCAGTAAATAGTTATTTATAATAACTCCATCCTGTCAGTTAAGTTTAAAGGCATTTTCTTTCTCATGACAGTGTAAAAATATTCGGTATTTAGCAAACATGAAACCTTAATAGTTTTTATTTACTTCTTAATTCACTTTTTAATTTATTTGTATGAACTTTTTGGAAAGTATTCAAATCTTTTCTTCGTTGTGATTTTCTTTGGGGAAATATACATACTCTTTTTTAAACACATAGACTACAAGTTATTTTTAGTTTCATTAATGTTGTAACTCGTGTATCCGAGTTAGCAGTGAATGTAGAACAAACACAATTAGAAAAGATACAAGTGAAAACGAGTAGTCAGCAATTGACAGGTTGTATTCGCAATCCGTGATTTCTCGCTGATTCTCCCGTATAAGGTTTCGTCACACACCATTTATGGAAAACAGAAGATTCTATTCTCCTCTAATAATGACAATTAATAGCATAATAAGCTTCATTTAAATACTAGAAGTAAAGGTCAGTAGTAAATATTAAATGAACATTATTAAGGGGAGTAAAATACAGTAAAATGTTTCGTAGTGCATTTAGATTACCACATTAATTGTAATTAAATCTTGGTTTTATCATGGATTATAGACAAGCAACTTTTCTTTATTTTCAATTCGTTTCTATAATAAAATCATTCGCTGTACATTTTCATTTGACTTATTCTTACTGCATACTTTACAATAATGTCCTTAGTGTGGGAGATGTGTAAAATAAACAACACCACCATTTCTTCCTCCATTCATCTTCCGAGTTGGCCTCATACTCAACACGGAAGCCTACATCAAGGGCCTCGAGGAGGTAGTGCTGTCCTTGGCTGCTGGATGACTCTGCGTATGGTAAAATGATTCTGCGTCATGTCATACTAGCAGAAGCCAATCTTGCTTGTTAGAAAATTTTTGCAACCACATAACTTCTCACATCTGGCCGTTTAACTCACCTGATTTCAATCCTCATGATTATCATGTGTGGAATGCGTTTGAGTGAGAGATCAAATAAACTTCATTCAACACCAAATATGAACTGACGGCAAGGATAATGCCAGCATTTACTAATTTAAATATGGAGACTATCCGAACATCTTGCAGGAAATTGGGAAGTCATCCTGATGTCGGTGTTGAAGCCAATTCATTAATTGAATAATATAATAGTTAGTATTTCCCAAAGATCTCATGTAATGTCGGTAAATATATCTGATAAAATTAGATGTCGGTCTTATTTTTATTTTCTCATAATTTAGATGACAATTTATGCATTGAACAGTGTAATTTGAGCAAGAGTAAATGAACAAATATTTATTGTAATGCTCGTATAAAACACGATTTATGTCATTTTTATGGTTTTTAAATCCGGTAAAATCTTAATGTTTGATTTATTTTGCTTGGTTGGTTTTATGGTATGTCACACCATATGGGGTTATTTTTTACCGTCATTTTTCAATCAATTATATGATTTACAATTTAGAATTTGATAATCATTTGTTGAAGATTATAGCTTAGTAAATGTTCTTAATGGAATAACATGCACACTTTTATGGTTTTAATAATCCTATTTAATATTAATTCTTAAGCAATTACATGGATATTTGGTTTTACGGTACGTTAACCCTCGTTGTCCAATCTTATACCGAAGTCTGTTTAACAATTATGATCTCTTATATGCAGTACAAGAATAAATCCCAACACTAATTTTAATCTGTCAAACACATCATATGTAATATTAATATCAAGCTTTCAAATTACAATGTAATAATGTTAACCAGCAATATATATCTCGCGGACATATACAACTTGGTTGAAAATGAAATATACCTCAAGAGAGATGGAGATTGGAGTACAAAAAAGATTCTAGGACTAATGCTCTGACATAGCGACACGTGTGTTATAGGCAACATTGCTTTTCGGGTTTTTAGAAGATATGGATCCACGGATGAAATATTCCTCTAATAATGTGTCTGCGCTTATAGGATGCAACATGTGTGTCTTTGATTATGTAGAACTGCAACAGCTTGGTAACTCCAAATGTTGCTAGCGATAACATTGATGGCTGGCACCGAAAACATCGGAGATCTCTTCCAGACCCCAATAACTAAACGGACTCAACTTCGACAAGACTGTACAATATGTGTAAATGTATTCCACTATCAACAAGGGTGGCGCAACAACGATGGACCATATTTGGTCATGTGCTACGGATGCCTTCAAAAGTATCTGCACAAAAAATCTCTGGAATGTTCTGTCATGTAGTCGAACAACTACTCGGGAGGAAGGGGTCGCTGCAGCACAAACTTGCTTAGTAAGCTGGCAGTGGACATCCAAAATGCAGCAGCACTGACAGTCTTAAGATCTGGCAATCGACTGGGAGATAAGGTCCCTCGGAAATGAAAGGATAGAGGGACTTCAAGTAAGAAAGGATCGAATACAAGTGTAGAATAATCAAACTGCTACTGGGGAAGGATGTAGTATTAATGGTAACAATGTGTGTTTCTATACTCTTAAGACATTTAGAATAGAACTTCACCTTCGAGCATAAATGTTGATTCGATCCCAAAGCAAAATTCCTCAAAACATACCATAGCTAACTTTCATAAATAAAAATCTAAAATTCATAGGAATCTCAGAAAATCTTGTTTCAAATTTGAAAAGGTATCAGATACCTTGGAGGAAAATAGCAATTTTTCGCAATTTGATTTAAAGACATTTTATTTCAAAAATAGTTTTAGTATCTATCATATAGATTATGTCCACTTGCCCCTTAATTGTATGTGCGGCTTTGGGTATAGGATATTGCTTGACACGTAATGAGGAGTTAAAGATCGCTAAGAGAATCCCATTTAGCTTTTAAGTATGCACTTATCCCGCAGAAAAAAATCGCCAGCGCGACCCCAATCCTTTCAAATGGGTCCTTTTCGATGTATATAACCAACCTAACTAGACAAATCATCGTGAGTTTTCATTTTTAAATTCATACGTCGATATAAGTATGAACAGATTACACATATTTTCTTCCTGGGTAGTATGTATTATTTCTTAATTGCTTACGTTGTTAAAGTAAAGAAAATGGTCATTTAATTTTATGATCTAAATAACACTATGCAACATATATTTTGTTTTGAGTTGTATGTTATTTCTTAATTGCTTATGTTGTAAAAAATATAGAAATGGCCATTCTTTACTTCAAATATTGATTTTGTGCTATGGGTAAGACCATTTAACACACAGTTCGGAGATTGGATGTGTAGAAAATTTCATCAAAACTTTATTTTATTGGTGAGTATGTTAGTTGGTTTTGTTGGGTTTTACGGCATATCAACCCTTACTGGGTTATTTAATGCCGAATACATTTTGTTTTATTCATTCTTATTGGATATTCAATATTTTTTCAAACTGAATTAAAAAAAAATATTACTCATGTTTGATCTATTTAAATCATTGATATGTCCATAACAGGTAATACCACTCCAGGTCAGAGTGGAGCTGAGAGTAATGGCGATATAGGTTTACACCATATTTCCCAGTTACAGAATAGAAACTTAACCAGTAGATGCAGTTTAACGTCTTACTCAGGATACTAAGACCCTCAGCCACCGTCTTGTTGCACATATATGATTAAAAGGATTGGGGGTTGCCATAAGGGCAGTATGGGGACAATCATATAGGTGCTAGGGCTTGACGTGACTTGCCGATCTATTTAAGGGGGTCTTTCTAACCGCCCGTCAAGCCTGAGTAAGGGCCAAAATGGATTGTTTCATGTTATGAACTGCTCAGCCACCAGGATTCTGTCCTTAAGCATCACGGGTAGCCACCCATGGCCAACAGGTAGCCATATTGGTGGGTATATTACCCCTCATCAGAGGAGCCATCTGTGTATTGTACAGCCACAGCCAACAGGGTGGAAAATATATTTTGGGTTCTGGGTAAATCGATACAATATACATTTTGTTCCTAGATAGTATGTTATTTCCTAATTGCCTATGTTATAAGAATATAGAAAGTGATCATATTTTCCTTCAAATTTTATTTTTTCGGCTGTGGATAACAGTAAACAACACACATTTTGTTCCTTTTAAACAGTTGCTTTTAAATTCTGGATAATAACTATAATTAAGAGAAGACTGATAGGTATGTTTTATTAACAAATAAAGAATATTAAAAAGGCGTTCAAATCCCCGAAAATATTTGGCATAATAATAGACATTTTGTAAGATAAAGACAATTGCAAATTTTCTTCGCGGGGGTGGGGTGTCGATTTGTTGTTTTCGAAATTGTAAGCATAACTACGATCAGTTGACAAATTTGTAAACCGTATGGAAGCAACATTCATCTACTTTAGTGTAATCATCAATGACTTTTATGTCACTGATGACTAATCATCGGATGAGGAAGAAGAAAAAACAAAAACTCATCTTAAGCGTTAGGACATGTGTTGCTTTGTTCTTCCGTCCAGTTTCTGAGGTCATGGAAGCAGGTGGAAAGGAATAACGGGGGCATGTGCCGTGATTCTACCCGTATCTTTTATTCGTTCCGCGCTCTCGCTACACGCAAATGTTTCTCGCCTCCTACACAAACCACACACAGACAGAGAGAGAGAGAGAGAGAGAGAGAGAGAGAGAGAGAGAGAGAGAGAGAGAGAGAGAGAATCAGTCGTCACCTCCTTGTGCATAGCGTTGATAAAAACGTCCGGCTACTACTTAGATGGCCAATCTGCTGCTGTGCTAACCACTCGAAGTCACGGTTAACTATACAATCTAGTATACAAGTAAATCTACGTAATTCTAGCCCACAGGTAGAAATGTTGAAATATTGACATCTTTCCTCAGACTGCTGTCATTTTCTTTTAAATCTATTTATTCGTACCTCGCTACTATCCGCTTAAAATATTACACATTCAAATGGATAACGAGTTCGAACCTCGCTGGATGCCTCATACATGCAAACTTGTGTAATATCCTACTCACTGCAAAGAGGTTGGGTAAAAGTGTTCTATCCTTCTGTAATGGTTTGCAAGGTCGTCTCGCAGATCCCTTACTACTGAATAACAAGTTGGATCTTAGCTTGACACCCCCATACTTGCGACATTGGGCATACCCTACCGGTAGAGATGGGGTTGGCTAAACACCCGCATTCAAGTGGGGTAATCTACAAGCATTCGACACAAGTCTACTGGCTGCTTTCTGAGTCACAAGTACGGCTGATATCCAGGAGATATGCGTTTAAAAAAATTACTAAAAGCTAAACCGGCGTCGATAGGACAATCCCCTTAGGAATCGCAAGATTCCGGGTTCGATAACGGTCCACACCAACTCAGCGCATAAATAGCACAACTTGGGTGAACTGATATGTGCTGTAAATAATCTGGTATCTGACAATAGTCGTGAAGCTCCACCTCAGCAAACTAATCTTCCTGGTCTAGCGTTAGCGTAAAGGGGATAGACTTCCTCGCTGTCCGGCTGATACCAACAGGCCATTTCGTTAATTATTCATTACTTTATTAAATGAAAGGCAAAATATAACTGATACTTATTTAGTGACAACACAACAAAAAAAAGAAAGCATATGAGATGCTATGAGTTTGGTACGTTGTGTCTCTTATTGGTAAAGACGCCGGTCTCCTTAGTGGTTTGTACAAAGTTTGCTTTACAATAGAAATTCATAGTATGTTACGTTTGTTGCTTTCAACGTATAAAATGTATAAGTAAAATAAATAGGTCTCACGAACGATAGAAAGACAATATGGAAAAAAATCACAATGTCCACGCAACTGAACAAAGACACTAACAATAATTGATCCACTAACATTAGTTGTACACCATAATGTCTTCTGTCTTTTTTTTCTTCTTTACTTTATTTTTTCGGAAAAAAAAGACTTTTTTGATATTTTGATTTTTAGGTTTGTATTTTTCTTTTCTTTTATCACTTTTATTCTGTTGTTTTTTTTTTGTTTTTTGTTTTTTTCTGAAACACTTTATTGATTTCATCTGAACGATGTTAACAGATGGGCCTGCTCGTATTTCTCTTAGCTGGCACGTGACTATGCGTGAGGGAGAGACGTGTATAGGCAAATACACGCAATAGAAGCGACAGGAGATGAAAGGCAAAGATACAACGTATTGTGCCAAGACGAACGTAAAGACGACAAAAATAGTCTATTCATTTAGAAATGTCTTCCTTTTATCTTTCATGATCAGATACGATCGCTAACACTGTTCTAAGTATATTCTTAATACCCCGCAAAATACGGGTTTGTGCGCATGACGGGAAAATTAAAGCACATATTAATAATAATAATAATAATAATAATAATAATAATAATACTTTGAGATAAAGACGGATCACTTTATCCCAGCCAGGAGACAAGACCTAGTGTTGATTAACAAAAAAAATGAGAACGTATCAATTGGTGGACTTTGCGGTTCCAACAGATCACAGGGTGAAGCTGAAGGAAAATGAAAAGATGGATAAATACCTGGATCTTGCCAGAGAATTGAAAAGCTGTAAAATATGAGTGACAGTGATACCAATTGTAGTTGTTGCACTTGGAACGGTCCCAATAAACTTGAAAAAAAAAGACCGGAGAATCTGGAAATCAGAGGAAGAATTGAGACAATCCAGACTACTGCACTGCTGCAGTCGGCTAGAATACTCAGAAGAGTCCTAAGGAGACTTGTTGTCACTCAGACTCCAATGCAATACAACAGTGTTAACTGATGAGAAAAGCTCAAAATAAATAATAATAATAATAATAATAATAATGATGATGATGATGAAAATCGTGTATCCGAGTTAGTGAGAATGTAAAAATATTGAAGTCAGTTAGTCTATTGTTGGTTTTAATAACAGCAGCTAAGTACAACCGAAGCAGTGTCCAAGACAGTTGGTATATATAGAAATTAAGAATGGTCCATTCATGAATTTGGGTGATTTTGGTGATTCCATTCCTTGAGTTCTGATTGGCTGCTTGATTTGAATGATATTGTGGAGTTTTATAAATACCCTGTCATTGTGCAGTAGACTTTGCAACTATTCGGGTTTGTATTGGGTTTCAACCGTTTGTTGCCATGTCTTCCCAATTCGATGGTAATTGGAACTTTGATTATTCCTCAGAAGAAAACACAACGAGTATTTAGGTAAGGAATAGATTTACTACTCAAGATATAGTGAACGAGTAAATCAGTAAATGACAGGCTGCATTCACATGTCTGTGAAATCTTTTGTCCGAGTCTCCCTCAGAAGATTCCATTGTCCTCCCATTGTTCTCCCATAGGTATTATATAACAAATAAGGAAAACCCATAGTTGTAGCACAAAACAATGCCATAAGAAGAAACTATATCAAATCGAAATTAGATAAGATGCAACAAACTAGCAAGTGTAAGATGTGTGGATACAGAGACATAATGGTTTATCATAAGCGAGTGCTAAAAACTAGCAAGTAAAAGACTAGGCGTGACAGGGAGAGAAAGGTGATCCACTGGGAATTGTGCAACAAATCACATTTTGACAATGCTACCAAATGGTATATGCAAACAGAATCTGTTCAAGAGAATAAGAGGCATAACAATTCTTTGGGATTTTGAGATAAAGAAGGTTTACCTAATCCTATCCAGAAGACCACGCCTATTCAATCAACAAGAAGACGAGAACTTATCATCTAGTGGATTCTACCGTCCCGGTGGAACACAAACTGAAAATGAAAGAAAATGAAATATAGACAAATATTGGACCTTGCTAGAGAACTGAAGAAAACAGTGAAAAATGTGGGTGAAAGTAATGCTAATTGTATTTTGTAACCTCTGAACTGTCCTCGATGGTTTGGAAAAGAGTGGAAATCAGAAGAAGAATCGAGACCATCCAAACAACGACATTATTCAGAATGGCTTGAATACTCGGAAGAATCCTGGAGATATGAGGAGTCTTACTGTCACTCAGATTCCAGTAAGAGACCATCAGCTTATGTGGCGATTCAGACCACAAGTGGTGACAGACAAGTTAGAGTTAAAAAATAAACCACATACACAAACTTAGAATTCGAATAGACATGTATTACGTGCATACATAACAAATAGTTGCAAACTTTGGTTTGTCTGCGGGAATGTTATATAGAATAATAGTCCACTTAGCTGAATCCTGGGGTAGGGTGTGTTATCGGAGCCCCTTGCTACGGCTTATCTGTTCGCACTGATGGATATAAGAGACACCATTTTTCGTCGTCCAACTCCGGTGTTGGTGAATCAGAAAAAGATAGAATTCGCCTCTTTGGCCTTGCCACCAAAGAATGCTGGCCCGTGATTGGTTGGTTTGTTAGCGAGGGTCGTAGACAAGGACGATAACCCCTAACTAAGATTTCTTTACACTTACGCTGGTGTGGAAAGCTCGCAAGGAGGGATTTAATAACAATAATGGATCTTGTAAGAACCTAAAAAGTTTTGGAAACATGAAGGTGACGGTGATACCAATTGTTGTTGGTGGGCTTAGAATGGATCCTCAAGGCATAAAAAGGCTGGATGAATTATAAATCGGGGGGGGGTGGGGGTGACGACATCCAGGCGAAAGCATTGTAGCGGACGTCTAGAATACTCAGAATAATCCTTGAGACCTTAACAGACTTGCCGCTAAAGCTTATGGTCTTTCACTGGAGTCTGATTGACAAGTCTCTTCAGGTCTCCAGATATCCTCTGAAGATTTTAGCCGCTGCAGATCCCAACAAAACTGAAGATATACGGGCACTTAACTTCAAATTCACAAACCGTCCAGATAAGAAAAATTACATGCTGGACAGAGCTGGAGAAGCAAGGGCGCATTTTATAAGGGTGTTCTCCCGTAGACTACTATACTTGGCCACACTAATGATTGCCTACCAGCAAAAGCCTTATCAGCTCTGTGCAAACACTGGATGCCGTCTAGTGTAGCTGTCAACGGCGATGACAAAGAAAGATTCGATAATGATGATTTCTATTATAACAACAACAACAACAGCATCAACAACACAACAACACAACAACACTACTAATACTATAACTGCTGCTGCTGCTTCTACTACCACAACGAAGAAGAAGAAGAAGAAGAAGAAGAAGAAGAAGAAGAAGAAGAAGAAGAAGAAGAAGAAGAAGAAGAAGATGATGATGATGATGATGATAGTGGCAAAAAAAGTATCTATCCAAACATACTGAATAATTATTCGGGGACTTTCTAGCTTTCTTCCCTTTCTTCACTTTTTGGTCTTTCCTTTCCCATATCTGAACGTTTTAAATATTCTTGTCTTTTTTCCTGTCATTATTATTTTTCTTACCTTCAGTAAGTATAATTTATTAATCAATATAATTTTCCCACAACAAAATGGCACCCTAGCCGCATGAAGCCATCGTATGTCTCTTTCAACAGTTCTGTCGTCAAAAACCATCATTTCGAGCGTTGTTTGAGGCAGGGAATTATATAATTTGCATAATTAGCGTAATTAAACAGTAACTCTCAGCAAATAGCGAACTTCTGTCACGTGACAGCCAGCATCACCAGCAGCAAAAATAATGTCCTATTAAGTGTCCTCGTATCCCAATTATTTTCCACGATTTTCGTTTCTTTTTAATAAAGACACGGCACTGTAATTGAGACAGAAATTTGTTGCTTGTTATAGTTAGCTCTTTTTATTTATCACTGCTACAACGAAGCTCATCTAATTTTCATAGTATCAAATATATAAAAAGAAACAAACGAAACAAATGCGAATCAAAACATTTATAAATAAATCATCACAATCATAAACATTTACTCATATCGACTGTATAATTGGACTGAAAGAAATATATATTTACATATAAAAACTGAATTAGCACATACACTCATACCCACATGTATATTATGAATGTGTGCATGCATATATATATATATATATATATATATATATATATATATATATATATATATATATATATATAGAGAGAGAGAGAGAGAGAGAGAGAGAGAGAGAGAGAGAGGGGGAGAGAGATTTCCATCAAACATATAAATACCAAGTAACAAAAGTTGTATAAAAAAAACTGTTCAATACTACTATATATACCTATAGAAAATATACAATTGTATAATGTAAATACTAATGATTTTCTAACTTAAATCTTTTATGATACAAAACATATAAAATAATCATTTATTTCTTTACCTTCTTACTTCTAAAATTATATGATTTTAATATATCATGTACTCACTTAAAAGTAGCCCTATTTGGCTAAATTTTATCTAGCTCCTGCAAAGTGCTCTTGAATGGGCAATTTGGTCCAAAAATAACACTTCATGCATTGAGTACATAATCAATTTTATTAAACTTAAAGGTATTTTTAAAGGCTTAACAGTTTTCATCAAAATAATGATACAATTTGTATATTTTGAAACTCATTGCAAAGCTGCATGTTAAACATGTATGTCTTGATAGATTGTTTCCAAATTTGTTACAAAATCACGTAAAAATTCGACTCGGAATGTTTTAATTAGTGTCTGGGAGTCAGCCTGATTCCTAAATGGTATGATATGTTGGGCTACGGCTTTTAGGAGTAAAGTTTTTTGTTATCTGTACAACGTTTTGGCTGATGTGCCCTCTGGCCTTCGTCAGGTATTTCTTGTCGGACTCTAGAACCATTTCGGACTCGGAAACCACCTCGGACTCGGGAACCTTCTTATTGTAATCGGGAGCCATCACTGAACTTAGAACTTAACCCTTTATTCAGTCCACGGGGGTATCCTGTTCTCATTCCGCTAACCATAGCTGGTGTACAGGTGTTAAGCTGTGTTAATTATTATTCTATGATAGTGCTGCCCCTGGCAGTAACCTAATTACTTATCCACTATGCTATGTGTCCAATTGGACAATACAGTGTGAATTTTGGGAATTTATAAACCTAATGTTTTGTTTTGCCTAGAATATCCACTTATTCACTTATGTATGATTTTTTACTTAGCCTCATATTGTGTGTTTAATTATAGGTTCCCATATTGTGTTCATTTCTATGCTTGGTCGACTTAAGAGATTACTATAACCTATCATATGAGCTGATTCTTTGAGGTATCTTCTCTTCCAATTTACTTTCCTATCTATTATCTTAACTTCATCCCATAAGGGCAGATGGTTTCCCTTTTCATTCCATATATGGTCAGCCATACCCGACTTTTCTATTTCTCCTAGGACCACTGCTTTACAGTGCTCTTCTAGTCTTACTTTCAGTGGATGATGGCCTTTGCCGGATGTTGTAAGCAACGGACGATTCCTTTCTTTACATTGTATGTATAGTGGGAATTTCTTTTTCACAATGTATCAACCGAAACATATTAAGAAAAACTATCTGAAGAAAAAGTTAAATCGGACTAAACAATTCTTTAGCTCAGTGATAAATTCCTTAAATCTTTATGTAAAATATGTTATAAGAAATTGAATCTTGATTTACATTATTCACTTGTCATTTAATATCCTTTATGTTGCTAATGTCAGATATGTTTAGATCAATGCATAACTCTACTTTCGCCCTTATGCAGGCTGGATGCGTGGTCGGAGAGTCCCATTCCGATCAATCGGCTGGTCATGTCAAGCCCTAGCACCTCTTGATTGTCCCAACCGTATTGCTCTTATGGCAAACGAGAAACCTTTTTATCATATATGTGCTAAAAGACGGTGGCTGAGGGTTTTAGTTTCCTGGCTATGATCTAAACTGCATCTAGTGGTGAGGTTCCTATTCTGGACCTCTGGGGGTGGGTGAAGTACCATTCATAGCTATTAATCCCAGGTATACTTTTACCCGGAGTGGTAGTATCTGTTTGGGTCCCAATTATGAGTTAACTAGTTAAAAATAAGTATCTAAATGCGTTTAAAAGATTCAGTTTGAATAAGTTTGAATACCCAACAAGAATGAATAAGATAACCCAAAAAGCGTTGACATGCCGTAAAATCCATCCAAACAACCAACAAATAAGGGAAACGAACTAGCTGTGCATTTAAGTAATTCGGTGATTAATATTGATCAGATAGATGGAATGTGAAAGAGTGAATATTTCGGGTTGACATTTACCTAATAACCAATAATCTATTAATAATAGAGATTAGGTCTCTACTTGTCTGTAATAAAAACTATGTCACGGCTTATGTCACATTACACAAAATCGTCATAACATAGAATAAATCCTCTCATAATTTAAGCATGCACATTTGATGGTCCCCATTGTTTTGTTTAAACAAGTTTCAATAAATACATTACATATTTATATACAGTTTGTTATACAGTCTGGTATTATATATTTATATATAGTTTATTGTATTTTAATATATATTTAGAGTTATCAGAACTAAGTTTACATTTCATATTATTTTATGTTTTTACTCCTCTGATAAATTTGATGGTTTTTACTTAATCATGGTACAAACTCTCTGACATTAAATTTTTAACTCCCATTCCATCAGGTAATATCATTCAAAAATTGATTTTTACATAAGCCGGATAGCGTTCTTTTCTTGTAATGATAATAAAATATTAAGATTAGATGACACTATATGCCCGGCTGATAAAAAGAAAAAGAGGGGATCAATTTAGGGTTGATCGCGTTCAAGGGAGAAGCGACTTAAAATGCCAATCTTCCTTTGACTTTGGGTCGAAGGAATGGTTCAGCGTAAGTGATTAATTAGGAATGGAGTTCCGCAACTAATTGCAGAGAATTTGAACAAAGTCAGTTAGGATTAGCAAAGATAAAAGAGTCAAAGAAGAAATCACAGATGGTTAAGGTGTATCGTTTTCTTTGTGTGACTGACAATGATAAAATCAGAGAGAGGGAGAACGATATATAGATTGATAGTTAGAGAAGGAGAGATATATAATAGAGAAAAGGGGAGAGAGAGAGAGGAATACATAGCTTGAGAGAGAGAGAGAGAGAGAGAGAGAGAGAGAGAGAGAGAGAGAGAGAGAGAGAGAGAGAGAGAGAGATGGGTGGAGCTTTTGTTTTAGAATCTTTGCTTAGAACTGAGAGGTCTAGGATTAGAACTGGGTTTAATGCCGGAGGATTAATATATTTTTGGAGGAAATCACTTTTCCAAATTATGAAAAGGCTTCGGCAAGACTTACAAAGTTAATCGAGAATATAAAAAGAAAAATATTTATCATGATACTCAGTTGATGATACAATAATATGCAATATTCTGAATTACCTAAAATGTATCATATAATTCATTTTTGTTTGCAGGTATGCAAAATTAAGCCTACAGAATTATATGAAATATTCAATGTTATCTTCGTTTTGAGCCGTTTCAATTAATACGTTTGGAGAGCTTATCGAGAATATGAAAAATCATCATTTCTAATGACATCTGGAACATTCTTGTGAATATAATAAAACTGCCTTAAAGGATTTAACCCTTTGAGAACATGTGTAAATCCATTT
>CM042137.1:4439137-4459137 GCA_023376005.1 Doryteuthis pealeii
AAAAAACATAAAACAAAAAAACATAAAACAAAAAGCAAAAAACAAACACAGATTGCTTACAATACCTACTGCTTAAGTGGTCACTTAATTAATTATTGAACAGGCTCGTCGCTACTTAATTTCGGCGATTTAGCAGTAAACAGTGCTTTTAACATGACGAC
Source organism: Doryteuthis pealeii (assembly GCA_023376005.1). Taxonomy (NCBI): domain Eukaryota; kingdom Metazoa; phylum Mollusca; class Cephalopoda; order Myopsida; family Loliginidae; genus Doryteuthis; species Doryteuthis pealeii. The sequence goes on from CM042137.1 coordinate 4,439,299, forward strand.
TGTAATGATAATGTTGATGATGATGATCATCACATCACGCTAGCAGCACGGATATCCATGACAACCTCTCGCTAGCAGTCACTACCATTCATTACCCCTGGGAAGTCCTCTGCTCAGCATCCAGTATCAGCGCAGAGTTGTTCTATGCTGCACGGCTACTCTGGCGTGCCCATGTGATAGTGTCCACAAAAGAACGTTACTTATGAGTCCATCCTTGCTTCTCCAGCAATGCTCAGCATGTCTTGTTCGCCTCACATGGATTGCTTGTGTGATATGGGGCAGGTGGCAGTTCAGCTGTTTTCTCGTGGGGTGTTGTTTCCACGTCTTGTTTAAAACTGCGCGCAGCATTCTTGTGCAGTACCCATCTAGTTTATTTTCCAGGCGCTTCTTTAGGGTCCAAATAGTGCAGCCGTACAGTAGCACTGATTCAACTACGACTTGGAAGAATTTTCGCTTTAACTTGTCAATGAGATCTGATTTCAATAGGAGGAAATGTAATTGGTTACCAGAATTCAAATCCTAGATGGAGCTGTTTTTATTTCCATTGGGAAATACAAGAATTCATCCGTTCTCAACCAGTTATGGGAAGGTAGTAGAGTTTTCTCAGTTGGTACGTTAGGCTTTTTTGGACAACCAGTGTAGGAGAAGGAAAGCCCATTATTCAGACAACCTTTATCTTGCTTAAAATTGACCTTGTGTCACATCCTGCATGTGGTGGATGGGTTGGGTAAATAAATACTTACAAAACTCTAATATATCAGTTAAACTTATTTATTTATGTCTATTCATAACAACATTGTTCATCATTTGATATAGCAAATTAATACGCCATTTGAATATTTGTGGTAGTAGAGAATAGTAAAATATTTCGACGTGCTAAGATACAAACAAAAACAACATTAGGTCAGTCGGTAGGGCTGTAGATGTACTGGAAATGTATTCTGCTCTTCTAGCCGAAAGGGCAGTAAACAAGTTCTATTTACTATGAATTAATTTACATATGGAAATAGAGACGTCGGAAGATGGTTGTCATATTTTCTTCTCTTTTTAATCAGTCTTCCGTGTCAATCTTATCAAAAGCATATTCACTAACTGATAAGTTCCAGGAATATGAGGTTCTGACCTATGGGCACATTCCAGGCTGAGCATTCTATAAAATGCCAGGGTCAGACCAACAAGCTAAAGGATTCAATTCATTCTAATTCCATGCTTAGGTCTTTAAACCCTTCTGTCTTTTCTAAAGCATTATTCTATTCAGTCACAAGCTAAAAGAAATTCCAACCAGAAAGGATTAGGGCTTTACTTCTTTCACCAGCGTTGGCAGTCGGACGGACATGGATTTCATTGTTAACAGCGACAAATTAAAAACTGTCCATGTTCGCCTTTTCTAATTAACAAAAGGGAAAGAAATGTATTTATTCGAAAAACTGAAGATTTGCTTATTTATTAAACTGCATTTCTGCTGGCAAAATCTATGGAATTAGCTCACTTGGAAGATGTTCACATATTTTCTTTCCGTTAACAAATTATTACGTTATCTAAATAATAGTTGCAATGGGAAATTGTTCATATTTATACACATAATAAAAATATACTCATAAAGATTATACACATAATAAAAATGTACTATTACCGACATATGATTGACTATTGTTTTAATTCTGGTTAATTGACAATTTACTATCAATGTAGTCTGCAATAAAATCATTTGCTGGACATTTTCATAAGAATTATACTTGCTTTATTATTTCTTGTAAAATTGCTTTAATTTATTGATATCATCCTTATGAGCTACTGTCAAAAGTTTACCTATGGCTTATTCTAATGTATTAAATTCTTCATTTATTTTAAGAACTAACTTTAAATAGACCCAGTGAATCAATTTCAAGTTGAAATTATACTGAGTTTTCTAGTCCGACGACAAAAGTGCACCACAGAAATCCGCAACAATAGTACAGCAGTCGTTTTCGACACGTGCACAATAAAGAGTTCCAAAAATACCTGTCTGCTCAGCCGCTCAAGCTTTTTTTTATTGTGTGGCCGATATCGGGGAAATTTGCATACGCCTAATCTTTGATTCCGAGATCATGTCTTTGAAATTATGACTATAAAGCAGCAACATTCATCTTTCTGAGCTTTTAACTTCTCTGCATACCAGGCATATGCCAACGCGTTTAGTTCTAAAGTTTATTTATACATCTTTTTTCATGTCTTAGAAAATGTCAGCTTGGTCATCGATGGAAAGTATTAGTTTAGTTATTGTGTGCTGGTTACGAATTATATTCAAGATTTGTGTCTCTTGATCTGATGTGAACTGTTGTTTCAAGTTGCTGATCCTTGGTGTTAAAACTAGCCAGATCAATTTGACCAGATTATAAGTACTCATTAATCAGTTAGAGAGCAGAGAGCTTAATCTATAGATTAATAATTAATTGATAGTAATCTAATTAGTCAATGAACATTTCAACATATTTCTAAGTGTCTTACTAGAGTATCTCAAACATTCCGAGATATCCCGTGATAGAAGTTAACGTCAAATGTTACTGAAAAGTAGCTCTTTATTTTAATCTTTTGAACATGTCTGCATTTGAATGTTTATGGTCAAGTCACAATGAAAGCATCGGTTCCGGCTTGATCACCGAAGTTTAGTAGCAATGAACCTGTTCAATATTTAATTAGGTGAAAACGTAAGTAATAGCAAATGTGGTTTACAAATTGTGTTGTATCTATAAATATGGCTTGATCCAGCATTTAATTGGCCGTAAAATCTTGATATGCCGCAAAACAAAAAACCAATAATGTTTTGCAGACTTTTTTTTTACTTTATAACTCGGATATATACGAGTAAAAAAATTGCTTGTCGTGAAGACCTCTTCTATCAAGACTGTTTACTTAACTATTCTATTGCATGAAAAAATGAGACACCAGGTCCGAGTTTAGAGCTAGGCTCAACCGAACCCGTGTACGTCGATTCTGTAAGGTATTTAGTCAGTTTTTCGTCTACTAGGCGAGCGAATTACCATAAACATCTCTCCCCTCTCTCTATCTCACCCATTCTCACTCGACATCTTTGTATAGTCAATTGTGGCTACGAGGATATCGTAGAGAAGGGGTTCATGTGACATTTTGGCGTAGTACTGGATGGTGACACATTAGTAAGCATGTTCGAACTCCAGACGCGCTATTACGTTCATTTCGGATTAATACGCCTCGGAAAGGAATCGAACCCCTCATTCCCCACAATGTGATAAAAAGTACCAGTGCTTGTTCCTATCAGTACAATTACTGCTTTTCTAACCTCTCCCTTTTCCTACGCCCAGTTACCATTCTTGTTCACCCATTTTCCTATCCCATTAGCGTTCGTGTCCCCTATATTTCTCCCTCTCGTAAGCAGGCTTGATTATCCTAATCCTATTACCCGCTGTCCCATTAATACGCTTGATACCCCATTCCATTAACACCTGTCATGTTAGCCTACTGGAACCCCCTCTTTTTCCTCATCCCATTTGAGTCTGGTTCCATCCTTATACTTAGCTCCCTCTCACCCGCGCATATTGTTTCTTGTCTTAATTGTCCGACTCTTTTCTCACAATTTTTTCCCATTTAGTTTGCCCTATCATTTCACCTTATCACCCCCTTTTAATAACACATCCTATCTCTTCGGGTCACATTTCTAGGGCGGATTCTGGTTTGTGAATATACCATTTGTTAGTTAGATAAAATCTTGATTACTTGCACAATTTTCAGTGAATCACCCTTCCCATCCAGTCAAGTATAGTCTTGTATTCTTTTTGAACCATTTAAACTATGCAAACATTTATTTCTTAGTGATATATAACACACAGTACATGATTTTAAACGCATTAATTACATCAGGTTACGGTCAAGTCACACTGAAGGCATCGGTTCCCCGATTTTAAGTAGCGATGTGCCTGTTCAATACTTACGTGGTTGAACACTTAAACAACACCAGTACTGTAAGCAATCTGAGTTCTTTGATTAACAAAAAGTATTGATTCGGCATTAAATGGCCCGAAAAAGAGTCGATATGCCGTAAAACAAAACCCAATAACGTCACTGTTTTTAGACAAATCTAACTCAGCAAGACTTTAATAAAGACATTGTTAATAAACAAAATTCTAATTAGCTTGGATAATTTGTTCTGTGCAGTAAAACATCAAAAGCTGATTGTAGGTGTGACGCTCCACATCAGCAAAACAATCTCCCTGGTTTAGTGTTAGCGAAAAGGGGATGGATTCCCTCGCAGTTCGACTTGTTCCAACTTTAATAATAATCATTCAAAATATAACGTAAATAACTAAGAGATATATGACGTCATTGGGAACATAGTTTCAGTTACTGACAGACAGGCGCTTACTCTCCATTATGATAAGAAAGAGTTTTTCACACTAGCGTTAGTTGGTGGTCCTTCACTGGAGTCTCCTCGGGTCTCCAGGGCTCGTCTGAGTATTCTAGCCGATTTCATCAATGCTGTTGTCTGGATGGTTTCAGTTTTTCCTGCTTTTGAATAGTTCCAATGCACCAACTACAATTGGTATCAGTTTCACCCCCATATTCCACATCTGTTTCAATTCTCTGATTATTATTATTATTATTATTATTATTATTAATTATTATTTTGAAAAAAAGACGAATAGACCATAATATTAGTAACTAAAGATGATAATGGCTTATTCTCTGCGTGACTGATTCACGAGGAAGAAGTCTTTAAGAGATTTTAGATAAAGGCAAAATGTTAGGATGTTGGACTATCTGTTTGGCAACAGAAGGAATTTTCATCAGAGTCTGGAGTATATAAGACAGGAAAGTAAATTTGATGAGTGAGCAACACTGACGCCGACTGTGGGAATATCATTCCTTCTCGTATCTTCATTCTACAATTTCACGAGTGAATTGAAATCAGCACGTATGTCGGTTGCTTTTGGCAATTGTTTTCTAATTTTTTACTTTTTTCTTTCTTTATTAGACTTACTCGGTAAAGGGATTCATTGTTGTTGACTACCTCTCATCGCTCTGTATCGGCGTAGATGTTCATTATTTTAGTAAGACTGATACTCAAACGTTGTCACATTTTTTCCGAATGAACACGAAAAGCCACCATTATTGGAATTGTCTTGATTATTATTTTTCAACATTAATAAGGTTCATTGAGGCCGTGGGTGGTGACCCGTGAGGATTAAATCCTGGTGGCTTAGCAGTCTCTGACATGCAACATACCACTTTGTTCCTTACTTGGGTTATACGGTCGGTCGGAAGGGGCCCCTTTTAATTAATCGGCAAGTCACGTTAAGGTTCGCTATCAACATTAGCAAACCTCATTTTATTGAATTATCAATTGTTATTTGGCTCATGTTCTTATTTACTCATGGTTATATGCGCGTACTATCGCTACATTTATTCATATAAATTGTAATTTTTGTAGTTTAACAATATATATATATATATATATATATATATATATATGTATATATATATATTGGTTTGGAGGTTGATTTTGAAGCATATCACATATTTTTTTTTTAATTCTTATTTATATATATATATATATATATATATATATATATATATATATATATATATATATATATATATATATATTAGAGAAACGAAGATATAAAGTAAACGGCGTTTGTTAACTGTCAGTATAAAGCCTATGTTATTATCAAGTCTTGGTTTGAAAATCACATATGTGTTACCAAAAGATTGACTTTATGTCTCTGATAACTGAGATATACTTGCTTTATTCTCTGATAAGAATAATGTTTACTTATAAACATAACAAGTTATAGTATCAGTACTCACACACACAAACAAACACACAAACACACACATATATACATACACACACACACACGCACACACATATTACATATATATATATATATATATATATATATATATATATATTTTTGTGTGTGGTGTGTGTGTGTGTGTGTTAAGTCTATAGACGAGATTAAAAACAGTCACTTTAGGGTCATTTATGTGCAACTACAAATTTGAGAGCTTATATATATATATATATATATATATATATATATATATATATATATAGAGAGAGAGAGAGAGAGAGAGAGAGAGAGAGAGGGAAGGAGGGAGGAAGGGGTGGAGAGACATATATTGCACATTATGTTTTTTAAAGCTCATGAAAATCTACCAAAATGTGCGAATATTCTGTACACACATTTAATCTTTCGTGACGCTACACTTTTGTGTAAAGTCTGGGTCAAAACTTCATTGAAAATAATATTTCCTTTTCTGTGTCATTGATGAATATTCATAAACATATGCGTGATTGAATATATATATGTACACACACACACACACACACACCCATACACACACACCCATACACACACAAACACACGCACACACACACACACATATATATATATATATATAATATATGCATGTATATACCTACAAAAGTCCATTTCTCTGTCTCTGTATCTCTAATAATAAATGCGAATGTCAAAGTGTCAGTGTGTCACATTTATTAAACTTCACACTTAGAGGCCGTAGGCAACATATACAATTGTAGAAAAAAGAAGCTGACTTTGTGAACAAAATTAAAGAAGATCCGGTTCAATCTGATATTAATTGGTTGCAAAATATTTTTCAAGTTTAAGTTTAATCAAATGTAATATGTATTCAATACATGAAGTGTTATTATTGTGTGGCTTTTGAATTAGTTTAATCAATATGACGTAATTGTTAAGAATTTTCTTTATATGAATGGTGCATTGTATAATACAGGGATTATGTCATTATGGGATTATGACTAGCATTGATTAGAAAAGAGATTATGATGAAAATAGTGTAAGATGAATGATTTGTTCTTCTCTAATCTACTAGATTATATATATAGATATATATTCAAACCCATTCTCAACAGATATTACAAAGGTGAGAGACGGATTTTATCTTTTCTAATAACTTATAGAATAATTATATTAACTTGATGCTTCAAAGGAGTCTAATAATAGATGAGAAAAACTTTCTATCAGGGACCCCACTCTCAAAAAGTGTTTTAATACTTTTTGAGAAGGATCCCTTGCAAAGGATTTTTCATTTATCCCCATCATTTTATTCATTTTTATTTCATCCATTCATTTTTAACTATATATATATATATATATATATATATATATATATAATATATATGTGTGTGTGTGTGTGTGTGTGTGTGTACTATATTTAAAAATAAACAGCGCTGAATATCATGGATAGAGCATTTATATCTAACTTAATGTAATCCTTGGTCTTAAGATCACATAGGCGAGAAACTGTCAGTAACCAGGCGCCGTTGACACTATGTCATTGTTATTATATACTATGCAATGAAAAGGCATGTGTTACCATTGGTTCCCAAGCAGCGTATTAACTGCTGATCATCAAGACAATATACTATGAGAAAAAACTTCCCCCAAGATTCTTTGTTTTGATGATAAGCGTTAATACGCTGCTTTCAAACCAATGGTAGAAAACGCCTTTTAATTCAACAATATATCTTAACACACACACACACACACACACACATACATATATATATGTGTGTGTATAGTGTGTGTGTGTAAATGTGTGTACCAACCTCTCCACAGGAGTATGATGTGACACACGGTCAATTCATTAAGCGGAGTTTAACAATGAATTCCGAGTTTTCCTCTACCAAGACATTACCGAGGGTAAAGAGCCCAGTCTACCCTACTATTTATCCATAGCTGGAGGAAGGATAGTTGGATGTATTATTTTCACAAGACTATTAGGCCTTTGTGAAATTCAAACTACCTTGTCCAGGATTTGAACTCACAGTGTTCATTTCTCAAGATGGTAGCAATTACACTACAAACATCACTCTCTTCCTCTTCCCCCTCTCTCTCTCTCTCTCTCTCTCTCTCTCTCTCTTTTCTCTTTATATATACACACTTATATATATATTATATATATACATAGAGAGAGAGAGAGAGAGAGAGAGAGGGGGAGAAAGGAGAAAAAAGAAAGAAAGAAGAAAGAGAGAAGAGAGAGAGAGAGAGAGAGAAAGAGAGAGAGAGAGAGAGAGATGCGTGTGTAAATATAAAACGATCTCAGTACATATCTAATCTGAAATTGAAACCTATCTCATCAAACAAAATCTTCCATATAAAAAATTGTTTACCGTGTGAAGCAATAATTAAAATATAACAGAACGCTTACAATGAAAATAAGGAATGCTATCTTTTGCATAGGCAGATCTATGCTCGCACAAATAATCCACTGCCGTGTGGCACCAAATAATGTTCCCTTCGTTTCTTATGTTATTTCCTATTAACAAAGATCTGTCGTAGAATTCTAAGACATTTCGAAAATCTCCTGATCCTCTTTGCGCTCATTTTTGTGGATTCTATCTCAGTTTCGCTGAAAACATCATTTCCGTTTCCTTATCATTAAAAAAAAAAAAAGAAGAAAAAAACAAAACAACACAGAAATCAATCAAACGAAGTTTCAATTTTAATCAAGGTGGAATCCCCCGAGGAATATTTTAACCATATCTACCACCTTAAAGATAATATTATTTCTATAATCCGGGGTTATCTGAGATTTTTCGCCTCCTGTTAGTCGGTATCTACTCTGCTTTGTGGGTTTGAGCTTTTATCTAAGATGATAAAAAGCAAACGTCAGTGTGTCAGTGTGTCACATTTTAACAACTTTTCTCTGAGAGGCTGTAGTGCAACATATCACTCCCTTTTGGAATCAAGCCGGCCCCGTGAACAAATCAAAAACATTTCTAGTCAAATCCAGATCCGCAATGCAGACAATTTTGAATTTCCAAGTTTTATTTACAGCGCTTGTTTTCGACTATATATTACGTGCATTTTTTTGTTTTTTTGCGATGAATTTTTGGTAAGATAATATTCAATACGTACCCAATACATCAAGTGTTATTCTTGGACCGAAGAAGCAATCAATAACTCACCGCAGGAGCCAGCTTAATTGCTGCCCAAAAGGCGGCTTTTTAGCGCATAATCAAAGAGTGACGGTCGTTCAATTTTAAGGTAAACGTTACCACGTTTAAACAATTAAACCAATTTTGGGTAGTGCGCTCAGCTATTATTTAGAAGGGTGCTTACGTAATGATTATTGAAATCGGTGATACGAGTTCAAATCGTGACTGTTTTCTTTTAGTTCGGGGAATCTCCCCTCCAGCTATGGGTACATAGTCGAACAGGTTATTTGTTTTTTTCAAACGAGAGTAGTCAATCAGAATGGCCGAGGGAAAAGTATGAATTCAAATCAGCTCCACTCCGCTTAAAAATTGACCTTATACCACACACTGAGTAGAGGTTGGATATATATATATATATATATATATATTAATATATATATATATATATGTGTGTGTATGTGTGTGTGATGTGTGTGTGTGTGTTTCATGCATATATATATGGTGGAAAATACTTTACTAAAATCAACTTTGAATGTGTTAATATATATAAAAGAAATAGCTATTCTAATAATGTGATTTCGAGGATTCTTCCTTTGAACTCGAATAATTTTGCTGGTATGAATGTGTTGGTGCTCCATCGAATATCGTCAAAATAAAGTAACTATTTCTTTAAATGTACATCAATGGGGCGTAAATTAGCCTGGATCGATACAAATGTGAAATCCACGACAATGGCCAATTGGGTAGCTTTTTTCTAAGAATATTGATGAGTATTCTCTTCCTAGTTCTTATGTCGGCAAATTCCATCCTCTCAAGGAGATGTCTGATTTTTGTATATATATATATATATATATATATATATATATATATATATATATATATATATATATATATATATATAAGAAAAGAGTAAATACGACATATGAAAAATAACAAATAATCAGAGGATGTATCTATTATGAATGAATGAATACTTATGCCTACTTTTGAGCGTTTAGTGTAATTTACACAACACACACACACACACACACCACACACACACACACCACACATATATATATATATATATATATATATATATATATATATATACAAATAAAACGGGACAAAACGACAAACGTGCCAAAAAGACAAAACCTGACCCGTTCGATCACCCATTGAGTTCTCGGAGGGTAATTAGGAATAGGAAAAAATGAGCTTGCAGAGTGAATTAAATTTGAAAAAAAGAATTTCAGCCGGAGGATTAAAAAAAGCAATAAAATCATTGTGCGAGATGTAAGAAATGGAACGTTTGAATTTATTAAGAGCCAAGATGATGACGGGTTCGCTGCTTATGAAACTTAACATACGAATACGTTTCAAACTCTCCCATCTCTCTCTTCAATCTCGATGAGAAACTAACATATAAAAAGAGGAGTAATCGAGATATAAATGGAGAGAGAAAGTGACAGGAAGAATGTGACGTCAGAAATGGATCGTTTTTTTGTTACTTAATTGCTAATTACACCGAACTCGAACCAATTAAAAAGATTATTTCAAACATACCTCAATCCTAAAACTAAAATGAATTTTGTGTCATTAAACCAATCAGTAAAAAGCCTTTAGGAGACAAAAATTGATTCGCTCAGTTATGTTATGAGGCACCTTTAAGAAAAAGTTATTTTTAAAAGAGGGAGATTTATATCGATCAGCAATAATTTCTGGTGTAGCTTTATTGTATTTAATATATGAGAAACCTAAGTGGATATACTTTGACTCATTAAAATTAATTTCTTATATATACTAGCAAATATATGCACCCTCCGGGTGCAAGTATTTAAGTTTTAATGTAATGAAATATCGTATTAAATTAGAAAGTCTAATAAGAAGGCAGATAAAAATATATGTAACAGAGTGGGGGTATAATAGAAAAATAGAAATGAAACTTACTCTTCCATCATTCCTGTCTTTCATTGCTGAATTTTACTTATTTAACTATTTAGTTAAATTAGGAAATAAAGAATAAAATGACAGTTATTTTTTTTGTTAATGGATTTCATTAAAATTCATTGAAGAGATTTTTGCTTATATTCATTAAAATAAAACCAAACAATTAGAAATCAATAATACTAAGCACATATTTAATAAAAATCACATTTTTAATATCAATATGCAAATTAGCCTTCCCATTCACACAGTAAACCGCTATTTTTGTATATATAAATACAATTGCATGTTATTTGTATGTAGATATGGACAACACTAATAAAAGGGAAGCAATTTTATCAATAATTGAGGTTTAAATACAAAAAAAATCATGGAGAATGATGTAAATAACGAAGGGAATGTGACTTGAGTAGTAATATAGTTTCGGTTACAGACAGAAAAACACACAATCTCCATTATAATATATATATATATATATATATATATATAAAAGGACAACAGGTACCCCCATTGTCAGCATTTTACCTCTCTGCTGAGGTTCAGTCGGTATATTCTACAACCCCATCCAACAGAGCGAATAATAGATAGTAAAAACAATCATTAACTAAGATATGTATATTGAAATATACTTTAAATATTACATGAACATAGGTATTTATCCAACGAGCAGGATGTGACAAAAGGTCTATTTCTTTATTTATTCCTTTTTAACGGAATTTTAACGGTTTCAATTTAGAATGTTCCTTCTCACAGAACTATTACCACAAAAAGTGGCTTATCTTCTTTACTATTTGTCCATAGATGGCTGGATAAATTTGGTGGCATAACTTTTGCACGATGGTATTAGCGCTATGTAAAATACAAACATCTTCGTCCTAGATTCGAACTCAGCACATTGTCCATTTCATGCGACGATAACCATTACACAGCGAATGCGTTCTAATTGATACGACATTAAAATAACAAAAAAAAATCCAATTATACCAAATTACCATTTATCTGACTTCTTACACAATATCATATCACTATACGTAATCATTTATTATTCATAAGGCAATACTCACACACACACACACACACACACACACACACACATATATATATATATATATATATATATTTGAGAGAATATGTGCTTAATTGAAGTTATACCTAATTTGAAAATTAATTAGTTGATAATTAATGAATTAGGCGCATATATCTGTTCAAATGTAAGGCGTAAACAAATCGAGAAACGGTCGATCTCTGTATGTACAGATCGACCTTTTCTCGATTTTTACGCCTTAAATTTGAACAGATATATCCGCCTAATTCATTAATTATCAACTAATTAATTTTCAAATTAGGTATGACTTCAATTAAGCACATATTCTCCCAAAAAATGTCAGCTATCGCCATCTCAAACAAAATTGTTTGTTACTTTCGTATATATATATATATATATATATATATATATATATATATATATATATATATGTGTGTGTGTGTGTGTGTGTGTGTGTTTATATGTAATATATACTAAATAATAAGCAAATAACCTTAAATGTGAGATGTGTAACAAGTAAATTCACAGATAGATATTTAAAATCTATATATTCAGTATTTATCTTACTTCGTGCCCAACATATATCACTATATTTACTCATTTATATTTTATAAACTAATATGTATGTGTGTGCATGTGTGTGTGTCAGTGTGTTTATACGTAACATATATTAAAGAATAACCAAATAAACTGAGAGTTGTGTAGATATGTAGATACACAGCTAGATATTTCAAATATATATTCAAAGATGCGTATAAAAGACGTTCAAAAAACAGAATATCGTTGATCCTCTTTTCCAATGTAAGCAGAAAGCAGCTTCTCTGCGATAATTGTTAAATGCACGCACATATTTACTGGTTCTTTGTTTTATTTCATAACGCACAGACCAAAGCAGACAATCAGATTTTCAGTCTTGCCATGTTCTGCTCTCTTATCTGTGACACGACTCACCCTTCTTCATCAGATCCGGAATCTGCACCCAGTTTCACTTTAAGGGTAACGTTGCGCTCAAACGATCAGGATTAATTGATAATTCATTTCTGTATTCATTTTTCGCTAATATAACCCACGCACTGGAACCCATTTACATTTAATGACAAAACCACATACGCGAAGATATATACACTTACAAAGAAAAGGCATAACGTCAGTGAGGTTTATTTATGGAATTACCAGAGTGATGCACTGCCGTTCTGAGACTAATTTGTTTATTTGGTTAATAATACTCTTTACTTGACCGAAAGATAGTAGGGACAGTCTCGGTAGCGTAGTGGCTAACGCTATGGGATGAGGCATCGTAGTAAACGAGCTCGAACTCCATCGCGTGATTACGTTCACTTTCGGACTAATGCCTTCGGAAAAAGAATTAAATCTTTCGTCAAATAGTATTACTATTGTTCTTCTACAATAATGGCTATGGTATTAATTAACTCACGAAGCTCGATATATTATTAATCAAAGAAACATTTTTGACCAAAAGATGATACAAGCACACACACACACACACACACACACACACACACACACACACACACACACACAATCACACATACAGAGAGCGAGCGAGCGAGCGAGCGAGAGAGAGAGAGAGAGAGAGAGAGAGAGAGACGCGCGTGCACACACACACACACACACACACAAGCATACTCACTCGCGTATACAAACAGATACGAATGACGTAAAGTTTATCTTCGTAGGAAAATCATAGCATTAACCGGAGAAAGGCTGAATCCATTCCTTTTCTCTCAAGTTCTGGGTAACAAGTAGGGTAACCTGGACTCTTTTGCTTTAGTACGGCAACCAATTTAGTAGAATGAAAAACCTGAATTCAAATCAGATTACCAGTTGATGGTGGACAAAGTTTAGTTAACACAAGCACATATTCGCGCGCACACATATGTACACACGTGCGAATAAATACAGACGTGCACACAGAAAATGTACAATATATATATATATATATATATATATATATATATATATATATATAGGATGAATGTAGTAGAATCCGACAGTATGAGGTTGGTAAAAGGAGAGTGAACAAGAAATGATAACTAAAAAAAAAATCTAAGATTTGAAATATTTCGTCCGATTTATAAGACATCCTCAGTCGAAAGATTTCGACTGAAGATGTCCGTATAAATCGGACGGAATATTTCAACTCTTACATTTGTTTTGAGTTATCATTTCTTGTTCACTATCCTTTTACCTACCTCATATATATATATCAGTTAGAATAGGGTATACATGTATTCAACAGCGCTTTTTGACTGTCAACTTCTTGCCTATGTACACGTAAGATTTAAATTTAATGCTAAAGTATTTCCAATACGTGAAATTTCATGTATAAGAAAAAGTGAAGAATTATACAGGACAGAACATAACGACCCAGAGCTTTGTCGATTCTCAGGTGAGCTAGTATTTACCACGCCTGTTTGTTTCAACTAAATAAATATATAACCGTTTTGACTAGCGCAAACACACACACACACACACACACACACACACATATATATATATATATACCAAACGTATTGGTAAATCCTTGCGGTGAGAAAAAACCAACAAACAATTGATTGTAAAAATATACTACCAAACATCAACCGGGAAGAAAAAAAATTTTGGAAGAAAGAAAAGACCAAGATAATCATACCAACAAAAAATAATCTATTGGTACAATACCTTGGCCAAAAGAAAAAACAATTTATATGCATATATATATATAAGATATATATACTCATACAAAACCGCCAGGAAACTAAAGCTAATAAGTAAAAAGTGCTCAATACCTAAGTAGAGCAAATAATAAAGATACATCTAATGAGTCAGACGAACCTACTAAAAGTTTCGCTTAGTGCTCTTCGGGGCTAAGATCCGACTCTTACCCCTGAATCTTAGTCGTATCTTAGCCCTGACGAGCACTAAGCGAAACTTTTAGTAGGTTTATCTGACTCATTAGGTTTATCTTTATATATATATATTATATATATATATATATATATATGTCTGTTTGATGGGTGGGGGTGTTTGCCATGGAATATTAGGTAGACTGGTATTTTATCTATTTTAATTTCTACTTGGTCACTTATAATTTTCCCCTTATGTATCCATATACATAATCATAATCAAGTTCTCTTGAGAGGGATTTGCATGCCTCTCCTTTGACATCCCCCCACTCGGATATCGCTACTAACATGTCCTTTGCACGGCATCCAGTATCGTAATGAACTAGTCCATAAAAGTCTATGTTGGTCAGCTTACACTGGTGTATCCATGTGTAGATGTCCACTGTAGAACTTCACTTACGAATTCGTCCTTGCCTCTCCATCGATGTCCTGCATCCCTTGTTTGTCGTTATTCGTAGAGTTTGGTTGATAAGGGGTAAGTGACTGTACAGCTGCTTTTTGTGGACTGCTGCTTCAGGGCTAGATTGAAGAGCATTAAGCAAACTTTTAGTAGGTTCGTCTGACTCATTAGATTTATCTTTATATATATATATATATATATATATATATATATATATATATATATATATATGTGTGTGTGTGTGTGTGTGTGTGTGTGTTGAAAAAATGAATAAATAAAGGAATGAAAATGTTGAATGGATAAACATTGTTTATTGGTGTGCCGACACATGTTTCGGTTGAGAGGATGTCTTTGTGCACAATGTATTCTATTTAATATTATTCTAAATAAAAGAAGAAAATAATATTAATAGAAATATGTAAAAAGTTTTTTTTTAAGTATACAGGAAAACGGCCGTTGTTAGGGAAAGATATTTGATATTTGAAATTAAAACGGTAAGAATACAGAGAAGTTTTTAAAAGTTGATGAGAGGGAGAAGGGCTGATATATATTATATATATATATATATATATATATATATATATATGTGTGTGTGTGTGTGTGGTGTGTGTGTGTGTGTGTGCGTGAGCGTGTGCGTGCGCGTGTGTCGGGGGTAAAGTGTTGTTATGGGTCCAACGGGAGAATATTAAATATTTCATCAAAAAGAAGGTGCGCAAAATGAATTATGCTTTTTTAAAGATTCTTTTTATGATTATTGTACACGACACGTGTTTCAGATCTTCTGATATATGCTTCAGATGTTAATTAATGGGGACAGAATTTGGTTAATTAAAGCCTGAAGAATGTATCAGAAGATGTGGAACACGTGTCGCTAATGTAAAATAACAATTAAAAAAATGTTTAAAAAAAAAATTTTACTGACCTTTTTATATATTATATATATATATATATATATATATATATATATATATATATATATATATTGGTTAGGAGGTTGATTTAGAAGGCTATCACAATGCAGGTGTAAAGAAAAAATAATAATACGGCAACAATGGTGTTGTGTGTTAACCTGTATTTAATTCTTGAATTTTCGAGATAAATATCTCTTTTTCAAAAGATCACTGGAACTGAAGCAGTCTAGTTATGGCATTTCTTTTTAAATGAATTATTATTATTTTTTTTTTTTGAAAATGATGGTATTTTTATATAACTGTATTCTCGTGTTGTATATTTACGTGAATGCGTTTTTATTGTACTTGTGCGTATGTTGTCATGCACGTGTCCATGAAAATGCGTGTTGGTTGTAACGTTATGATTGTATCCTAGCGAGGGATTGCACGTGTGTATGTGCGTATTAAAGAGCGTATCTGTGTTTGGGGGACATATTTCATTTTGGATATAATATAAATAAATATATATATATATATATATATATATATATATATATATATATATATATATCTGCAAAGCAGGTCAGAGCTAATAAGGCAACCAATAACAACACTATAATTATTACTTGTTCTATTACTTTTTACCAAACCTGTATGGAATTTGATTTTAAGAATCAGTTACTAAATCTGAATCCGTAGAGCAATAAAGTTTTGATAAAATCTACACTGCTTAAGAAAATCTACCCTTTATCTTATATATTGCTGTTTTTTAAAGCTTTTTTTAAAAAAAGAAATCTTATTTATTTTAAAGCATATTTTTATCTTTATGTCATCAGGGAGGATCTGAATGAAAATTGTAAAGTTCCTTACCGCTACATTTACAGAAATCTGAAGATATGTATTAGATAAATCTAAAGATATGTATTTATTACAAGACGTATGTAAAGTGCAAAAGCTAGGGAACTGATTCTCACATTAAGTTATAGAAACAAAATATTAGTTTGTTTTGTTTTTAAATTGACATGATGGAAAGTCCGTTTTTGACAAGAGAAATTCCGACGATACAAAAATGAATTTATTAAAAGAAAATTAATATATTCTGGACATTCAACAAATCCATTATGTTGAGAATGTAAAACATTGGCAATTCTGTAATCGGCTAACATTTCACCATAAAAACAAACGTTATAATGGTGCTCGATGTAAAATGGTTATTGTCGAAGCAAATGGATATGTTGAACGGAGTTCAAATCCTAGACGAGCCTGTTTATATGTCACATTGTCAAAATAATTGAAAAATCTGTGGAATATGAGGGAGAAAATTATACCATTTGTAGTTTGTCTTCTACGAACGGTAGCAAATGTTTAGAAAACAGACAAGAGGAATTGTACACGAGAAGAAGAAATGAGACCATCCAAACAACAGCATTGTTAAGATCAGCTAGAATACTCAGAAGATCTGAGGAGACTTGTTGTCACTCAGAATCCAACGAAAGATCTCCAGCTTATCCTGGTGTGAAAAACTCGTAAGGAGTGAAATGATGATGATAATAATAATAATAATAATAATAATAATAATAATAATAATAATAATAATAATAATAATAATAATAATTTATCATTGCTATTATTATTATTATTATTATTATTATTATATTATTCCCATAATTACATGATGAATATTTTTCTCATGTGAAAACATGAATTTTTGTATCTTCATAGAAAACGCATTATTATTTAAGTGTTTACGACAAGATCTTTTTTCATTGTGTTTATGCTTTAATTCCCGTTGAATAAAAAAAATCTTGAGGTAAAAAGAAACAGAAAATGTTTACTTGTCTACAAGTCTCTTACTTGAAATATTAAGGTGACATATGCTATCAATCTAATGCATTTCCATACAAAAGACACTCTCATATTTCTTTTATAAAACTTGGAAGGCGGAAAACAGATAAAAATTGGTAACAACTACGGATATCTTACTGTGTATCACGTGATAATAACCTCCGTTGTATAGTTAAAAACAACAACAACAACAAGAAAGACAAATCATGTGATAAAAGATTTGAGGCGCGTTGTGTAATGGTTATTGTTGTAGGAAATAGACTCGACTAATCGGGTTTAAATCCTGGACGAGGCTGATCACATTTTACTTAGCGCTAATACCCTTGGGAGGGGTATGAATCCAAGTATTTTCCCTCAAGCTATGGATAAATATTAGGACAGGACGGGACTCTTTAAACTTAGGCAACCATTCTAGAAAAAGGAAAACTCTCAATTCACACACCGCTTGAATAAGTGACGTTCTGTTATTTTCTACACGTGCTGAGCATTTGTATTTTGATCATGATACTAAATCGTATATGCACAGCTGAAATGCAACATATATACAATGATGCAAATTACATTCTCTGGGATTTTGAGATTGAGACCGGTGGAAGATGAGGCCAAAAGTCGTACAAATTGTAATTGGTGCCCAAGAAGATGGAATCAGTGGGAAAATAGAGACCACCAAAACAACAGCATTATTAAGATCAGTTACGATACTCAGAAGAGTCCTGGAGACCTGAGGTCACTTATAATCACTAAGACTTCAGTGAAAAGCCACTAGCTTACGATGCTGTGAAAAACTCAGAAGGAAAATCATAATTCAAAGAAAAACAACTATATGATTATTTCAGGCAACAAACTTAGATGACCTATATATGGCTCAGAAGGTGAGAATTCAAAAGAGAAACTGAATCTATTTTAATAGCAGTACAACATAATACGATTAGGAAATAATTAACTCAATGTGAAATTTAATAAACGCAGCAGTGTAACTTGTGTAGAGACAGAGAAGAAACAGTTAATAACACAGTATATGATTACAGCAAACAAACACAAAATGAGTATAAGACTAGGCACGACTTGGTTGGACAGGTGGTTCACTGGGAACTGTGCAAAGACTAGAATTTAAATAAGCTGACAAATGGCATTTGCTCAAACCAAATATCTTTTAGAAAATGGGACGCATAAAATTCTCTGGGATTGTGATATACAAACGGATCAGTAATAAACAAGACATTAATGCTAAATGTAACTGTCGTTTGTTCTCAATATCATCAATTTTATTGATTGATTTAACAATTATTTTGTTATTACTAACATTATTTAGATGAAATGGATTTTGTAGTAAATTCATGTAACTGATTCTCAATGAACTTACATCATCTTCCAGCTAGATAGTCTATCCCTATCCAAAAAGAACGATTCCGATTATTTGAAGATACGTAGTAGTTAATGAAATAATCTATAGTCTGAAACTACCTCCTCTTACGATTACGCAGTATGTAAACATTTGTTCATCTTATTTCATGATAGTTTTTGCCAAGTATTTTCTGTCTGTGGTTAGGTGTCGTCCGGTTATCCCGATGCGAAATTATTGGTCAAGTTTTATTTGTTTTCTACTAGCACTGCTACACAGCGTTGCCCGGGATTAAAATGTTAAGAAATAAATCTCTTATTCTTATACATATATGGATTAAAAAATATTTTCTATATATTTGTTTTATCATTTTTCATCCTTTATATACTCATGTTTTTAAGTGTTTATTTCTATTATTATTATTGTTTGCATTTTGTTTATTTTTATTTGATTTTTATTGTTTTATCCTTTATTAATTTGTTTTATTTTTAATCATTTTTAAAATTAATTTTTCAGGGTATCATTGATATATACCCTTATTTCG
>CM042137.1:4464137-4496637 GCA_023376005.1 Doryteuthis pealeii
ACATTGGGACTGGTGTATTCGTAAAAATTCGCCGACAACCATTTTTTAAACTTTTCCCAGAGGTGTGGCAGGGGGGAAAATCCTGTTGCCATACATATGGCCTACCACTGGCTACGCTTGTTATCCGGGGCTTTACTACAGTGTTTAGCAACTCTACGTAGGCATCTGAGTGTCCTCCAATTCTTTTTTCTGCAGATTTCCGAGGAATTCTGCTGTAGTAACGCAATCAAATCGTCTGTAATGTTGCTTTCTTCGAGCCACAATATACTAATCATGAAAAATATGACAAATATAAATTCAAGTGAAAATGTGACTCAGATTTCACATCTAAGTGACATGATCAGCAGGTGCTTCGTTAATAGCCAACTTAGGCATCCTGTAAATATTGCTTGTTCTAATTTCAGGTACACAAACAAAGACCAAAACGACAATTCATCTGAGAGAGATCAGAGGAAAAATGGACTAGAGAAGACAATATGAATGTAATCCACTGATATTTTTTAAAAAACCTCATACTCATCTGGTATCTTGAAAATATGTCAAGAGTATTTCTTCAGCTTCCAAATCATCCTTCAACTGTTGCTGATAGTTTAGTGAACATCATCCTAAATAACCAAGTGAAGGATGAACTTGTAGAACATTCTTCCTTTGGAGAAGTTAAAGAAAGTAAAAATAAATTAAATAGTGGAAAATCTCCCGGGATGGATTATTGAAGTAAGGTGAAGAAAGAAAATTATTGACATCATTACGTATTGCTTGTTTTTGGGGACTTACGAGACTCATGTCACAGCGTTACAAGATGCATCTAAGGTTTTCATCGAATAAACACATTGAGAATAGAAACGTCAGATTATAAATGTTTGCTAACCCTTCTGCACGAGCAGGATGTGACAGGTTTCAATTTAGAGTTTTCCTTCTCTAAGATCAGTTGCCATACCAAGTTTAAAGTGCTGTCTGTCCAACTATTTAACCACCGCTGGAGGGAGAATAATTGGATTCATACCTTTCCCAAGGGTATTGGCTCAATGCGAAATGCAACCAAGCTCATCCAGGATTCGAACTCGTTTTTCGTGTCCATTTTCTACAATGATAACTATTATATAATGGGCACCTCACATTAGATTGTACAATATACGACAATAAAATCAAGATCTAATTCTTGTGGAAAATATTTACTATGAACAGCAATCAGTCTGGAGTTTTAGTGACTCATAATTTTGCCAATTCTTCAAATTCCCCTTATATTAAAAATGTGTAAATTATCGTGGTATTATCATCTTATCTGTGATTAGGGAAGTTTTATGAAGTGGTTGTTAGACTATTTTCTCTACAAAATTAGTCAAGATGTCTTTCGTGAATCACACTCGTCCTGATACCAATTATATTATCTTTTCCATAAAAAAGTTATCGTAAAACTGCATATAACAATTTACGGATTTGTATAATGTTTCTATTGATCTAAATAAAACCTTCGCTAAACAGAACTGCATTATGAGAGATTTTACGTAATCATTGTTTCCCAGGAAAATTAAATGCTATATTGCGATATTTCTATAAAAAGCATGAGAGCTGAAGTTTATGTGGGTGGCAAACACTCAGAACCAAGATCCATCAAGAATGGACTAAAATTGGGAGACATCCCAGTTTCCACCCTTCTTGCAATATACATTGCAAGGGTTTTCCACATGAGTTTGCAGAACTGTAATCATGCCATCTGCATGAAGTATTGTATTTCTGGTAACGTTTTTAACATCAGGCGACTCGCATAGACAACTAAGTTGTGTTTTTAAAAAATATTTTGTAAGGGATCTGTTACACACAGACATTTGCGTCCTTGTAGCCCCACTGAATAAGATATGCAGAAAACTCATTGCTAGATTTGATAAAACCTGCACTGCTGTTGGACTTACCGTTAATCTAAAAAAATATTGATAATGTTCCAGCCAGCACATGGAAAATACCCATAGTGTTATATATACGTTTAAGGAGAACATTTAGCAATGGTTGACAAGTTTCGTAATCTAGGATTTACAATTGAGAGTTTGTATAGCCTTGATAAGGAAAGTTCACAGAATTAAGAAAGGCAGCAATATATGCATAGGAAAGGCTACTAACAGTTTATCTATCATATGAAAATCTGATCTGTCTGATAAGATGAAAATATAATTCTTTTAAGCTTCGCCCTGTCGCTGGGGCGTTAGAATGCACCGACTGCACCTCTGCAGAGGGATAAGACTCCCTCAATGGGACCACCTGTTGGCCGTGAGTGGCGACCCGTGATGCTGAAGGATAGGACCCAGGTGAATGAGCAGTTCATGACATGCAATACTCCACTTTGGCCCTATCTTGGGCTAGACGGGCGGTCGGAGAGGCCCCCTCCAATCAATCGGCTGGTCACGTCAAGCCCTAGTACCTATATGATTTTCCCAACCCTATTGCCCTTATGGCAAGCCCCAATCCCTTTTTATCATATGGGTGCTAGAAGGCGGTGGCTGCGGGTCTACATGTCCTGGGAATGACGTTAAACTCTATCTGATGGTGAGGTTCCAGTTCTGGAGGTTTGGGAATGTGGAGCACCCCTTCATCACCATTGCTCCCTGGTCCACTCTGACCCGGAGTGGTAGTACCTGTTAGGGTCCCATCTATGGGTTAAATAGAAAAATGTATTTATAAAAAGTTGTATTATCCATTAAGAATTGATTTATTTCAAAACTTTATCGGCATTAAATGACCCACTGAGGGTGATATGCCGTAAAACAAAACAAACCAAACCAAACCAAAATCTTTTAAGCTGTAGGCGTGTAAGTCCAACTGTACGCTTGCACCACTAAATAAACTCTTATAGAAAAGGCTAGATGGGAACTACCCAAAATTGATACGTGCTGTTTTCAATAAGTTCTAGAAGCAGCACACAATAAAAAAAAACCCAGCTGTACGGACACGTACCTCTTAAGAAACTGCCCATCGAAGTAAGAAGAACAAGACATAATGGATATTGCTGGAAAGAAAATACGAAATCCTAAGTGTCGTTCTGCTGTGGACACCCACACATGGGCACACCAGTGTTAGCCGACCAGCAAAAACCTACATTTATCAGTATACTGGATTCCGTGAAAGAGACCTGCCGGCTGAACGACAAGATGGGGATGATGATGACCACGCTAAAAGTATATCATTATTGTGTGCTAATTACTTTACCTGATGAGATCGAATTATGGCTTATCCATCAATAAAATATACAAAGACCAAGAGCGTTTCCCAACAATGTCAGTAAACAAATTTATTTATTTACCCAACCACTACGTACGAGAAGAATGTGACGCAAGTTCAGTTCTAAAGCTCATATCTTTTGAAAAGGTATAAATCGAACTATAGCAGCAGACTGGGCTCTTTAACCTTGGTTAGACAAGGTGAAGGAAAAATTTAAAGTTAAATAATTTGAATTCAATTGTTTGGTAAATATATGTAATCGTTTTCATTGCCCTGTTGGTTGTGTAACACAAATAATAATAGAAATGGTTTAAGCAGTCAGAACCTAAATCAAGAGTTACTGAGAGAAAAAAAAATGTCATATGATTTCAAAAAGAAACAATTCAAACTTTTTGGTTAAAAATATATATTCTAAATAAAGGCTTCCTATGATTCGTACATCCGTTAATATTTTATAGCGATAAACGAGAAAAATATTGTTGTGTCAGTCGACTTGAGAAAAATGCGAATGATTTATTTCAGAATGTTCATTTGATTGTCAAACTCTCAAAGGGAGGTTTGAAGATAAATCGAATTTTTGGAAATAATGATAAGTGATGACTACAAAACGAAAGAGACAATAGTAGCCGAAAGTGGATGCCAAACAAATTCTACAAAATGGTATTAAACAGACAAGAGAAAAGGAAGAACTGGTCAAAATGACTGGGGACAAATGACAAAAAAGCCGCGGGATTTGTAACGATAGTCTATACTTTGTTGTTAAGAGACGAGACGAGACAGTAACAAGGAAAGTTGACGACTCTAGGCGATTAGTCTAGATTGGAAGACAAACAAATACAGTTAAAAGAGGAGACGAAATAACAAGAAAATTGTAGTTCGGTTTTCCTGAGTAAACTGTTTCGTAAATTGTCTGTGGTTTATC
This sequence comes from Doryteuthis pealeii, assembly GCA_023376005.1. Taxonomy (NCBI): domain Eukaryota; kingdom Metazoa; phylum Mollusca; class Cephalopoda; order Myopsida; family Loliginidae; genus Doryteuthis; species Doryteuthis pealeii. The sequence continues at coordinate 4,468,270 of CM042137.1, forward strand.
TTCCGTCATTTAAACAGGAATATTCTTTCTAACTCACTGTTACATAATGTATATGTTCGCCTATTCATGTTTTTAATATAGTATTGAATTGAAAATGTAACTTCTAACTGTACGGAGACATGGAAAGGTACAGTAGGTTCAGATGAGTTGGAAAGACAGATTTTAAACCCTGGATGCTTCATAACTGGATTCCCTTATTGGTTGAGGAAGACATGTGACGGCCCAATCTATGGGGAAGTTAGTAGATTCGGCAATGGGAGCCTTAGATTCAGACGAGCACTGGCGTCCTCTGAAATCTCTACGTGGGTGTTAAAGTTTGGAATCAAGTAATAAGGATATACACAAAAAAAATTCCGTCTCCATGTTCCTGATTTTGTTAAGGAATAACAAAAGATAGATGCAAGAGATAACACTAGATAAGTCTGAGACAATGAAGAAGGACCCCAATGAGATCCCAGTTCGACTAGCGGCAAAACTGAGAAGGTCAGAAGACGGAGAAAATAAAGAAGAAGAACAACAAAAAAACAACAACAACAACAATAATAATAATAATAATAATAATAATAATAATAAATAATAACTTGACAACTGGTGGATTTTGCAGTTCCAGCAGCTCACAGGGTGAAGGTAAAGGAAAATGAAAAAATGGACAAATATCTGGACCTTGCTGAAGAACTGAAACAGTTATGGAATATGAAAGTCAAAGTGATACCAATTGTAGTTGATGCATTTGGAACGGTCCCAAAAGGATTTGAAAAAGGTTTGGAAAGTTTGGAAATCAAAGGAAGGATTGATACCATACAGAACACTGCACTGCTGAAATCTGCCAGAATACTCAGAAGAGTCCTGGAGACCTGGGGAGACTTGCTGTCACTCAGACTCCAGTGAAAGACCATCAGCTAATGCTGATGTGAAAACTCAATAATAATAATAATAATAATAATAATAATAATAATAATAATAATAATAATAATAGTAAATAAGAGAGTATTTACCACTCTATATCCAAGAATATTACAATCCTTGTTAATATCAACTTCAATAAGAAGTATTACTTGAGTACATTATAACTACAACAAAAAACGTATTTGATTAAACATATGTCGCCCTGATAGCCATGTTTCTACTCTTTATTTACAACTTGTGTAATGGAATATCTGATTTATATACACAACAACGTTAGAATCTTCTCAAAACAGCGATCTATTTCTTAAAGATTAGTTGACCTCAGAAGTTAGGGTGACTCAAAATATTTTGAAAAAAAAAAAATCCAGATAATTTGGCGACAGCAATTTCAAATGACGCATGATAGTTGAATTAAAAATGGAAATACCCTTGTACTCTTAAAAGGTTCTAAAATTCAAGAAAATAATTTATATAAAAACCTTTATTTTCTTTTTTGGCGGGGGGCAGAGATTCCGAGCACGCAATCGGGAAAGTCTGATGTCACGTGATGGAACATCATAAACATGATAGAATACGGAGAGTTAATAAGCTAAAGACGATTTTGTGTAGGATATATCCCCCCTCTTCTCTCTCTCTCTCTCTCTATATATATATATATATATATATATATATATATATATAAAGTCAGAAGTCACATTCTTGCCCTGATGAGCTACTAAGCGAAACTATTACGAGGGGTATCTGACTCATTAGGTTTAACTTTATTATTTGCTCTACTTGGGTATTGAGCACTTTTGACATTTTAGCTTTAGAAAATCCTAGCGGTCTATATATATAATATATATATATATATATATATATATATAATCCTAGCGGTATATATATATATATATATATATATATATATATATATATATTATATATATATTCATAATTCCTAGAAAAATCAAATATTCAAATTCTCGAGATTTACTAACGGCTCTATATCGTTCAGCGTCCTGAAATTAAATTTGAAAAAATTCTCTTCGAAAAATTTTTTAAATTCTCCGTTTTTCTCCAACGATTTTTTTTTTTTCATTCAAAATAAAATTTACCTCTGATGAAGGTCGAATTTTCTTGTGTACGGAATATTTTTACATTTTTCTATTATTATTATTTCATTTCATTTGTTTATTTAATAATAATAATAGTTTGAATCGTGTACACATAGATAAACTGACCGAAACACATGTGTAAGTGATATTGATTAAATTCATATTTCATTATCCATTCTGTACTTTCTTTTCTTATTCATTCTTCCTTATATATATATATATATATATATATATATATATATATATATATATATATATATATATATATATATATATATATATATATATAAAATGGTATTTAATAATTTGCTTTTGAAGAATTGTTAAGTAAAGTATATTATTATTTATATTTTTGAAGGCAATTAAAATGCGTATATCGTATAAAATTCGATAATTATTGAAAATAATCATGACAAGTAAACTCGGCGAATAACGCATGCGACGTGTGGAACACTGTACAGCTATTTCAACCTTATTAGGTCTCATCAGCAATATATACCTATGATCTCGCTCCGACAGAGATCGAACCGGAGAACCCAGCACGCAGAGTCACCGCCACGCCGCACGCGAAATACGCCAAATTAACCTGTCAATGATAAACACGCCACTACTATACAGAACTTAATACAGTGAGCGTTGAGAGAATCACAAACTTGGCCTTGCTGAGGTATAAGGATAATGGTATTTGATAATTTGCTTTTGAAGAGGTATGGTCTCTGACTCTGCGTGTCTTCAAAAAGATAAATAATAATAATAATAATAATAATAATAATAATATATATATATATATATATATATATATATATATATATATATATGAGAAGAAAATATTTTAAAAATATAACAAACACAGGATGTTATGATTAGGGGAAACAAGTTTATGTGTCAATACTTAAGCATTTCGGTATATTGTACCATCTTCAGGACACTGTTAAGTAAAGCTTATGTAAGGGACAAAATGAAAGATGTTAAGTGTATAGTGAATGTGTGAATATGATGTTATTAACCGTTAATTTTTATATCAGCGTTTGTTTACGAAAGCCAATGCACATGCATTGAACACGTCATCTATAGTATAAATGATAATAATAATATATATAATAATATAATATAAATCTAAATTAATTGTATTTTGATCTTTGTCTATGATGAGAAGCAGCAGTAGGTGTGTTTGGCATTGAATAAACCACGAAATTTGATGTGCATTTAAACTTATAAACCAAACTAAATCAACCTCAAAGGATTATTATTTTAGCGGCTAAGACTTCAAATCCAATTCCTTGTTATCGTAAAAGTATTAGATTCGTATCGCAAATTAGAATTCAATTAAGTTTTATAATAATTGTTGACAGATAAGACAAGAAGAAGTATATACACTTTCCTTTGATATTTTGAAAATCATAATAGAGTGGATTAGGAACGTTGGTAAGTGTTTAGATTCCAATCGATACTTTGCACTGAAGGAAACTTCAGTACATATTTCTTCAATATCGTAAAGTTTGGTTGTAGTGAATTATTTGGATTTCTGTAGATGCTCGTCAAAATTTTGCATCTTGTTTGCCAAATTCATATACAGGTTTGGCACCGGAAGATCGGGATTTGGCACAGGGGAATCCACTGAAGTTGACACGACGAAAGAAGGTAACTATGGCGCCTGGGCAGCGAGAAAGTCGGTGGACTAATTGCATTGGAGTAAGTTTTTGACATTCTGTGTACTGGATGAAATGTAATGGCTGAATGAACGTTTGTAATAAGCACAAAATCAATTTTTGAATAATAAAGAAATGAGAAAAGAAAGAAACAAATAGGGAAAAAGAGAGAAAATGGATGAAAAGCAAAAAGATGAAAAATAATAAAAACAAAAATAAAAAGAGAAAAGAGAAATTAATTTAGAACTGAAAAATATTTGTTGCTAAACTGATTCTAATGGCATAGCAACCAGTCTAGGGTTATTTAATGTCTATAGTTTAGGAGATTGCATTCGTTTTTATTTACATTTTTATGTGGTTGTTTCTTTAGAGTTTTTACTTTGTTTGCACACAGTCCTATCAAATACAAATAATGTGTATACACATATATTAAACCTATGGCTGGGACTATAACAGGTAATGCCACTCCATGTCAGAGTGGAAATGAGAGTAGAGACAATGAAGAAATAATTCAAACTGAGGTTTCTTTATCATTTTCAGTTTAGTGTCATACCCATGATACACATTTTTGAGGGGATAGAAGGAGTCTAACACATTAGCAGGAAATACAATCAGGGCATTCTAATCCCCGACAACAGGGCGTGTATGCAAAACGGAAATAATTGAATTGTAAGAGAGAGAGAGAGAGAGAGAGAGAGAGAGAGAGAGAGAGAGAGAGAGAGAGAGAGAGAGAGAGAGACATACATATATACATATATAGATTACTGGGTAAATTTTAATGCATTTATTTTTTTTATATTTTTTAAATTTTTTATAGTGTACAATATGTTTAAGGTGCCATTGTTACCATTGGTTTACAGGCATCGTGTTAGCTGCCCTTCATTTAGACAACGCGCCTGTTTAAGAAATACAGAGAATGTCTCTTCATTTATATATGCCCGTATCTTCTGCTTGTAGTGGGCTGAATTTTCTTAATTTCCCCTTGCTTCTTTTTTTGGTAAAGTCGTGCATTAATCTTGATGTTATTGTTTTAGCACGTATACTTCCTGTCATGCCAGTCTCTGTTCTCTTGTATTTCCTTTGATCTTCTTATCTAGATGGAGGTCAAGGGTTCGTCGGCTCCTGGTGTTATCCCTTACTGTCTACACGGGTGAGTTATTTTTTTTTTTTTCTAGGTGGATTCATTGTCGCTGTCGTGATTATTAGTGTGTGTGTGTTTTTCCGTGTTTTTTTGTTATTATTTTCCGGTTAGGTGATATTCTCCAGATTATGGTGGTTTTCTTTCTCACCGGTCCAATACCATATAAAGATTTTTTTCCTGTGTTGGCAGGTTTGGAAGACTTCCGATTTGGCGTTTAGGAATATGTGTTCTGGTTTTAATCCTTGTAGAATCCACGATTTATCAGTTGTATACAGTGAGTACTTCTTTGATCTAAGCACTAAATTGGAAATCGACAAGGATCCCAATATTCACATTTAGGGAAGAATTTCCACAAACCAGGACACACATTAGACAACTTAAAATTCAACCGGACAGATCACAAGTTTTCATCAACTCAAAATCACAAACAAAATTAAAAACAAAATGGATAGTTCATTTTAATTCACACACACATGCACATGGTTTAAACTCAAATCCAGATAATTTAAACAAAGATAAATACTTCAACCCCCTAAATAGCAGCGCACTATTTTAAAAAAACACTGACAAAATTAAATACTTTCCCTACCCCTACTCCTTCCACTTCCAACAGAGCGTAGAATCAACAGACAATAACTAACATCAAAGACTACCAGCTCGGACAGAACATCTCGTGACCCCAATTGCATTTAAAAGAGAAGTAACATTCAGTTTATTTCAAACCTTTGATAAAGAGGGATGACCCCTGAAACATTAGTGAATAAAAAAGATTAAGAACACAATATTCATCACGTTGTTCTGATCTTTATTTTTCATGCTTCTAAGACAACCAAAAAATGTTCTCTAATATATAAAATATATATGGGTGTGCATATAATACATACATGCATATTTTTGGAGGATATGTGCTTAATTGAAGTCATACCTAATTTTGAAAATTAATTAGTTAATAATTAATGAATTTAGGCGGGCATATATGTTCAAATGTAAGGCTAACATTTGAACATATATGCCCGGCTAAATTCATTAATTATTAACTAATTAATTTTCAAAATTATTTATGACTTCAATTAAGCACATATCCTCCAAACTGTCGGCTAAAAGACCATATAAAAAATAACCCACATTATTTACTTACTTTCATATATATATATATATATATATATATATATATATATATATATATATAAACTTCCGATGGTGTCACTTGTTGAGAAATACAAATTAGGTAAAGCGCGACTTTTCCAAATGCTGCGTGACTCTCGCGACCCACTAGTGAAGAACGCCCAGCCTTCCGTAATAACTGGTCGAAAATGGAAGGCACAACAAGCTGTAGAAATCGCAGAATCATCCCTCAAGATGAAAGAAATAATTGGTACCGTGGCAAAGGGAAAATGACTAGGCCTTCACCCACTGCGTTGGTGGTCTAAGGAATCCACGTTAAACAAAAGGAAAATGATTTCGGAGGAAATTCAGCAACTTGAGGAAGTCAAGCGTGTTGCTACAGCTGTAGGACAAAGTAAACAGGACGCTTGGACCAAGTGGGAGAGTGCAAAAGAGAGAGTGACATTAGACAGATGGTGCCTAAAAAGTTAAGTTTCCTGATAAAGGCAATCTACGACATCTTACCAACATCTTACTAACACCAGTCAACCTACACGTCTGTGGGTTAGCTACGTCCGACCTATGCAGAGCATGTGGGAAAACTGCTAGCCTGAAACATATTCTCTCGGGATGCGAGTATGCTCTAAGAAGCTACACGTGGAGGCACAATGAAGCCTTCGAGATTTTTGCGGGGGCATGGAAGATATGTTGTGAGACTGCAAATAAAGATGTTAATAACAAAGACACATGCATTTCTTTAAAGAAGGAAACATTTAGAAATTTTTGCGAAAAATTAGGCACATTTCGTCACTGTTTGATGGCTGCACGGGTGGTGCATTGTATGTGATCTAGAACATCAACTCGTATTTCCAACTGAAATAACGTTAAAGTTTTCATAGTTGAATTAACAGTCCCTTTCGAGGAAAATCTTAACTGGGCACATCAGCGTAAGTTAGAAAAATATGAAGATCTACGAGAACAATGCGTTAGAAATGGATGGATAACGGATGTATTTCCTATCGAAGTCGGATGCCGAGGATTATTACCAACTGAACCTAGGAATTTTTTACTAAACTTGGAATTTTTCCACCAGACAAGGGGAAATACATAAAGAAGATCTAGGATAAAGCTCTAACCACATCAACGTGGATATGGCAATCCTAGAATGTGACATCAAACCAACAAAGTCTGGTGGTATCGTGAGATACTGCTTGAACGCTCTGGGTTAGTGGTAATGATGCTTCGGCCCCGAAACCATGCTTGAACCCAGAGTCCTCATATGATGAAGGCTTTGTTGGTTGCAATGCCATTGTGTAAATAGCAGTCATTGTATGAAGTTTATATTTGTAAGTAAGAAAAAATAAAAACAAAGTCAAGAATAATTTCATTTGTAGATGTATAAGTCTATGTTAAAACGTTTTTTTTTTTAATTTTTCATAAAATCCCTTCCCCAGGAAAATTGAATGAGTAACCAGTTAGAATCTTTTTCAAATCAAAAACGAGAAATGAAAAAAAAATAGGGAAAATATTATTCCATCTATTGTAATATTTTTTCTTATATGCATTTCTACACACTGTCGTATTTGATTTCCATATTTTTAATACACCTATACATATATATATATATATATATATATATATATATATATATATATATATATACATATGTTGAGAGAAGAGAGAGGAAGAGAGAGAGAGAGAGGGGGAGAGAGAAGGAGAGAGACATAGGGGAGAGATAGGAAGATGGAGAAATAGAGAAGTAGATTGATTGATTGATTGATTTAGAGCATTACATAACTTTCTGGTCGCTTAGAATCCTCATTAAAAAACGAAGAAGTAAAAGGAAAGAAACGTAAAAGAAACTATGAAAATGTCATAAATCTTTTGTTGGCACCTTTCCGTCCACTAAGGACGATGGCGTAGTGTCCAAAATAAATAAATAAATAAAGTATCTGCATCTGCGCAAGTGACTCTGCCGAGTGACAGTCTTTGAGGCACCGACTGCACGCAAACTGTGACTGGGACTGCTGTCTTTTCTCCCTCCTTCTGGCTCTCCTTGCTGCCGAGACTACTCTCCTCTCCGCCTCATCCCCCTCGGTGCCTTGCTTAACGTTAATCTACAAATTCGAAAAATTAGCACTAGAGAGAGAGAGAGAGAGAGAGAGAGAGAGGAGAGAGAGAGAGAGAGAGAGAGAGAGAGAGAATGTGTGTGTGAGCGCGCACGCGTGTGGGTATGTGATAGAGAGAAAGAAAAATAGTGATAGACAGTGTATGTGTGTTGTGTGTGTGTGAGTGTGTGTGTGAGAGAGAGATAGAGTGTGTGTGTGAGAGTGAGAGTGAGAGAGAGAGAGAGAGAGAGAGAGAGAGATTATGTATGTGCTGCCTCTGTGTGTGTGCGCGCGTGAGAAGGGGGGGGGAGCAGTTAGGTCAAAATGACCCATCTAATAATCAAGAAGCATTGACATCCTGAATTTTATGTCCCAGAACCAATAATTTTACGAGAAAAGAAAAAAAAATGCAAAAAGAATATAGTCTCTTAATTTTGCTATTGTATAAACCTACAATTTATTCTGAAGATTCTCATTTGTCTGAATAAACATTTATATGCAATCATAAATACATGTTTATGTAAAGATAGCAGTTTTTTCTTATTATTATTTGCGTTCGTAAATTTCAGTAAAATTGTCAAACTGCCTACGTCCAATTGTTGCTGCACTTGCACTGAAATTATTTTGAATTGTCCCAGTAAAAATACGGTATTGTTTTTTTGCGTAGGCAGGTATATCTACTACGCACATACACTTATACAGTCAGGTAACACACACGCACGCACACACACACACACACACGCACACACAGATATATATACTAAAACTCAGAGAAAAGTAATATTCATTGTCGTATTTCATTGACATACCAGGTTTTCTTTGCAATGTTAAATCATTGAAATTATAATATTGTTGTATCTAGTTGCAAAAAGACTAAAAAGGCTGTTCTTTTATCAAGTAAAAGGATTTATTAATAAACACAATTTTAAAGAATTGTATAGGTGATACTTTTTATAGAACATTTTAAATTTACAATTCCTGTATCTGTTTTCCTCAATTAAATAACGGCAAGACACCGATGCCCATGTTTCAGATATGACTAACTTCATTTATTCAAGACTTGATAGTATTTTCTTAATTCCCCTCTTGAAGATTCCTCATATATTTTTATTGGATTTGAATCTGAGCTATTCAGAGGACAATCAAGCTCAGGTATCCTCTTCACTCTGAACCATTCTTTTTTATAATTCACTGTGTTGGAAGGAGGGAGCAACGTCATGCTAGAAGATGAATTTACTGTCTCCAGTTTTTTCATCAATACATGGGTTGAGTAAACGATATAGGAGATTCTGATTTCATCATTAATTTTTTTTTCAAAAAGAATATCTGTCCAACACTAGTGGAAGTGATGCAAGCACAAACCATTACAGATTGAGGGAATCTTATACTTTTTAAAAAAGTATTTGGCATCATATCTCTCGTATGACTTTCTGCATACGCGGGGGATACGATCATGGAAGGAAATACAGGATCTCGATGTAACCTTGCGGGGTTGTTCGTTTCTTTCACATTACTAAATCGCATATAAGTTATGTGGCCGTCGTCTTTCTCATAAGGTGTGGAACTTCTTGGGGTTTGTTTACAACTAACAGATTCTAGTAGTTCTTTGGTCAGTATCAAGCGGGTGAGTATCAACCAAGTATCAACTCACACAGAATTCCAGCAGTCCCCAAAATTCTTCCACACTCCTTTCGTTTATGGTCAAGGGAAGATATAACTTTACGCACGCCGCGTGCTCCTTCGTTACGGCCAATTGACTTTCTCCACGGCCATCCAGTGGTCGTCCCCTTTACGATAATATATTTTACTATTTTGTTTGTGGCAGAGTTCCCATTCATAAAACGGTTTCTTTCGTTGTAAATAGAGCAAACTAATAACACCGGGTTTACTTCTCAGAAGTTTATTATATTCCAAACTTCCTATAACTTTTGAGAGAGAGAGAGAGAGAGAGAGAGAGAGAGAGAGAGAGAGAGAGAGAGAGAGAGAGAGAGAGAGAGAGAGAGAGAGAGAGAGATATCGTTAACATATATGTTTTTAGTGATGCTCTTAACTTCGTTCCAATTATCAGGCTTCACACTTAAATTTTTTTCAACTTCGTCCAGTGTAAAATATTACATCTCAGGTTTAGTATTTAGCGACATCAGTTCATCAACTGCCAACTGCCACGCACGGCCTCCTGGCTCTAACTGCATCTGGTCCCGGACCCTAACTCAACTGATCGCAGACTCCAACTGATCCTCATTCTATTGACGGGTCTCTTTTAAATAGTATTTCTAAATAATCTTCCAGAAGATTCCTTCTCTAGAACTTTCGACCACCTTCTGGACTAAATCGAATATTCGATTCCTTCTATTCGCACTGGTCAACCAGAGTTCACTAGCCTAAGATCAAAGACTTCTCTGTAGCCCAAAAGACTGGGTTTTTCTTAATCCTAGACTTATCGTCTGCTTTCTCTCGTTAAAAAGATGTTATCTTTCCTAACTACTTTTTCGGTGATTCCAAAAAGACCACCCAGCAACACAAGATAATCGGTAATACATTTTTCTAAGTCTGGCACAAGGCCACAAATATAGGTGCTGGGCGGCGATTACATAACATTGATTTCTCACTAAATATGACCGGGTCCCATTGGAATAATTCCCTGTCAAATCATCCAGAAAAAAGTTTAAAAAAAGGAAAAAATGAAAAATGGCGCTTTTGAGCAAAAACGAAACAATCTTTTTGGTACAAATAATTTTTAATATATGTCTGTTGAGAATTTTGGGATATAAGGCGTGTGTTAAAAGCCTACTTCTACTTATAGACTCGCCGAGAACCATGTAACCAACCTATTGGCCAATCACTGGCAGTACTCTGCTGCTGATATTGTTATTTATATCGGCGGTTCTGATCTTAGCTACTCACAATGCTTTAAACTTTCGTGGACGACGGTACATAGGATTAAATCACAGGACTTATTCACTTACCAAAGGATTCTATAACTCAGGACTTACTTACTTACTTACATTAAGTCCTTTTCAACTGACCAAGGATGGCGGTCAGAAACTTAACAATGTCAAATAATAATAGAAATAAATTGTTATAGATGCAGTGCGACATTGGGATTTTGATCTTGCTATGAAAAATCAGAAATCATCAATAACTTTTTTGATAGCATTTTTGGATTTCTTGGCTGAAAATTCTTTTATAAACCAATTTTTTGTAGTAGGGAAGTTCTATAACTCATTTTACAGACTAAAATAGATTACAAAAAGTCGCCATTTTTGCGACCCCCCTCCCTCAAATATGGAGAAATAAAAATCGACATAACTCAATTTTTGGAATTGGTAGCTTAAGTGTTGGGGATTGTCTAACTTTAACATAATCGACACGTATACAAAATTTCAGAAAAATTGAAGGGGGTGGATGACATGGCCTGGATGATTTGTCATATTAGCCATTGATCAACAGGACAATTTTGCTGATTTCGAGCACATGCTGAACACTGTCGTTTCTATTTAAATGTTAATAGTGCCTGTGAAATTGTAACCCTGTTGACATATCTGAGTAGATTGCATTTCGGGAGTGTAGGGAATCAAGACACAGCTACAGTAGCATCATTCAAGGCTTCGGAAATTCCTCAACAAGTGGCAAATATCTTATTATAATGGAGATTGTGTGTTTTTCTGTCTGTAACCGAAAACTATATTCCTACTCAAGTCACAATTCTCTTAGTTATAGACATCACATTCTCCATGATTTTTATTTTTATTAACCTCAATTATTAATAAAATTGTCTTACATTATTAATACTGTTAACTATGTCTACATATTGACAACATGCAATTTATTTATATATACAACAAAATAGCGGTTTACAGTGTGAACGGGAAGGCTAATTTGCATATTAATATTAAAAAATCGAATTTAATAAATATATGCTTAGTATTATTGATTTCTAACTGTTTGGTTTTATTTTAATGAATATAAGCAAAAAATCTCTTCAATGAATCTTAAATGAAATCCATTAACAAGATAAAATAACTCATTTTATTCTTTACTTCCTCTTATAACTAAATACTTAAATTAGAAAAAATAACAATGAAAGACGAGAGTGATGGAAGAGTAAGTTTCAGTTGTTCCATTTTTTATTATACTCCCTCTGTTTCAAATCTTTTATTATACTCCGTCTGTTTCAAATCTTTTTATCTGTATTCTTATTTAGTTTCATTAGCCTTTCTTATTTAATACAATATTTTATTACATTAAAACTTAAATACTTGCACCCGGAGGGTGCATATATTTGCTAGTATATATAATAGACACGAGGATTCTATTAAGCCGATGTTCAACTCTCGTAGTTATTTTGGGTATGGAATTGCAAGTGGACCATTTTGAACAGTTTCGTCTTGTTATCTTTGAGATGGAACACTGAGATCCTCTTACCTGAACAGCTATCTTGTATTGAGTGTTGTTTCGCACAACGCTTGAATGATGACTTTTTGTGGCTCCGACACATACTTAACTCTTGCCATTAACGATACTAGGCGATAATAGGCTTAATATTGAAGACTAATACAAAAGTTTATACCAATATTTTGTCCAGTATCTATGTATCTCTCTCTGTCTCTGTCTGTCTGTCTGTCTGTCTCTGTCTGTCTATCTCTCTATCTCTTCATATATATATATATATATTTTATATATATATATATGTATATATATATATATGTGTGTGTGTGTGTGTTTGTGTGTGTGTGTATCTGTGTGTTTATATATATATATATATATATATATATGTGTGTGTGTGTGTGTGTGTGTGTGTATGAGAGATAAAGAGAGAGGAGAGACAGACATATAGACACCGACACCAAAATGTTGTGAAAACCTCTCAACAACAACAACAACAGCAACCGATTTTGCTTGCTAATGATACAGTGTAAATATGCACCAACGAAACAGATATGATATATCTGGTCGGAAGGAGTGTCAGTAGCTGAAATTCATCGGAACTTTTTATCACAATACGGGTACAGTACACTACCGCGTAGAAGTGTGTATGAGTGGAAGAGAATTTAAAAGTGGACAGACTAGCGTGAGATACATAGAGGGAGTAGGACGCCCATCAACCTCTACCAATGATGAGAAGATTTAGAGGCTCAAGAAATAGTAGTGGCGAACCGGTGAGTTAACATCGATGAGGTAGCTTATTCACTGTAGATTTGGTTCTGTCGATTAAATCATCCACGATGAGCTCGGCTCCATAAAAAAAACGTTTTTTTTCCCTTTGACATAGGTAAGGGTCGGTTTAGCTCAGTCGGTAGAGTGTTCGACTAGGAATCACAAGGTTCTTGGTTCGATACCGGCTTTCGCCAACTAAGTGTATGAGTAGCACAGTGATTTGTGCGGTAAAGTGAGGAGCTTATGATATGTGTGGCGCTTCACCTCAGATGCTAAAATAATCTCCTTGGTCTAGCGCTAGTGAAAAGATGTTAGACTCCCTCGCTGATTAGCTGATACCGACTTTAGGCCACCCGACTTTTTTTTTAGATAGGTATAACCTATGTAGGGACCGTGGTTGTTGGGTGTGTATGTAGTTGAGGAGTTGAAGAAGATCCGAGTTTTGATCCCCACAATTTAAATGTATAAGACTACAAAAATGTAGTTTCCATAGGTAACAAAAAAGAAGACAAATTGATAAAGGGAACAAATTTTATATACATTAATTTACAATTAGTATATTCAATTGTTCTTTCAGTGGTGTTGCAGACTGTATGTGTCTGTACATAGTTGTGTGTGACAAGTGTGACATGTATTGTTTATATTTGTGCGATTGTAGCAGTTTTGTCTGTGATTGAAACTTGTGATTGAAATTTGTTGTTGTTGAGCAAGATAGAGAAAATTGGAAACGAAAATACGAGACCAACCTGATTTATCATTTTGTGTCTTCGGGCAGCGACTTCTCCCCATTGTGTCGATGTTGGGGGAGAACTTTTGCTCTACTGTCGAGTGCATTCGCCCCAACTCTGTCGAGTCGGGAAGAGCGTAAGCCCCACTGTCTGTCTGTCCGTTTTTCAGCTCTATGGGACTTTTTATAATTTTCTTTTTGTCATTGTCTACGTGATCATTAAGCTAAAATATTCATTAAATATCAGGTGATTTGCAATGATGCAATATCGAACCATTTTGATACATTCCGATGGCGTAAATATTTTCCCATGGAATTTAAATCATTGTTTCTATTGAAAAATATTTCTAAACTAATATTCATTCGATTCTCTTTTGTTTTCCTAATTCTAAACTCATGACATACCATTGTAAAACTAGTTATTTAAGAAAACTTAATTATTTTAATTTGGTCAATTCCACATGCCGTAAAAATATAGGGGCCAATCCCTATACCTATTATACATAGATATCTACAAGCAGAATGATTGTATTTCCTCTTCATACTAATTTATATTCAATTCATAATGATATGAATTTTATAAAGATGATGTGAGCTGACTATAAACTTAATGGCCACATAATGTCTTCATTCTTTTTTGTGTGTGTGTGTGGATTTTAAAAGCTATGGATAATTGCTTGTTAAACATCGTAGATATATCAGAATTTCGGGTGATCGCAGCATCCCGTTACTCGATATCCACGACCTCTTCCATTACCAGCCTCTCACATATCTATCCAGCTCTTTCATTTCGATGACATCGAAGTCCTGGAAAGCTTTACCTCCTCCTCCTCCTCCTCGTCCCGAAGATGATGGACGCTCACGTGATTGATTTGAAACTCACAGAAAGGGTAGCATAAATGGATATCTGTCAATTATCGTTTGCCAAGCTCGGCAACAGAAAGATGCATCAACTCATATCGAGTCCAGAGATAACTTCTAAATTCACAGCGTGCATAGATAAATGTAATTATTAGCAAAGTGAGTGCGTAAGAGGAAGTGGTGGGTGTTAGGCCGGTGGAGCCGGGGAGGATGGGATGGGGGGAGGTCTTGCAAACAGATTACAAGCGGCATCAGCAGGTAGATAGGGAGAAGCTAATTCGTACAGAGAAAACAAAGTAGAGGATGACAGAGGAGAATAGAAATACTTAGAAGCCATTATTTACGGCTGAACGTAGAAAGGTAAATTTTATCCAAACTGATAATCAATCTATGCATGTTAATGGTGTAAGTGAATTCGATGTATATGACTTGAATTGAATTTATTGCAAACTCTCGACGATACATTAGCTGGTCTTAAAATAGAATGGCTTATTTTATCTGAAAAAAGGAAGAAAAATTAGTTTATAGGTATTTGCACAATCCGTCCGATACAGGCAAAATGTGAAAAGGTTGTAAAGATGGGACATCTACCGAGGATCGAACTCGCTAAGCAACATTTGCATAACCCGTCCGCCGGAGATAAGATGTGAAACAAGATTGTAAGAAAGGAACATCCATCGAGGATCGAACTCGCTAAGCAAAATTAGTCTATAGCAACATTAGTCTATAGGAATTTGCACAACCAGTCCGCCGCGGATAGGATGTGAGACAAAGTCGTAAGAAGGATACATCCACCGAGGATCGAACTCGCTAAGCAACGTTAATCTATAGGAATTATAGCATAACCCGTCCGCCGAGGATAAATGTGAAAGGAACTTCCACTGAGGATCGAACTCGCTAAGCAGCATTAGGTTATTTACATTTCACATAGCGCTAATACCTTCGGTAAGGTATGCTTCCAACTACTCTCCCTCCAGCTATGGGTAAGTAGTAGAGCAGCCTGAGTTATTTAATCTTAGCTAGGTAACCAGTCAAGGAGAAGGAAAACTATAAATTCAAACTGTTAAACTCCGATTAAAAATTGACCTCCAGTCACATCCTACTCGTGCGAAGTGCTGGTAAATATATATAGGTATTTGCTTAACACTTTCCTTAGCCATAGGCAGGATGTGAAACCTAATCACTATCAAGGGACATACAGTGAAGATCGAACACAGTAAGTAACTTTAGTCCAGAGGTATTTAACCAGCCCGTTTGCCACGAGGAGGATGTGAACCAAGGTCGAAAGTATAGGACATTTAGTGAAGATCGAACTCGCTAATCAAAATTAGTTTATAGATATTTACTTAACCTGCTCATCAGCGAGGATTGAACACGCTAATCAAAATTATATAAACATTATCTCGTGTGAGAAACTGTTTTAACCAACATATAGCATTTAAAATTTCCGAATAGATTTTTGAATATATAAACTGTGTAAATTTACTTGAAGCTGTCTCATACTGGTAGACCAGGAAAGATATTGAAGCATCAGAATGTAAAACTCAAATGAATATGCTTTGAAAAAATATTGTACGAAACAAATGTGATACCTGTAGAATATTTTGCTGAAGTTGCACCATGTTGCATAGGGTCAAGTTCGAGTTGTAGTCATTTAGTAGTAGTAGTCGTCGTTAATTCAGAAACAACATACTCAAGTCGTATAGTCCCAAGGAGCTGCTTATTTATTTCTAGGCTCATGGGTTCTTTTTCAGAGAGAGAGAGAGAGAGAGAGAGAGAGAGAGAGAGAGAGGGGGGGATGTACGGTCAAAATACTCTATCGTAAATCATGTTCGGTACTACTATGCCCAACTCATCACGGGGAACTCGGGGCATCGTCTGCCCCCTGCCAAAGTCCAGTCGAAAAAGAACGATTTTTTTCTTTTTCTTTTTCTCGTCCCGGGGTGGGAAGGTCACCCAACTTCTGCTTCTAGTCAAAACCCGGAACTTTTCTCTTTATTTTTAAATCTATTTCCGGGGTCATTCGTCGGTCAATTGCTGGCACCCCGTTGAAAAACTAACGGGACGAAACAAGAGTCGATGCACTAATCTAGGATGATTTACAGTGAAAGTAAAAGTAACAGCTCGGCTGGAGTTTGAACTCGCTTACTACGATGTCACAGTCGAGCATATTAATTTCTACACCACGAGTACTCCCCCTTACCCTTTTTTTCACTCATCTGAACCTTTACTAAAGGGGTCTAAATTTCTAGATTCCTTAATCCAGAGATCAGACTCAAGTGTTCCAACTTTCGTTAATAGCGTTTTTATTCATAAAGTCGGGTCTCTTGAGACAAATAACTGACAGATTCGCTGAGTAGAAAGTATTACACGCTATTGGAAACACTATCTTTTCTGAAGATTTACAAAAATGTAAGCTGACTATTAAAAGAAATAGGTTACACCTGTCATTTCCCTTTAGTGTCAGTCTGTTCAGCTGATCTGTCTATTTAGCATTCTCTTGTACTAATTGTTTGCATTCGCCTCTATATCTCTCATCGTATTGCCTGCTTGTACGACATTATTGTCGTTCGTTCATTTTTTGTCTTCCTTGTCTGAGAGCGCTAATGTCTCCTAATGTTTTAGATTTGACACATAAGGTATTTTTTACCATCCTGTTGACAGCAGGTGTATAAAACCACAGGAAGAATCGAAGAGGAACACACTTCCTCACCAATGTTTAATTATTTATAGATAGAAGACTGAGCAGTGCTAATGAGAAACATTCACGCAGCATGTCGCGTGTTCGGTCTCTACCATGGTCGTTCCACAGTTTGGTGTTTACTAAAGTATATTCCGCTTAAGTTGGTAATTAAAAATAAGAGCATAAAAAGCAAGAATTAGACTGGTTGATTTTAATGACATGTCAACTCGTCTATTTTATAACTAGAGGCTAGTGAATTACATTATATTATACATGTATATTTACATTTTTAGTATAGTTTCTTAAGTTTTTACCACACGGTCATATGTTATCAATATTCCAAACTAATACAATGATTTGAAAACATAGACATATAGATGGGACCCATAGATGACGAAAAGATGGGACCCTAACAGGTATTGCCACTTCCAGTCTTGTTTAGATTGGTTTCGTTTCTTTGTTTCATGGCAAACTTTGTTGGTTATTTAATCCCAAAGTAATTCTTGTAGCAAAGCAGTAGTGGTACATTTTAACTCATAGCTGGGTGAATATGGGAAAATGTCAATGAAGGTTTACTCCACATCACCCAGAGCTTCAGAAGTGGAGCCTCACCACCAGTTGATGTTTAGTGTAATACTTGTTATTAATATACTTATGTGTCCCTTTCTTGATTCTACCCAGCGCTGTCGCGATAACTGGGGCGGTGGTAGTTTTAAGGTGCTAAATCTGTTCGATTTCTATTTCCAGGTCTTCCATTTACATATTCTATTATACTCTTTGACATATTATTATTATTATTATTATTATTATTATTATTATTATTATTATTATTATTTGAAATAATACGTACTCATTTACCCTATTTCGCTCTGGCATACAAACTTCCTATTATCATAATATATTTGCCGTATTTGTAGCGAAGATCCTTTTATAATACACAGGATATCACTTTTTGGAGGTCTTGCCCCTCTGCTGGTTGGCGTTTTTTAAGCACTGCGTAGTTCTGACCGCAGACGAAGAAGAATAAAAATATTCAACATGTGTAGGAATTCATTTCTAAAATGCACTTATGGAATAGAATGCTGATTATATGAAAAAAGACAATGATGCCCTTTGAACTAAAACAGAATAATCAGTTGAGGGATCGAGATCAAACAAGTAATCCTACACTGGCCACGACAGAACGTCTATCAGCATATTCTCTCTAGTTATATATCTACCAGTTAACGATATTGCCGTTTATCTATCATTTATGGGTGAATGTAATTTTCCCTTACCGCTAATATCAATCTGGAAATAAAATATGGCTATTTTGGCCCCAGAAAAAAAGAAGCTACCACTAAAAGACAGAGGACATTTTCTTGGCCAAATAAACGTTGCAAGATCAAAGTGTGTTTAAATCTTGTTCGTGACACATGGCTACAACTACACTCCCTCTTTACCTATATCATCACTGAGTTGTATTCATTTCTGCAAGTCGAAGTCAGTGAAATAATCCAGTGTACTCTCATTTTACAGCACTATATATATATATATATATATATATATATATATATATATATGTGTGTGTGTTTTGTGTGTGTGTGTGTATGTGTTCTTGTGTGAATCCAACTCCTAAATATGCACACACCCTAATAAGTTTTTATTAAAATTTAATTGTCTTATAAAACGAAACTGCCAGTATTTAATTATTTCTATTGGATTATTATACAATAAAATCCAATATCATTACATGCCATTTATTACCAAATCTTATAACATTGGAAACCAAACCAAAAATATGAGTATGTAATTGTCCAAAAATACGTAAACGCTCACCCGCCCTGCCAAATAATATATATTATGTGTATTTTCAAACCAAATTTAATTTTCATCTCGTCTTTCAATGCTATGGCATTTGATAGACTAAGAAAAAACAGCCTTCCCATCATGTCTAAAGTAGCCTTTCATCAACCCTTCCTCTGATGCACCAGCTAATAGCGTGTAATGAAAAAAAAGAACACAAGTAATCCACATACGCGAGTATTTACAAGCACCATTGTCTCGATGTCTTCTCCACCTTAACTGAGATATACTTGCCCTATCAATGATATACAGAATATCTTTACTTATAAATAAAGCAAACTATATCAATATACAGGGTGTTCGGGATAATTTGGACAGTTTCATAAGGAAAAAGAAAAAGTAAACTCAAAATTTAATGGATTGTAAAAAATTCAACAGGCATGGAAATTAAACTACTGTCAACAAGTTTCACTAAAAATAACCGCTATTAGCGTCGATCACAGCCCCAATCTTGCTCCGGAACCTGGAGCAATCTGACGACACAGTTTCCCTGGGAAGGATCTCAAAAACAACCTAAATTCTGTCGATTAACTGAGCTTTTTGTAGTGCTGTCACGGCGAGTGGTGTCTTTTTCAACAGCGTCACATACATAATGATTCATGAGGTTAAGATCTGGGGAGTTCGGAGGCCAAACATCGTAACTGGTGTAGTTGTAAAAATTCGCCAACAATCATTTTTTACTTTTCTCCAGAGGTGTGACAGGGGGCCGAATCCTGCCGCAATACATATGGCCTACCATTGGCTACCCAGGGCTTGACTAGAGTGTTTAGCAACTCCACGTAGGCATCTGAATTCAACCTGATACACTTCCTGCAGATTTCCGAGGAATTCTGCTGTACGAACGCAATCAGATCGTCTGTTATGTTGCTTTCTTCTAGTCACAGCCCCGTAGTCTCCATTGTAATTCTCCAGTTCATGCCTGATTGTTTTTACAGTGTTCAGGGAGCATTGGGCAGCAAGCATAATCTCCTTAGTTTGATGGCCGGCGCAGATCATCATGATACATGTTATTCTCTTCCATGATTCAGGTGGGTTCCAGTCATTCATTCTATCTTCCATCCCGTATATGAATGAATAAGGGTCCAAGCTTTTAAATGATGCGTAGTGTGCGTCTGTAACTCCAACCTACGGAGAAAAATAACCAAATATAAATATGTCAAATTCCCCCCGAACACCCTATATATATTGTATTGTATTACATTGTATTGAATAAAGGAACATAAAGTGCTGGATTACAGGTGAAAAGATATATTCTTTTTTTGGCATACTATACAATTAAATGATGTTTATTTCTTTTGGTTTCAGAGCAGCGTATCAGCACCTTATTCTCAACGTCTTTGGTTTGTTGTGAGGATAAGCGGCTAATACTTTACTTTGAAACCAATGATAATAAATGCCTTTTAATTGAATTGTATACTATAACACAGACACTCACAGAAACACACACACACATGAAGTAGTCGATTTGAACAGAAATCCCATTTGAGATTTTTTTCGTGGTATCTGGTTTGTCAACTGTAAAATAAATAGTGTAGTTTTTATCTCTAAGATAAATTGCTTCGTCCCCTTTAGTCTTTTTTGTAAGAACGGACATACATAGTAAAAACGTTTAATTTATTCAACACTTTCTTTTACTTTCTGCAATTATATGGGACATACGGTTGTATATATATATATATATATATATATATATATATATATATATATTGTTTAAGTGTGTGTGTGTGTATTGCGTGCGTGCGTCCGAGGGACAGTCAAATATTATCTGCACTTTCCCTATAACATAACTTTATTATTGTCTCACATCATTCTGCGCTTGCATGCCTTTACTTGACACTCGTCTCGAGATCAAAATTTCAGCCTGATCTCGCCATTTTGCTTTCTGTCTTTGACTTGTAAACATGATCGCTCTATTAGAAGTATGCACTAGGGAAGTGAGCTGATTTCTTTGTTCCGAAGGAGATTCAGGGACTCAAATTTATCAGAGGCCTTTAGCAGGATACGCAGACAGTGTATTACCGCGTAGAACTGTGTATGAGTGGATAGAGAAGTTTAAAAGTGGCCCGACAAGCATGAGGCACATAGAGGGTGAAGGAACCCATTAGTATCGACAAAGTATCCGGACAAGAATGATACCGGAAAGCGAAGGACACCAGTCGACCCCCAGCACAAATGAGAATATTCAGTAATCTTGGGAGATGGTCATGGCGAACAGGAGTTGATGAGGGAGTAATTTGTTCTCTGAAAATTAGTCATGGTTCTGTCTACCAAATCATCCATGATGAGCTCGGCTTCCATGAAACTAGACTGCGGATAATTTTGAATTTCCATCGTAAATATGGTTCATAATAAAATACGGACATTTATAGACAGCCTACTCTCATTTTAAGTATGCGGTCATTTTATATATGCGGAAGTCAACGAGACAAAAGTTACACAGAATTCAAAACACTTTTAGAATATTGGAAAAATGAAAAACTGATCATTAGTTTTAAGCCCGTCTCAAATATTAACAAGGTTTTGTAGCCGCAAAATGAATCCATTATAAATACTTCAAAGATCTACGAATATAACAGACTGGCGAGTGATTACCACATGCAGATATTCATCAAAGAGACTAATTAAAAGTTAACAATAAATATTTGTTTCCATAGATACGATCAGCAAAACCTCGTGGACAAATTCTGTGTACTGCCAACTTTAGTTGATTCTCCAACATGGCCTCACTGGTTGATTACTGGTTGTTATTAGGTTAGTAAAGGAACAGCTGTCATTATTAATTAGACTGTAATCAATAACACTACATAACACACGCGTGCATACATACTCAAACACAAGCACACACACAAGCACACACACACACACACACACACACACATACACATACACATGCACATACAGGCCTGGGAATGTACATATACACATGTACACCCAGTACCATATGTATATACTGATTGTGTGTGACGGTATGATTATTATGCACTTATGTATCTATGTAAAATAATCCCCTCATAATTACATTGAAATTCTAGAATACAAACATACATACATACATACATACATATATATATATATATATACGTGTTTGCGTGTGTGTCTGTGTGTGTATGTAAATGCACGTGCGAGTGTGTGTGCCAGCTTGCGCACGTGCATGTGTGCGTGCAAACGCATATAAGCATGATTATATACTCTCTCTCTCTCTCGTTCTCTCTCTCTCTCTCTCTCTCTATATATATATATATATATATATATATATATATATATATATATATAGATAGATAGATAGATAGATAGATAGATATAGATATATACAGTTTTATGAGTGTGTGTATACACGGTTTTTAAGTCTGCCTGTGTGTGTATACACGGTTTTTAAGTCTGCCTGTGTGTGTATGAGATTGTGTATATGTCTGTCTTTATGGCCACATATGCGTTTATATGTATAATTGTCTACACAACATATATATATATATATATATATATATATATATATATATATATCAGCTGAATATACGATATGGTTAAATGTTTTGCTCTTCTTTGGGGTGTTGCCGAATACCCTTTGTAAAGAATAAGAACGGGTATTAGCAATAACTGACTTCATTCCGACTTAGATTAACCTCATTTACTAACGATGTCAACACTTTTTGCTTAAGACTTTTTTCTTCGATTGTGTGACGTCCACATAATCATCGAGCTGTTTCTTCGAGGTACAATATTTTGAAACTTTTCTGATAATATGAGTTTACAATTCCAATTCCGTTTGAAATCATTTGAATATTACTTCCTTTTCGTATAATACCAATCATCTATATTATAATAATATGTTTCATGCATGTGCGTTGCCTTAATCCTTTCAGTAGGTTACACCGGGATAATGAATGTACTTTTATTTTCCCCTACACAGTAGCACCGGTTTGCCTGTCCAGATATTATGTTTAAATAAAAGAGAATAAATTTATGCTCAGTATATCATGTAGTTTAAAGTATTTGCGCCCGGAACGGGCGAAAATACTTTAAACCACAGAAACAACACATGAATAATATTTTTTTTTTAATTCGTAAAACGTCTCCATTACTTAATATTAATCGACTTTTACTTAATATTAATCGACTATTACTCGGCTTTGTCTTGATTATATATTATCCAACTAAAGTTAAGAACTTTTTGTTTGTTTTGTTTTGTTTTGTTTTGTTTTGTTTTACGGCATATCAATCTCAGTGGGTTATTTAATACCGATAAAGTTTTGAAATAAATCAATTCTTAATGGATAATACAATTTTGTTTATCAGCTCATGTTTTTTCTAAATAACCAATAGATGGGACCCTAACAGGTACTACCACTCCGGGTCAGAGTTGACCCGGGAGTAATGGTGATGAAGGGGTGCTCCACATTCCCCAAACCTCCAAAACTGGAATCTCACCATCAGATAGAGTTTAACGTCATTCCCAGGACATGTAGAACCTCAGTCACCGCCTTCTAGCACCCATATGATAAAAAGGGGTTCGGGCTTGCCATAAGGGCAATAGGGTTGGGAAATCATATAGGTGCTAGGTCTTGAGGTGACCAGCCGATTGGTCGGAGGGGGCCTCTCCGACCGCCCATTTAGCCCAAGATAGGGCCAAAGTGGAATATTGCAAATCATGGACTGTTCATCCACCTGGGCTCTATCCTTAAGCATCACGGGTCGCCACCCACGGCCAACAGATAGCCCCATTGGGGGAGTTTTACCCCTCTGCAGAGGTGCAGTCGGTGCATTCTAAGGCCCCAGCCGACAATGCAGTAGTACTTTTTAAATCTCAGACCACTCATTTTTGGATAGCAGTACCTATCACTGGATGTGCTTATTCTGAAAATGTTACAACGGACATTTGTGCATGTTAACCCCCACTTCCGGATAACGCTATAATGCTTTAGCAAACTGCTTCCTTCAGGTTATCAGTGGTGCCGAAACCCAGGAATGAACCAGGGACCTTCAGATTATCAGACAGTCGTAGTCGTCGTAATTGCTTTGCTCTCCCAACAGTTCTAGTCTTCTCACTAGCACTATCCAAATATATCTTCTCTTCCACTGGTTTCGACAGCCAAATTGCTACTGCAGACTTTCTCCCCAATCTGGTAGGGCAGGTCCCTAAATATTCCATTGCTGTGTTTCATCCGAGCTCCTTACTCTGAATTGCACGTTCAACATTCATCAGCACGCGTCAATCCTCACGACGAGTTTTTACATACGAGTTACGCTGCACTGCTCGTGGGAATGTCACCATCATTTCAGCAACGAAGAGGTGACGAGTTCGATTTCCGTGGTCACTCGCTACACTCCTCCCCCTCGCACAGGCCACACATATCCGGACTCGTTTCGTTCATGTGGTCTGGGAATCTGCTCGTCCACAAATACTACTTTTTCAAAACGAGGGAGACACAATATAAACAATGTTATCATAAATGCAAGTGGTCCTAATCGACAACATTCTCAATATAGAAATAAATAGTTATTCTCCTTAGCCTATTCTTTCGATTTTCCTATACCACGGAATCTGACCTAACCTGACAAAAACGTTCATCACTAGTGGGGTGTGACACAAGGTCGCTAGTATAATGAATCCGGCGACTATCGAACTCGCTACTCTGTTGTAATGGATTTCCGCAAGTTGCTTGCAAACCGTTAAACCAAAATAAGACACCCTTTTGAATAAAGAAATTTGGAAAAGGGTATGCTAAGTGTATATATATATATATATATATATATATATATATATATATGCTGAGAGAGAGAGAGAGAGAGAGAGAGAGAGAGAGAGAGAGAGAGAGAGAGTAAAGAAAGAGAGAGTGATTTGAAAGAAAATTTGTACTTGTTTTTTGTGAGAGTGTGTTGTTGATTACATGAAAGTCCAGATGCTTTAATATAACTCATTAATTTCCACTTTGCTTGTTTGATGTAAAAAATTGATTGATAGTATGAAAAGGAAATCTTATATATATATATATATATATATATATATATATATGACGGGAAGACTTAAAAGTGTAAATTGATTCAGTTTAGGATTTCTTTGTCTCGGACCAGTTTATCAGACTGCTATGTATTTACTTTTATTTACTTTTACTTTTGATTTATTTACGCTTTCACTTTTGAAGACAAAAAAACCACAAATGTACTTTCTTTATGAGACGCCAGAGATAGGTCTTCACTCTTAGTGCTATTTAACCTAATACACACTGCTTTATGTTAATTATGGAGGAAATGGAAACCTCCATGTAAGTCTGACTGCCTGGAATATTGCTATGAAAGACTAACCATGTTCCCGACGTCCTACTGAATCCTGATGAAGTTACGCAATAATAATAATAATAATAATAATAATAATAATAATAATAATAATAATAATCTGGTTGAATTGGAAATCGGAGGAAGAATCGAGACCTTTCAAACTACATCATTGTTAAAATTGGCTACAATACTTAGAAGAGTCCTGGAAACCTGAATAGACTTGCTGTCCCTTAGCCTCCAGTGGACCAACAACTTTGGTGGGTGTGAAAAACTGGAATGGAGTATAATAATAATAATAATAATAATAATAATAATAATAATAATAATAATAATAGACCTAGTATTGACTAACAAGAAAAAACGTATTTCTCAACTGGTAGATTTTCAAATCCCAGCAGATCACAGAGTGAAGAGGACCCCCCGCCCCCCAAAAAAAAACCCCGAAAATATGGTCAAATACCTGGATCTTGCTACAGAATTGAAAAAACTGTTGAACATAAAGTTAAAGGTTGTACAAATTGAAATCCGGACACTTGGAGCGGTCCTCAAGTGCTTGGAAATATGTCTGGATGAATTGGAAATCATAGGAATAAATGAGACAGTCCAGACAACTGTATTGAAACAATGCAGTTGTCTGGACTGTCACATTTATTCCTCTGATTTCAGATCAGTTAGAATACTCAGAATAGTCAGGGAGACCTGAGGAGACTTGCTGTCACTCAGACTCTAGTAAAAAAACATCATCTTACGATGGTGTGAAAACTCACAAGGACTGATATAATATAAAATTAATTCTATTTCATTTATTTAGGGAATTTTTATTTTGCTCATAATTGACTCTCTCTCTCTCTCTCTCTCTCTCTCTCTCTCTCTCTCTCCTCCTCTCTCTCTCTCTCTCGCGTGCCATTCTCTTCGCCCCAGTCCTGGAAACATTTTAAATATTTGATTCGTATGCATGCGAATATTAAAATCTTGGAACAGGTTAATTCCCACATTTAGAAGAACAAACAAAATAAACAACAAAGAAAACAAAAAATAAGTTATAACATCTTATCCACCCATTTCCTGCTCGTCGTTAATCTAAGTGAAATAATCTGGGTATTTTTATTGATTGTACGTAGAGCATTTTATAGCAAGATAGTAAATCGTTATTTCATAGCAAGACATCACACAGTTTATAGTAATATATTACACTTTTAGTTTATAGAAAGATACCACACAGTTTATAAGAAGATAGTACACAGCGAGTTTATAGTAAGATAGCGCTTAGTTTATAGCAGAATATTGCACATGTAGTCCATAACAAGATGGTACGCCGCTAGTTTATATTAAGGTACCACACTGTTAGTTTATAGCTAGATGGCAAATAGTGTAGTCCATAACAAAATAGCATACAACGTAGTTTATAGCAAGATAAAACAATCTGTAAGAAGATAGCGTACATAGTTTATGGCAAGATAGTAAACAGTTCAAACCAAAATATCATGCAGATTAGTTTATAGCAAGATATTTCACAGTTGATTCATAGCAAGAAACACATATAGTAGTTTATAAAAAAAGCAAACTGTCTGCAGCAAGATAGTATACAGAGTAGTTTAATGCAAGATATGTGTAGTAGTTAGAAGATACCCAACTTCATGGAGCTATGATTCAACGAGCTTGAAAATCGGTCTCTGTTGTTATTATTATTATTATTATTATTATTATTATTATTATTATTATTATTATTATTGTTGTTGTTGTTGTTATTATTGTTGTTGTTGTTGTTGTTTGTTTGTTTGTTTGTTTGTTTATTCTACCTTCTTTAACATCTCCCCATTTTTTTCTCATATCAAACTTTAAAGAAATGTTTCCTCATAATATATGCACTATTAATATAATACGCAGACACAGATCAAATTACTGTCTTGATATAATTTGGTATTTTTTCAAAAAATCAGCAAAAAATCAAATCGATTAATAAACTTAGTTATGAAAATCTGCCTTGAAAGTTCGAGGAGAAATATTTTAAAAATGTCCACCAAAATTACAAATTCCATTAAAAATTTAAATTATATCACGCCCCATTCTTCTCTCTCTAATATCTCCCTGTAACTGTAATATTTTACTTTTTATTATTATTATTATCATTCTTCTTTGTATACCTATGATAGTTCCAGCAAGATGAAGCCACAACCCACACTTCAAGGGAATCTATATAATATTCCAAATAAGTTTTACCAGGGTACCTCATCTCATTACATGGAAACATCCCGTGCTTGGCCTGTCCGTTGAGATTACTTTCTATGGGAATATCTGAAAGTTCAAGTTTTTCAACAATTACCGAATTGAATGATTTATTCGTGATTAAGTTGTAGCAATACCAATGGTAATGATTAGGCAGCCGCTGCAGAACTTCTGGTCGAGGTTTCTTAACCAGTAAAACGTGTCAGCTATATTTTGCATAATCTTTAATACAACTGGCATTTGGAAAAGAGTACAAGAGAAATAAAAATCATGTTTACAAATAATTTTTCTAAAAATCATTTATGCAAATATATTCAGATTTTATCGGAATTACAATTTGGTTCAATGCTTCGGTTTTCTCATGTGGACACGAACTACGTCCCGTGCATATTGGTACTATTACAGAATTATACAATAGTATCACTATAAATAACATAAAAGCTGCTGTTATTAATTATGCTAAGCCTTGTTCCAAAAGGAGACAGAAGTATGGGTCACTCAGTAAGAACTTCACCATTCGATGCAGTTAAATGTCATACACGGGGCACGTAGATTGATGGAATAACCTACCAAGTAATTCCCCTTTATAACATA
>CM042137.1:4501637-4544137 GCA_023376005.1 Doryteuthis pealeii
GACGGCTACTTCAACTAGTATTTTTATTTGCGAAGGTTTGTTTGTTTGTTTTTTGTTGTTGTTGCTAATTTAAGAAAAACTTTCTAATCAATGGCTCTTTCAAGGAATTTTTATTAATTTCAGATATGAATGTTTTTTTCCCCGTAAAAAGTACGTCAATAAAATGATATTGTTTGGCTTATATTCAAAATCTTGGTTCAACGCCATATGACCCAATGGAACCCAATATGACCCGACTAGAAGTAAAAAGAAAATTAATATAGTTACAGTTGCCGATCCGAACTATAATATATTGCTTTCATTTTTAAATCTACGCCTTAGAAAATTTCAAGTGTTTTTGACTTGCATTAATTAAAACTATGTTAATGATAATCCTCCAAGCGATTACACTGACTACATTGTAATTATGTGCCAGTGGTTATGACACAATATTCTTGAATATATAGTAAAGTATTCAAATTGAACACATGGGAATTGGTTTGAATTTAATCTCTCGTATTTCGGCGTAAATAACAGAAAGGTTTGCCGTGCCAAGTAAAATAAAGATTATGTGTTCATTTTACAGCAGTGCATACCGGGAAAAAGGTCAGAAAATTGGAACAAATGAATCAATATGCCCATGTCTCAACTTACAATCATTTCTCATGTTTCGCCGGACATTCCATTTATATTTCAAATTCGCTCATTAAGAAAGAATTACAACACTTATTAGTTCTTTTTCTTGACAAAACTAATGTCCTCTTTTAATGTTTGTGTAGCTAATATTTATAAAAAAAAAGACATGCTGGTCAATAAAAGAAAAAATAGAGATCCTTCGTGTAAAATAGTTATTTAATATTAAAGTCAGATATTTGTGTGTCAAAGTGCTACATTTTTTTCAAGTTGACTCCTAGAGACCGTAACTCAAGATATAATACCATTTTTGAATCAGGTCGAGTCCATAAACAAATTAAAAACTTTCCAGGTTAAATCCGGATCCGCAATTGTGTAATTTTGATTTCCCAAGTTTTAATTACTGCGATTGTTTGTGGGTATTTTTTACACGATTTTTTGCAGGAATTTTTTGTCTGATAAAAATGTTTATAACATAATAAATGATGGAATGATCTGACGAAATCCTATTTTACATAAAGTCAGTCTGCTCTATACTATTCGTTTAATGTTTGGAAATGGAAATAAGCTATTTGTACTTAACCCGAATGGGAAAACCAAAATGTTGTCTATCATGCAGCTTTACAATAACTATAGAATAAACAAATTATAATAATATTTTGATGAACATTGTTAATTTTTTGAAAAATATTTCAAGTTTAATTGTACATAATGCATGAGGTGCCCATGTTATTAATAAGGTTATATTTTTGCATATGACAATGCACAAGGTACTACACCCAAGAGATGATAGAGATAGACTATATGTATCAAGAAAGGAAGGTGGAACAGGTCTTGTCAACATAGACAGATTACTTATGTCAGCCAATAATTGCAGATGTAATATATGGACAAATAGAAAAGCAGCAAAAAATAGAAAACAAAAATGGGAAGAAAAACAACCTTATGGACACTTCAAACGACAAATCGGCGAGGTTGCACATGAAAAGACTTGGACATGGTTAAGAAGAGGGAACCTCAAAAGGAAAACTGAATCACTAATAATTGCTGCACAAAATAATGCCATAAGGATAAATTATATCAAAGCAAAAATTGATAAGACCCAACAAAACCGAATATGTAGATTATGCGGCGACAGAGATGAGACTGTAAACGATGTACTAAGCGAATGTATAAAACTAGCACAACAACAATACAAAGCTAGGCACGACTGGTTTGGGAAGGTGATCCACTGAGAATTATGCAAAAAAAAATTTTTTGACCATACAACAAAATAGTATATGCATAAACCAGAATCGGTTCTTGAGAATGAAACACATAAAAGTCTCTGGGATTTCGAAATAAATACGGATCACCTAATCCCAACAAGGAGACCAGACCTAGTGTTGATTAACAAAAAAAGAAAGAACTTGTTAACTTGTGGATTTTGCAGTTCCTGCAGATCACAGGGCGAAGATGAAGGAAAACGAAAAGATGGACAGATATCTAGACCTTGCCTGAGAACTGAAAAAGCTATGGAATATGAAGGTCAAAGTGAGACCAATTGTAATTGGTGCACTTGGAACGGTCCCAAAAAGTTTGGAAAAAAGACTGAAAAAACTGGAAATCTGAGGAGGAATTGAGACTATCCAGAACAGCATTGTTGAAATCGGCTGGAATACCCAGACGAGTCCTGGAGACCTGGGGAGACTTGTTGTCACTCAGATTCCAGTAAAATACCATCAGCTGGTGTGAAAAACTCAGGAATGAAACAATTTTATCTCCTATTCCACATTTTTCTTAATTCCCTGGCCAGATCCATGTATTTGTCTTTCTTTTCATTTTCTTTAATCTTCCACTTTTGATCCGCTGTGACAGCAAAACCTATTAATTAACAAGTTCTCTTTTTCTCGTTAATCAATACTATGTCTGGTTTTCTGGTTGTGATAAGGTAATCCATCAGTAAAATAAAGTTCCAGAGAATTGTATGCGTTATTATTATTATTATTATTATTATTATTATTATTATTATTATTATCGAAATTTCTATTTTTTATATGTATATGTAAAAACACTAAGATATCTATATGAACACCGAAATCTCAAATGATTGTAGAGATTTTGTCTTTTTATATTAACACACTGTCCCTGAATATTTAACTTCGTATATATATATATATATATATATAATATATATATATATATATATATATGTGTGTGTGTGTGTGTGTGTGTGTGTGTACACATATATATTTGAGTGTTTATGTGTCCTTGTGTGTGTAAGTGCATATATATGGATTTATATATACATACATGCGTATATATATATATATATATATATATATATATATATATATATATATATATATATATATATATATATATACGCACACATACACGCACACACACATACGTATGGGGGATAATTTTCAGGTTTCATATCATTTATGCTATTTAAATGATTATTTTATTTTTATGATTTTTTCAGGGATTTTCTTTTTCTCCTGTTAATACTTTTTACACAAGAGTTACCTCCCTTCTCTTAGCTTCCCGTCAACGTGTGACCTCGTTTTCTTCCTCTTCTTATCACCTCATGGCCATTATCTTGAATCCTTTACCTCAACCATTATCATAATGTTTGCAAACTGGCAAGAAACCGAAAAACAACGATTCGCCTATAATCGTAGCTTCTGTTATCAAGTGTCAGAATTTGATTTTTTTTTAATGCGTTTTTTCTTCAACTGATATTTTCGCCTTCGTGGAAAATATTCGATCTTTCTTCTCATTTCTTTCGATTGTTATTTTCTTTTTTTTTTTTTTTTTTTTTTTTGTTCTTCTTCAATAATCTTGCATTTAAGCATATCACACATATCTATTTTTTTTTTTGGGGGGGGTTGCATCCCATTTCTATCTTACCACCGTACCGAAGATAATAACACGAAAAAACAAAAAAAAAATAATGGCCAAGATAATAATAATAATAATAATAATAATAATAATAATAAGAAGAAGAAGAAGAAGAAGAAGAAGAAGAAGAAAGCACTTGTCAACTGGTGGATTGTGCAGTTCCAGCAGATCACAGGGTTAAGCCAAAGGAAAATGAAAAAATGGACAAATATCTGGACCTTGCCAGAGAACTGAAAAAGTTATGGAATATGAAAGTCAAAGTCATACCAATTGTAGTTGGTGCACTTGGAACAGTCCCAAGAGGATTAGAAAAGGGCTTGGATAGTTTGGAAATCAGAGGAAGGATCGAAACCATTCAGAACACTGTACTGCTGCAATCTTCCAGAATACTCAGAAGAGTCCTGGAGACCTGAGGATACTTGCTGTCACCCAGACTCCAGTGAAAGACCATCAGCTAATGCTGATGTGAAAACTCAAAAGGAGCAAATAATAATAATAATAATAATAATAATAATAATAATTTTCCTTCTAGCAACAATAATCAACAATAGACTAAAATACATATCGATGATGATGATGATGATGACGATGATGCTGCTGATGAAGATGATGAGGAGAAGGAGGAGGATTCAACAACTATACATATAATCGACTTATTATGGGTTCTTCAAGTGGTGCAATAAGTAGCATGCAAAGCAAGCACACTGTTTCGATTATTTTCCTTACTTGTCACGGTTTAATCGTTGGGCATTTTGGTTTCCTTGGGACCGGCCGTGAAAGTCAAACCAATTTTCTCTTAGACTCTCTCGACGACAGAGGAAACACAGCCGTTTTGTTTCCTGTTCATTAGGACAACGTGACTTTGTCCCCCCCACCCACACACTGATATTCCATGTACCTGTTACACGAGTGCCTTTCCAAGCCAGTAATAATGATTTTATTCTCTATTCCATAACCTTAAGTCTACCTACGTCGATTCTTTTCCTATTAAGCCATCTATTCTAAACACATATATTCTTTTTTGTTGGACAATAAAGTCTATTCGTTATCATTTTCATCGTGAATTTTCATATATATATATTCATACCGATTGAGGAAATGATAGTCAAAAGAACCACCCTTCTTCAACCAGACCATCTGTGTTCTATTCTCATTGGATACGCCATACCGTTAGGCTAATTTACCCTAAACAAATAATCCAACCGGTAGAATACACTGACTGCATTCCCTGTATTGGGTTTATGATCCTCTCTGTAAAATGGTAGGGAACTAAACTGCACTTTATGGTGAGGCCCTAGTTCTGTTTCTCTGTTGATTCTGGAGAACCACATAGTTGATGCTTCATACCATATAACTAAATTATTTGTATTAGATATAATTTTGGAAGTGATCATTGTGTAATTGTCTTCGTCTTAGGAAATGGACACTGCTATCCGAGTTCAAATTTCTGATTTGCATTTCACATAGTGCTAATATCTTTTTGATATTGCATGCAATAAGTAATTTGAAATATACGGTCGGGACAATCATACACTTTCTAGGTAGACGTGACCATTGATCGGGTAGGGACCCTCTGGTTCACGATTAGACCAGTAAGGACCGACGAGTATTGCATTTCAAAGGACCACTTACTACACAGTTCATAGAAAGCTCAGCCACAACAATTTTTCCTTCTGGGATTACAGATCACCATACACAGGCCAGGAGGAGACTCATCATTTTAGGGGTTTGCCCCCATGTTGAGGTGCAGACGGTGTTTCGACAGGCAGAGCCGACAAGGCGATGCCCTTGAATATATATATATATATATATATATATATATATATATATGTGTGTGTGTGTGTGTGTTGTGTGTGTTTGTGCGCGCACTTGTTTGCATGCGTGCGAGTCTGTAGACAAACCTTGACACATGTGTCCACAAATTCAGTGTGCACTTTAAAATTATTTAAAGTGCACATGGACTTTATGGAAACCCTGTATATAACTTACATTATATGTATATAGGTATATACAAATATATATTTCCTCTCTGTTTCCAATATATGCATTTAAACACACACACCACACACACACACACACACATATATATATATATATATATGTATGTATAAATTAATATATGCGCGTATGTGTGTGCACGGTCATTAATGTTAATAGATATTTTGTCGTATTAGTTGACTAATTCCGACACAAGATGTTTTGATTGTATAACATTTGATAACGATATTCAGTTGTAATAACACTTAAAATATATATAGGGAAAACTGAGAATCGTGAAAACTATTTTAAATGACAAACCGATATACGAGAGGAAAGGAAACAGGCGAAGTACAAAAATTCCAAAAGAAAGAGGATTGTTTTGGTTGTTTTGTTTTACTGCTTACCAACCTCTTTGTTTACCAAATTTTCCCCACACCTGTACCAAATCTTTTTGGTATTTTACCTGTATGATGGAATATTTCATAGTACACTTTCTATTCACCTCAAAACTCATTGTATTCACATAATGTCCTCTCATTATGTTCACGTAGTGATATTTCAGAGTAAGGATACAGGCGAGAGCCGCTGCCAGCGGTTTACATTAGAATCGATCAGATTTAAATAGGACAAAATTTAAATGCCGAATCAAACCATATTTTATATTGGATTTATAACTGTAACGGTTATTGCTTAAATGTTCATCCATCTAAGTATTTTGGTAAACTTTCTGAGACATACTTTCTCATCGGAACTCTGTGTCCGGTGGCTTCTGCTCTGGACCTCTAAGATATATAATAAATCAGCGTAAATCCCAGGGGTCCATTTCCTCAGAGAATCCATACTCCCTCGTCTAAAAGAGATAGGGCTGGGTTTATTGCTCGGTGCCTGAGACATCTCCAAAAAGGTATGCCGAAGGTTTCATTGTTTACTGCATGAGCTCCGGTTTGTGTGTGACTCCCTTATGTTCATCTACTCTGATGGGAGGTCGGAAACTATCTACATTCTAATCAAAGAATATAATGTATTGATGAATTGTTTGATTGATGTTAACGGCATGTCAACTCGTTTAGTGTTATTTTATGCGTAGACATAAGGAATTACATTCATTGTGGGTATTTACTTTACTCGTTTGTCACGGGTAGGATGTGATACAACTAAGGGCATCAAGAGGTCATCGAAATCGCTATTCAGTAGTAATAAGATACAGCAAGACATTCAGTGTATGTCTATATTCATTTTTTGTGTAGTTGTTTCTTGTGTATTTTATATTTTATTTCTACACACAGCTATATAATATCGATTATTTACACACTGTTGTATGTTTCAAATTATCCTATCTAAAATTAATAATCATATGGTTTCAAAGAATTATTCCTATCTAATAATAGTCTTTTGCACATTGTTATGAGGTTTAAAGTAACTAGCAAACAATTTTAGCTACAACTATTATTAGTACAAATAATGTACAGTCATATCGAGTATTTATATCTAATACTAATAAATTTCAAACATATATATTTGACCCATAGATGGGAAATTAACAGGGGCTACCACTCAGAATCAATAGGGACCTGAGAAGTATGGTAATGAAAGAGCAACTACACGTCCCATTCCTCCTGAATTGGGGCCTCCCTATCAGATGCAATTTCGTATCATTCCAAGGACAACACTGCTTTGCCGAAAGAGCTGATCGAATCTACAAGACTTTGGATGTACATTAGGCATTTTCAACGCTTAGACCAATATGAATTGTGCTCTACCAACTGTGAATCGCTCATCGTATTAGTATTAATGAAAGATGATTGTGCTATAACGAGTATGGTAATAGAAAATGGCCATGTAGAACCGAGTTCTAATCCTGAATGATACTGTTCGCATTTCACATAGTATTAATACCCTTGGGAAATATATAAATCCAATTAATCTACCTTCATCTATGAGTGTAATAGTGGGATGCCTGGGATATTTAACCTTGGTATAGCAACTGGTCTAGGGGGAGGAAGGAATTCAAACCTATTGAACTCCGCTAAAAATTGACCTTGTGTCTCATTCTGCTCATGTGGAGAGGTTGGTAAATATGTAATGTTAGTTATAATGCCATAGGGCACTGTTTTAACCACTTTTGTTTGTACGTGTTTTTTTTTTGTATGATTCAATTTTTCTTTTCATATTTTTAATTACAACAATTATTCCTGCTTTGTTTTACTCATTGAGCCTTCTGTACTTCTTTCTTTTCTTTTCTTTTCTTTCCCTTTTTGTCTTTTTCATGCATTTCCCAAGACACTTGCTATCTCCAGGTTTTCTTCTGTTCAAATCTTCAATTCTTTGTAGTTAAAAAAATCATCATTTCTTTCACATTATCTCAATTTCCCATCAATTTCTACATTCTCTTTCCTATTTCTATTCTTTTCTCATTTCCTTTCTTTTCTTTTTTTTTGTTCTCTTCTTTATCTTATTTTTCTCTTTGCTTTCCTCTAAAAATTACACGGCTTCTTTTAAGTGCCTTTCTTTATATATATATATATATATATATATATATATATATATATATAATATATATATATATATGTGTGTGTGTGTGTGTGTGTGTATATATATATATATATATATATATATATATATATATAATTTTATATTTTCTTGCCTCATTTGCAACTATCTTTTCACTTTTTCTAATCTCCTACCTGCCACTCTCTATTCACATTTCTGTTCTGTATTTTCTGTTCTTTACAAATCAAGCGCAATTCTTTTTCTACACCATTCATTCACCTTCTTCTTTTTTTCCTTCAATCTTTTAACTCGACTGATAAAACCCACAACAGACATCGCTTCAAAAGACACACAACCAACATTCATCAATCAATGTTCAGAGAACGGAGGAGGAGACAATTTTTAAAAGTAGCGCCGCCAGTCTGATTCACTCTAACGGATCAAACGCTTACCAATATATCGATTCCGATTTTCTTTATCTTTTTCTTTTTTTCTTTCCATTTCTTAGACGCACGAAGCCTTGGACACAGGGGTAGAGCAGTTTGGAAGACGTGATTAAATAAGGAATAGTAAAAAAGAAAAAGAAAAGAAAAAAAACGATAACAAAATAAGAAAACCCAAGGAATATACAAAGTAAGATAGTGTTCTTCCTCTTAAGTTGTCTTTATCCTCTTGGTAACCCCCTATGTTGCAGTCTTTGCAACAGTCAAGAAAAGATCACCTTGAATGACAGAAAAATAGGTAGCAATGATCTCTTTCTCCCTGTTCACGTGCTGTCCATATTCTTCTTTCTACATAAACGTATATACACACACAAATACAAATTCGCACGGACATTTACTTACTCACGTCCATACATCGAACAAACATACATATATACATACATATATACAGGCATATGTATATATGCATGCGTGTGTGTGTGTGTGTGTGTGTGTGGTGATAGGCATATGCATATATATGTATTTATTCATGTGCATAAACATAAAGATATGATATTCAGATTTATCCACATGAATATATTTGTAAAATGTTTAAACCCCAGCCAATCAACAGCCCGAATACGTGGTTGGTTAACTATTTAATTAATGACATTGACAGACGTTCATTGGCATTTCATTATATACCTATATACCTGCAACACTAAGAAACACCAAGAAACAACTGGAGTCTCATCCCCAACATTAAGGAACACCAACGAACAACCAAAGGTTTCTTCACTAAGGATCGCGCTCTGCTCAACACAAAGGATCTTCGCTGGATAGTGCTCTTGCTTGAAGCCTAAAGCTGACCACAAAAATCGTAACACTCTACGTTGCACCTTTGTCGTTCAACAGTTGTTGCTATGACAGCAGAATTCATTGTGTGAAAGTAGGAAGCTGGTGACAACATCGTAGTAGTTAGAACAAATAGCAACTGTGAACAAAAGTAGATGGTGTTTGTCAGGTCTATTGCAGCGGAAGAATTACCTCGATATCATTGAATATTAGATCCACACGTTGACGCCAACAATATGCAATGAGGGCAGTTGTAACGTCCAGTTGAACACTCATTCTGCTACATTGTAAACGTTGTATTACAGTGGCATAATGACACTTAAGAATATTTCACTGTGTTGCCCAGACGATTAAACTCTCCATGCCAGGTCACAATTTTCTTTAAGAATTTATGGTATACGTTGGTTCAACAGGTGACAGACAATCCTGTTAACATCTTGGCAACAGATCCAAGAAGAAACATCCGAAGAATATGTGGAGTCAGTACATTATCGAGGAAGAAATAGATAGATATATAGGTAGGTAAGATACACACACACACAAGTACACACAAACACAAAACATACACACACACGCACACGCACGCACACACGCACGGGCGCACGCACACACACACACACGCACACACACACACACACATATATATATATATATATATATATATATATATATATATATATATATATAATATACAAAACTTGTTGGTAAATCCTCGCGGTGAGAAAAAAAACAGCAAATAATTTGATTGTAAAAATATACTACCAAACATTACCCGGGGAGAAACAAATTTTTGGAAAAAAGAAAAGACCAAGATTATCGTACCAGCCAAAAATAATCTATTGGTACAATATTTGGCCAAAAGAAAAAAACAATTTATATGTATATATATATATATATATATACGATATATATATTCATACGAAACCGCCAGGAAGCTAAAGCTAATAAGTAAAAAGTGCTCAATACCTAAGTAGAGCAATTAATAAAGATAAATCCAATGAGTCAGATAAACATACTAAAAGTTTCGCTTAGTGCTCTTTAGGGCTAAGATCCGACTCTTAGTCGGATCTTAGCCCTGAAGAGCATTAAGCGAAACTTTTCGTAGTCGGATCTTAGCCCTGAAGAGCATTAAGCGAAATTTTAGTAGGCTTATCTGACTCATTAGGTTTATATATATATATATATATATATATATATATATATATATATATATTGATAATATAGTTTGCTATATTTATAAGTAAAGAGAGTTGAGGATTATTGATAGCACATGCATATCTTAGAGTAGAGAATACATTGAATCAACTGCTATTGGTAACTGACAGTTTCTCGACTTTCAAACCAATTCACACACACACACACACACATACACACCCACACCCACACCCACACACACGCACACATACACATATATATAATATATATATATATTTCATAATTATTTCATATCTATACACACACACACACACACACACACACACACACACACATATATATATATATATATATATTATATATATATATATATATATATATATATGTATCCTCCCTATATGTTAATATGGGTGCACATATGTATTTTCCTATATTTTATGTCAATACCTCTATTTATGTAAATTTATTTGTAAACAGACATAAACACATATACACACACCAAGTACATACACACAGGGACTCACACATATATACATACATATATATTTATTTATAGAGAAATAGATATACACACAAATATTTACTCATTCTGACACACGGACATATACATGTACATAAATGTTTTCATCTACATAAATATAGTATACTAATCTGCCTATGTTTATGGACATATACGTACACAAGCATATATATTATATATATATATATATATATATATATATATATATATATATGTGTGTGTGTGTGTATGTGTGTGTGTGTGTGTGTGTAATATAAAGATTTTGAAGGCAATTTACAATGCAATATGTGTTGAATTTATTTAACTTTTTTTTTTTCAAAACTAAATATTTTCGGAAGTAAAATTCCATCTTCAGAGTTATTGAAAGTACTAGGTGATTTTTTTATAGTACTTATCCCACGGCGATATTGTAATCATCTGTTGTTTAAGAAGTTGATGAACGCCGTATATTTGAAAAAATTTCCGTGATGTTAAATCGGCTAATTCCGATTAATAAGTACTATAAAAAAATCACCTAGTACTTTCAATAACTCTGAAGATGGAATTTTACTTCCGAAAATATTTAGTTTTGAAAAAAAAAATTTTAAATAAATTCAACACATATTGCATTGTAAATTGCCTTCAAAATCTTTATATTACACATACACACAATGCTTCAAAGATACTATAAAGAAACAAACTTTATTTCACTATGCCGAGCAAGGCTTATATTTATAGTAAAAATTAAAAGAATTTCGAACATTTTCCACGCGCGGGAGCAACCGAGCCGAGGTTAACATCACAGAATTAGCCGATTTAACATCACGGAAAAAAATTTCAAATATACGGCGTTCATCAACTTCTTAAACAACAGATGATTACAATATCGCCGTGGGATAAGTACAATAAAAAATCACCTAGTACTTTCAATAACTCTGAAGATGGAATTTTTGAAAAAAAAAAAACAAAGTTAAATAAATTCAACACATATTGCATTGTAAATTGCCTTCAAAATCTTTATATTACACATATACACAATGCTTCAAAGATACTATAAAGAAACAAACTTTATATAATATATATATATATATATATATATATATATATATATAT
Source organism: Doryteuthis pealeii (assembly GCA_023376005.1). NCBI lineage: Eukaryota > Metazoa > Mollusca > Cephalopoda > Myopsida > Loliginidae > Doryteuthis > Doryteuthis pealeii. The sequence goes on from CM042137.1 coordinate 4,513,650, forward strand.
ATATATATATATATGATATTAGTAAACCTACAACTTTTGGTATGCTTTGTATACAGAGTGACAATCTACACTCTTTCTCATCTTTACTTACTTTTTCCCCCGTATTCATCGAACATGGTATCTGTATTTGCATGTAAATGTGTTCTTGCCAATGGCGGGATAAATTTCGTAGAGAAAATTACGGGCCAATTATTTATTGTTTTTCTTCCGAAGTCTCATATTTCTTTCTTTCTTTCTTGCAACAATATATCCAGTTTATTTTTATTTGCTCATCTTCTTCTGCGAGAATTATTTTCTTTCTACGATATTGTAGTTTGCCTTTCTTTTGATTCTCGCTTTTTATTTCGCCGAGACATTGCACCGAAAGACTACTTCCATGAAACGTCAATTATCTCATCGAATATGAGGAAAAATATTGCTCACGTGCTCTTAGGGACAGAGAAAGCAGGTTATGTGAAAGTAAATTCGGTGACGTTTAAAAATTGTAAAAATGTTTCTAAATTGACGAAAGAAAAAGAAAATACATATCTGACTGACATGGACCTAAAGGATATACATATTTCTCGGTATTTAAATAATTTTTGAAAATAAAACCTACTGACGTAAGGATTATTATTGATAAAGATGAGCAAAGTACAGAATCATGATATTATTCATTCAATTTTTCTATCTAACTTTTTCATAGTTCATATCTTATCTATCTATTTCTGTAAATATCTATCTATCTATCTATCTATCTATATCTATCTATCTATCTATCTATCTATTTCTGTAAATATCTATCTATCTATCTATCTATCTATCTATCTATTTCTGTAAATATCTATCTATCTATCTATCTATCTATCTATCTATCTATCTATTTCTTTTCATATCTATCTCTCTATTTCTTTTCAGGTCTATCTATCTATCTATCTATCTATCTATCTATCTATCTATTTCTTTTCATATCTATCTATCTATCTATTTATTTTCATATCTATCTATCTATCTATTATCTATCTATCTATCTATCTATCTATATCTATATATATATATATATATATATATATATATATATATATATATATATATATATGTTAAATTATTATTATTGTTAGAGAATTGATTATAGAGGGCTCAATTACTTATGTAAGAGCTTTATTTATTTATTTATTTATTTATAATTAATAATACAATTTAAAGTCGGTCCTACCATTGGTTTCTGAATCCAATGGTAGGACCGACTTTTAAATTGTATTATTAATTATAAATAAATAAATTAATATATATATATATATAATATATATATATATATATATATATATATATATATATAAAAATTCATAACTATCTATATATGTTCATATCTATCTATCTATCTGTCTGTCTGTCTATGTCCATATCTATCTATCTGTTTATCTCTGTTCATATCTCTATCTCTATCTTTCTTTTTCTATTCATATCTATCTATCTCTGTTAACATGTATCTATCTATCTATATATATCTATGTTCATATCTATCTATCTCTCTCTCTATTTCTGTTCATATCTATCTATCTATCTATCTATCTATCTATCTATCTATGTTCATATTTATGTATGTTCTATCTATCTATCTATTTCTGTTCATATCTATCTATGTATCTATCTATCTATCTATCTATCTATCTCTGTTCATATCTATCGATATATCTATCTATAGAAATTTATTTGAATCTATGAAAACTCACCACGTAATTTCTATGATATCCACAAATGTTTTAGTGCTTAATTCTGAAAATAGCTACGAAGGAAAATAGATGTTATTTGATGCTATTTTTTAAGTAAATAAGGCTCAAGAATTTTGACTACATTCCAAGGAAGGAGTCTCCGTGGCGTAGTGGATATCGTGTTGGAATGCAACATCGTAAGAAAAAATCTAGCTGTGTTATTACATTTACGTTCTAACTATTAACCTCGGTAAAGTAAGGAGACTCTTAAACCCGCCCCTGGCTATGGGTTGAATATTATTACTTCTATTTGGCAAGACGATGGGTTTGGCTTTAAATAATCCATTAAGGTTGATATGACATTAAGAATAAAGAAACCAAACCAAACTAAATTTTAGTATTTTGAACAGATGCAAATAATGAACGCAGATTTCCTTCCCGTACGCTGTGGATCTACGATAGAGCATTTTATTTATTTCTGTTTATTCCAATTGGCATCTAAATTCTAATAAATCAATAATTCAATTGTCAGCCCCCAACCCTTTTCTTGTGCTAGAAGGCGGTAGCTGACGGTCTAAGTGTCCTGGGTATGACTTTAAACTGCATCTAGTTGTTGCATAGCGCCTTCTTTACCGGCACTAAATAGGTATATGTTATATACTTCTCTTACTTCTTACTCTGTCGTCTATTCTTCTGGCCGGCTTCTGATCGTCTATCATCTATCTTGGTCTGGTATATCTTCTAATGGTCTGGTCTTTCTTGTATGGGGATTTCCGGGTCTGGTTTCTGTTGGGGTTTCTCGTTATCAGAAGCCCTGTGCTATTGTTAGTTTTTGGTAATAAACACAAGACTTCGATTTACTTTTGATGTTACTTTATTCATAAACCCCAGACCAGACAATGCGCGCGGATCCTTACATCTTGCTAGCTCGGCTTCTAACTTCTAACTCTAACTAACTGAGTTGCTTACTCCTTTAACCGGAAGGGCCTTCTATCGGGGTTCCCGGTTCTCACGGTTTATCCCGCAAGGCAAGGTAAGAGTGAGGTCAAGCATTGTCACTCACTCTCAAGGCCATCAGCTGTACTGATCGCCATAATGATTTCTACACTACCTTAAAAATGTATTAGGGATCCAATTATTATGTAACATAGTTGCTAATTTCCAATTCTGGAACTCTGGGGAGTGTGGAATACCCATTTATCACCATAACTCCCAGGACCAACCTAAGCCGGAATTGGGGTACTTGTTGGGAACCCATCGATGGGTTAAATCGATAAAAATGATTAATCAAAGGTGTTTAAAATAAATTAAGTTTGAAAAAAAACATAATACCCAATAAGAATGAATAATGAAATATCGTCGGCATAAAATAACCAAACAAGGGTTGACATGCCGTAAAATCCAACCAAACAATCAACCAACCAACAATTCATCTGTAAATATGTAAAAGAACATACTTTAAAAATGCATATTCTTTTTTATACACAATTTTATTTGATTTATATACGTTAATTTCTTCATATATACGTTAATTTCTACACATATTGAAACATATTATAGTGTATTTTTAAATGAATTATTTACTAATATAATATTAATACTATACAAAAATGTCAAATGTTATTTTTATTAAATAATAGCATTTTAAAATGTTCCTCGGTGATTTGTCTTATTGTCAGTATCAACTGGTCAATGAAGGAACCTATTCCCTTTTCACTAACGCTAGACCATGGAGATTGTTTTTCCGTCAGTTTGAGCGCCACATCTACCATCAGCTCCCCACTTCAGCGAACACATCCAACTGTGCTACTCATGGGCTGGTAAGGGTCGTTATCGAACCTAAACCCTTGTGGTCCTCAGTGAATTAATGAGTTACAAACGCTGCTCCACTGACTGAGCTAAAAACACTGTAAGCACAAACAAACAAAAATAATTACATGAAATAACGAACATTAATAAAGAAACCATCTCTTAAATAAACGACCACAATTGTGCAGTATTGAATCATAACCTCTTACCCAATATTATAGATAAGATTGTAGGTAATTGCGTTCATTGACTAAAACGGACCGACGCCGTTTCCAAACATACAACCTCTCAACATGACACTTCCTTCTCCGTGTTTAACCATTACTCTATATCAGTTCAAGTGGTACTCTTCACCTACACATCTTCTGGCGTACATCCGACTTGGCCAACGAAACGCACGTTCGTCTATTCTTTAAGCAAACAATGCTTTTTGGTGGACCCAAACTGATTCAAGCAGTGTTTAATGGTAAACACATCTATCTTTAAATTATGTATGGATTATAGGATTTATTATATACCAGATGTTTACTTAATGCCTATTGAATAGAACTGATTGTATATGCGTACACGTACGTTTTGTTTTTCAAGATATAGTATCCTTCTTATGGATTTGTGAGATTATGTTATATCTAAATTCTAATGATAATAATGAGCGTGTTTTGAAAAAATTAAGGGCAATAGACAGATATAATTGTTGGCAACCTTCCCTCTATTTAAGACGATGGCGTAGTGTCCGGTTTTTTTAACCTACAGCTACGTGAGTGGCTGAACAGACCGATCCTTGAATGGCAGTCTCTGGTGCAGTGGCTGCAAAAAAAAGGTGGTGCTTTCTGTAGGTGTTGGGGTGCTGCTGTTTCTCCTTCCTTTTAGCTCTCTTTTCCGTGGTGGCTTCTTTCCTCTCTCTCTCTCACTCCCCTTCGTTCCTTTTTTGACGAGGAGGGGCCAGATCACACGGTCTTCGGCAAAAGCCTCCCATGTGTTTATGTCGATGTGTCATGTCGTCATGTCTTTCTTGCAGACATCTTTGAAGCGTAGGCGTGGTCTCCCTGTCGGTCGGGTGCCCTCCACTAGTTCATCGTACAGCAGGTGTTTGGTGATGCGGCCTTTGTCCATCCTCCTGACATGGCCAAGCCAGCGCAGGCGTCTCTCGCAGATGATGGCAGGCATGCTGTTTATGTTTGCTTGTTTCAGCACTTCTGTGTTGGGCACTTTGTCCTGCCAGCGAATGTGTACAATGCGGCGTAGACATCTGAGGTGGAAGCTGTCCAGTTTCTTCACGTGACATACAGATATATATATAGAGAGAGATACTAATAAATCAGCTAATATACAGTATACAGAGATGCTAAATTCATCATCATAAAAATAATTAAAGAAAACATGAGCATGCATATGATTTATGACCCTTTATTCTTTATATATTCTTGTTTTTATTTTCCTTCTTTTTATTTGTATTGTTCTTTTATTTGTATTTTATTTGCTTTTCATTAGTTTTATCCTTTATATTTTTATTGTATGTTTTAATCCCTTTTAATATTAATTCCTAAATATATCATTGGTTTATTATAATTAGAATTAGTTTTTCTTATGGGAAATGTGGGGTAAATAGGTTTATGCTCTTTTTGGACAAACATAGGGATTAGATTTTATTGAACTATGCTGTTTAATGGTCACCACCAATTTTCTTTTATAAAAGGGCATATCATCTATCGATTTACAAACAAAGAAACAGATAGACAGACAGATAAATATACAAAATCTTTTCTTTAATATATATATATATATATATATATATATATATATAATATATATATATATATATATATATATATATATAGAGAGAGAGAGAGAGAGAGAGAGAGAGAGATGCGTTTCTTCATTTACAGAGGGAAAAGGCGTTTAAATATTTTAAAAAAGTAGCATTCTACACATGATGTTAAAATTTGAGATCATTTGGACGAAAATTGGTCAAGTTATTAAATAACGAAATGATATCGATTTTTTAACTGAAACACCTTGTATGCTTCAAATGATATGAAATCTTTTGGATTACCCTGTATTCTTTTCGTTTTCGTCTTGTTTGCATGAATGTAAAGCCGATTTACTCTTGTGTGGCAATGGTTCGCTGAGTGTGCACATACAAAGACTTTCGTGTAATCTTCTTGTCTGTTAAAGAGTAGAAAAAAAGAAAAGAAGAAATAACAGAATTCTACAAATGATGACACGGAAAGGTTATACATCCAATCGAATTCTTTTTTTGAGAGTGTAAGAGGAATGAATAAAAACGAAATAAACGAATGAAAAGAAAATGGATCGTCGAAAAATAGAGAACGAATTGATAGGGAAAAACAATTTTGAGACCCAAAGAAGAGGATCATTGGTCAGTGATCGGCATATTTTTCTATGAGACTGTGATTGGTTCAAATTATCCTCCATTAAGACGACTCCCTTCAGGTGATTCTTGTCCAAGTAAAACAAGGCACCGTATATGGAATCCGTGAGTTCGGCTTTCCAGTGTTGAGAGTTTCGGCGGTAGCCATTTTGAAAGATCGATACATACGAATGACAATGGCTCGTTTCATTATATATATATATATATATATATATATATATATATATATATATATATATATATTGATCCAGGTAGACTCGTGAATATAGTGTGTAAGCTGTACTGAAATGCAATATCATACAGGTCTCCGATTTGTTCCTATCTAACTGTCTCTCTATGCTTATTTCTACAGGGTGTTTAAAAAGTGGATATCATTTCAGATGTAAAGGGTGTTTCAGCTCATTGATATAATTTTGTAATCTAATAACTTGAATAATTTTCATTGAATTCAGATTTTAACAGCAAGTGTAGAAAGCTCTTGAAATGCTGTTTGATATTTAGAGGCCTTTTCTTTTCTAGTGGATGGCATTTAAATGTATTTGCCAACACCACAGTATGAGTAGGATATATCACACGGTCAATTTTTATACAGAGTTTACAAGGTTTGAATTAAGAGATTTCTTTCTTCTAGACTGATTACCGTACTGAGATTAAAGATCCCCAATCTGCCCTGCTATTTACACATAGATGGTGGTAGAATAGTTGGATTAATGCCTTTCTCATCTTTAAAATGCTGTTCGCTGGATGGTCTAAATTCTTCTTCTTATTTTCAATTCCACCAGTATCTTTTCAAAATTTGTGGGCCGTTCCAACGGAACCAAATACAATTCACCTTCAATCACATGTTCCATTTTTTTTTCTTTTGGTTTTAGTTCTTTTCAATTCTTTGTCAAGGCCCGAAGATTTGTCTATCTTTTCGTTTTCTTTCATTCTTACTCTGTTATCCACTGAAACAGCCAGATTCACAAGTCTGGATTTCCGGTCGGGATAGGTGATCCATTTATAATTCAAAATAGTAAATAATTCTCTGCATATCATTCTCTCGACCGGATTTTGGTCTGTGTGTATATCATTTCGTGGTATGGTCAAAATTTTATTTAATTTAATTCCCTACACCCTTCCCAGCTGTACTTAATCTTGTACTTTGTACAAGTTTGCTGAATTCACTTATTGTATGATCAACAGTTTCGCCTATGTCTTTACCTATTCTACACCGTCTATTCAGTTGCGTCTTATCTAGTTTCCCTTTGATATAATTGGCCCTTATGACATTATTTTGTGTTGCTATTAAAAGAGATACAGTTTCCATTTGAGGTTTCATTTTCTGAGCCGTGTTCTGGTCTTTTCGCGTGCAATCACTCCTGTGTATCACTTGAAGTATTCTTATAGTTGTATTCTTCCCGTTTCTGTTTTGTTTCTGTTTGTCTATATGATATAATTGCTGATATTGTTTGTTTTTGTATTGTTGTAACCCTTATTATAACTCATATTCTAACATGATCATCATTATTACTAGCAAGCTAAATACTCGTTTAATCACGCTAAGAATTTTAGCCAATTTCCAAACCACAGTGCTGGTACATAAATTATCCTCAGAGATTATGCCCACCAAAAAATCTTGAAAAATATATTTGACCATATATATCCATACGCACTTTTTATTTTAAAATTATGCATTTTGGAAACTAATACAGATATAATTATTGAACAATTTCTGCAAGGGTTTTTAAAATAAAATTATATATATGTATACAAAAGAAAGGTTCTGTATGTCTGTATGTGTGTATATGTTTATGTATGTTTGTACAATGATCGATCGTACATCCTTTTATAAAAGAAAGTCCACAGTTTATTTTTGTCTGAGAGGTGCTCAACAAATTTGATACCCCTCATTTTCCATGGAAAAGCTAAATAAAATCAATCTTATATTAAAGACTATGATATATTAAAAACTTAATTTAAAAATGATTATAAATAAAACAAATTAATAGTAATATTAATTAACATAGAAATAATAAAATAATATAGAAATAATAATACAAATAATATACAAATGAATATAGAAGAAAAGATAATAAAATCAATTAAAAGACAATGGTAATAATAACTAAGAATAATAATTAAAAAAATAAACAACTTAAAATAAGAATACATAAAGAATGAAAGAAAATAAAACAAATAAACAGATTCTTTTTATATAAATGTATATAAGAGATCTATTTTAACTTTGTAAGTCCTGAACAATGCTAGTAGCACTGTTATTATTGAAATATATCGCGGTTAATATAAATTTATTTCCCCCATATAAGATAATCGATTGTAACGCTAGTTCGTTTAAAATATTGTAAATAGTCCTGTGTTTTTCTTTCCCGTTGATCAAACCAAAATATCTGAATAATTATTCTTAACTATTTTAAGAAGCAAGCAACACCCGGTAGCTCTGCTGGTACACCATAAACGAAAAGATTAAGTGAAATGTGGTCTCCGGGGGAATTTTGAAATCACTACCGTCTATTGTATTAAAATATGTCTATAATCCAGACAACAGAAATTGTATCATTAACTATTTCTTCCTCTTATGTGTACCATAGAATTCTGCTTAAAAAGCAACATTCTAATATCATCGAGGAAACTAATTTCTCTACGGATTTAATGATCAAATGTTTGGCAACAAAATATCCACATTTTGAGCAATTATGTTCTGGATCAAAGATCATTAATTAAAATCAGTTTTCATTTGGGGAATTTAAAAAAAAAAGTTATTGATTCCCGGTAATTGGTATGATTGCTTATTAATTCAATAACCCTTACAAGCTTATTGCTAAAAAGCAAGTCCTACTAGTCTAGATTAGTAGGAATTTACGCTACTACATGGTTGCCTTCAGTTAAGAATTATATTTGAATGGTGGTCAAGCATTTATTTCTGATAGCCTTGATATGAATACATCTAATTTCCCAAGATAATTTCACTCTTTGAAGACAGACCAGCTAGATATGGTCGATGAAATATAAATATTCAATATAATATTAATATAATATAATATATATATATATATATATATATATATATATATATTATATATATATATATATATTACTTCTTCATGTTGGTGGGATCAAGAACGATATGGCCGAATAGGAGTGGCTGTACTCGACGCCCTCCTCATCAACAGATTCCATCCCGCTCATTGCATACAAAAACAATTTTATTCTTTACTCCTATTCGGCCATACTGTTTATGATCCCACCAACATGAATATATATATATATATATATATATATATATATATATATATATATATATATATATATATATATATATATATATATATATATATATATATATATATACATGATTCATGGAAATTAAATATTTACCTACCTAATCCCGGCACAAGATCATTTTTTAAACGGAATTTAAAAGGTTTCAGTTCTGAGTTTTTGTACTTGTAGACCAGTTGCCATAGCAAGGTTAAATAGCCCAACCTGCTCTACTATTTACTCCTAGCTGGAGGTAGAATGTTTGGATGTATACCTTTCCTAGGGGTATTGGCGCAATTTTAAATGCACACAAACTCCTCTAGGATTTGAACTTCCTTCGCCGTGTCCATTTCCCTACGTCGATAACCATTATAGACGAGTACCTCCTGTATCCTAGAAATTATAGACTATATGGATTGCAATTATACTTATAATAAATGAAGCACTGGAAACTATGCCAGTACTCTGCGAAATTGATTAAAACGATTAGAGATTCAACAAACAATAGAAAATAATAGAAATCTTACCAGTGTTAATGTCTGCATGAAAACAAAAGAGAGTGTTGAAGATCTGTTTATAATCTTCTGACATTTGATCTGTAACGATTCCCACCAAAATCATATACAGATAATATAATTACAACAAAAGTATAATTAAGCAAAGTGTCGTCTCCAATAATAAATGTGAATGCTAGTGTGTCAGTGTGTCACATTTTTCAACTTTATTCCTAGAGGCCGTAGCCCAAAATATCATAACATTTTAGAATCAGGCCAGCTACTTGAGCAAATTAAAAAAAAAAAATATTCTTGGCCGAATCCGGAGCCGCAATGCTAAAACTTGATTCTCAAGTTTTAATTACTGAGATTGTTTTCGGTGTATTTTGTATTTTTTGCGACGAATTTTTTTGATGAAATTTTGTACAATAACAATTTTTATAACTTGGAAATACATTTGAGAATAATCGAATTTAATTTCGAAATCCATCGAAATTCACCCATGAAATAGAAATAATTGTTTGCAAGGATCGCAAATGGGAAAAACAAAAATGTTGTTAATCATGTAGGTTTGCAACAGGTTCCAAATAGACAAGTGTATCATTGTTTTGATGAAAACTGAATTGTTTGATAAATATTGTTCAAGTTTGATAAAACTTAATATGTACCCAATGCATGATATCATTATTGGGCCGAAGTCGTAATCAAGAGCTCTTTGCAGGAGGACGGATTTGCAGGAGGTCGGCATTTTAGCGCGCATCAAATAATCATAATATATATATACATTCGGGTCTCAAACCCGGCCAGGGGTAGCTGTTAATTGTTTAACCACATTGATGAGAAGTGATACTTCGAAACACGTGTCTGTGGATTACTTATTTATTATATATATGCTCCCACTTTGGTCGAGCACTTTAAATAGGGAGATAATTGCGGATTCACCGTATCTGGCGTGTAGCTAAACCTCGCTTTGTTTACAAATGTTTGAGGCCTCTAGTGAATTCATTTCCGCTTTGAAATGTAGCGAGTAAATATTCTCCTATATTTGACAGTTGCCTCTGGCCGTACTGGTAAGAGGATTGACGAACGAAAGTTCATTCGGTCTCAAACCCGGCCAGGGGTAGCTGTTAAACGGTATAACCACACTGATATGAGAAGTGATACTTCAAAACACGTGTCAGTGGATTACTATTATATATATAATATATATATATATATATATATATATAATATATATAATAGTAAAATCATTCATATCACTTACGGTCAATTCACGCTCAAAATACCGGTTCCTACTTGCTTACGCAAGTTAAAGAACGGCGAGTCTGTTTAGTTGGAATAATTCATGATTGTAATTTGTTGCATGTAAAACAAACAGCAGAGAATATTGAGAAAAACACAAAATTCCATGCTGTAGTCATCAACAAGGAACCACAGGCTACCTACTTTGATACCGGTCCTCACCAACTCAGCGTATGAGTAGCACAGGGATTTGAGCGGTAAAGTGAGAAGCTGATGGTAGGTGTGGGGCTCCCCCTCAGATGTAAAATCTCCTTGGACTAGCACTAGTGACAAGGGGATATACTTCCTCGTCGTCTGGCTGATATCGACTTTAGACCACCCTGATGACTTTAGTACTTAGATGGGTTACCACTTAAGCAAAACCAGACACTGTAAGCAACCTTCTGAATACGATATATAAACAAGGATTAATGGATATTAACATGAGTTTTACACTCAAGCCACAAAGAAAAATACTGCTTCCTGCTAGATCACAGTAGTTAAGCAGTAATGAGTATGTTCACTATTTAGATGGGTTCCTGGATAGTGTAAACAACCCGAGGCTTGTATAACGTATCTAAGCAAAGATTAGGAAATAGAAAACAAAACAAAACAAAACAGGGTATTACAATCAACACAATTGAAAAGGACAACTTTCTGTGTGATCAACGTAGTTAAGTAACTATGTGTCAGTTCAATAATATGATGGTTGATTCCTTAAACAAGAACAGGTACTGTAAGCAACCTGGGGTCTGTGTTCTATATCTAATCAGAGCTTAGTATATAACAACTACAGTAATTTAAATTTTGAAGTACATGTTTGCATATTTAAAAGAAATGTACGAGTCACACTTAAGAGACAACTGGCGCACTGTTGTGTTGTGTTGAGAGCCTCTGGTTTCAGGCCATCATGGATGTAACCAGATTAAAATCTGCATGAGATATATGAATAAATGAAAATAAAAATGATGGGTTTGTCTGAAATTGTACCAGCGAAAACGTAGTCATAATCATTAGAGTAATGTAAACATTCCTTAGGACTTTTGATAATGAAAAAAAAAAAGCTCGGTTATTGGAAAGAAGATACTGGCAAAATAACGAAGTTGCTGTTGCAACACCGAGCCATTTTGAAAATTGTAGGAATGCGAAAGAGGATGTGATGCCAGTCTGCCTGAAGTTATTAAACGGATACACAAAAATGATTAAATTAATGTTCGTGTGAATTAAAATCTTATCCCATGGCCATTTTGTTAATTTCGTATTTCAACAGTAAGCATAAAAAAAAGAAAAATAATTTCAGAAAATTAACAAGACATATCTTAATTAATTTTTGGCTCTAAAATAATTTTGGTTTATTATTTTTATTTTTTCATAGTGACAAGTTAAAAATAAGATCATTAAAACATATGATGAAAATATAAGTGGATGAGGTTTCAAGAACTGAGAAAAAAGGAGTAGAAATGAGTAGACACGTGAGATATAGGTGGGTAATTGATTTGGGATTGGACGGTGAGAGAGTGATAGGATTATGTGTTTTGTTTGTGTTTATATAAAGGTACAAATATCTGGACCTAGGGAAATACATACATGCATATAAATGTGCACATGTGGAGGCGTGTGTTGTAATGGTTAACGTAGTAGGAAACAACAAAAAGAAACGGGTTCAAATCATAGAAAAAGCAGTTTGCATTTTACATTTGATAAATACCCTTGGTAAGGTATAAGTAGTCGTCGGGGCGGGCTAAAGTCGGTACCAGTCAGTCAGCGAGGGAGTCTATCCCCTTTTAATTTGCGCTAGACCAAGGAGATTATTTTAGCGTCTGAGGTGGAGCGCAACACCTAACGTCAGCTCCTTACTTTACCGCACAGATCCATGTGCTACTCATACGCTGAGTTGGCGAGGACCGGTATCGAACTAGGAACCTAGTGAGCCAACTTAGTATTACGAGGAGAGTGCTCAATATCTGTGATAGAGCGTTAATAAATAGATAATAACTAAATTATAAGTACATATCATATATTTATTTGTATGGAAACAAGTCTGCTCCCATTGGTTTCATGCTATTCAGGCTTAATTGTTCAAGCGGAACAATCGTCGGGCATCGAAAAAGGTTTTTTTTTCGCTGCCCGATAATTGCTCCGCTTAAACAATTAAACTTGGATAGAATGAAACCAATGGTAGTAGACTTGTTTCCATACAAATAATTGTATACTAAAAGATATAGAAGAAGAAGAAGAAGAAGAAGAAGAAGAAGAAGAAGGGTAAATAAACGGAAGAAGAGAAGAAGAAGAAGAAGAAGAAGAAGAAGAAGAAGAAGAAGAAGTAGGGTAAATAAACGGAAGAAGAAGAAGAAGATGAAGAAGAAGAAGGGTAAATAAACGGAAGAAGAAGAAGAAGAAGAAGAAGAAGAAGAAGAAGAAGGGAACGGAAGAAGAAGAAGAAAATAAACGGAAGAAGAAGAAGAAGAAGAAGAAGAAGAAGGGTAAATAAACGGAAGAAGAAGAAGAAGAAGAAGGGTAAATAAACGGAAGAAGAAGAAGAAGAAGAAGGGTAAATAGAGGGAAGAAGAAGACGAGAGGAGGAGGAGGAGAAGGAGGGGGAGGAGGAGGAGGAGTGCTATTGTAGCATAACAGATTAAAGACCTAGAATATTGACCGAAGAAGTGAGACAGATAGTCAAACGAGATAAAGAGGGACAAGCTTGAAGTGGAAAATGATATGTGTGAACGAAATTAAATGAAGAAAGAAAGAGAGAGAGAGAGAGAGACAGACAGACAGACAGACAGACAGACAGAGACAGAGACAAGACAGAGAGAGAGAGAGATGGAGACATATGAGGGGAGCGTGAAATACATCCAAGGGAAAGAAAAAGTCGAAAGTCGAAAGAAAGGACAGAAAAAAAAATCTAAATAGGAATTTGTTCTCGGAAACATACCTATGTTTAATTATGTAATAATGGAAATGATGTATTTTTCGCAAATTAATTCCGGCGAATCTAGGAGAGAACATCAACAGATGAGAGGGAAATTGTTGATCCCGCAAGGATCAGAAGAAAGGAGGTTGGGGGAAAGTAATTTGCTTGTTATAAATTCTCTTAATCTGCGGTTGGTTTGCCCCAAAGCGCTCAATTATGATATGAAATTATGTTATTTTCATTTATAGGCTTAAAAACATTTTAAATGCTACTCTTCAACCAATATATATATATATATATATATATATATATATATGTATATATATATGTGTGTGTGTCAGTGTGTACGTTTACACTTACACGCACGCACATACATATATGTGAGCGTGTGTGTGTCAATATATATATATATATATATATATATATATATATATATATATATATATATATATACGTGTGTGTGTGTGTGTGTTTGTGGGTGTGTGTGTGTGTGTGTGTGTGTATGTGACTCATTTCTGGAGTCTCTGATTGAAATAGAAATATAACGGGATGACGGTTTGTTAAATTTTACTTTCTTTGAAAGTTATATACATATAATATATATACATATATATATATATATATATATATATATATATATATTATATATATATAATATATATATATAAGATAATATATTTTTATATGTATAAAAGATAGGATATCTCATATGTGTACGTAAGTGTCTACGTATAGATATTTATAATGATTATGTGTTCTTAATTAGGATAGACATAAGTGTGATACCCGCATATTATCCGTTAAGTTATATTCAGTTGTCAAAAATACATTAGCAAAGGGTAAAGATCATCCGAAATATTTGATGAAATAATATGAATCAAGGGCAAAACAACGGTTATATATTAGAACTCTGTTTTTTGTTCCGTTTTTTTTTTTTTTTTTTTTAATTTTTTTTTAGGTTTTTATATATTTCCTAAGCTTCCAATGACACAGAAAACGTTCACAAGGACAATAAAATGATACATAACTAAACAAACACACACACACACACACACACACACACATATATATATATATATATATATATATATATATTATAATATATATATATGAGAGTAAACAAACAGTATGTTTAAGATGGCGACAGCCGACAATTTTTGGGAGAATATGTGCTTAATTGAAGTCATACCTAATTTGAAAATTAATTCGGCGTGCATATCTGTTTAAATGTAAACAAATCGGGACAAAGTCCATCTCTGTATGTACATTTCGGCAGAGATCGACTTTTTCTCGATTTGTTTACGCCTTACATTTAAACAGATATGCACGCCAAATTAATTTTCAAATTAGTTATGACTTCAATTAAGCACATATTCTCCCCCCCCCCGAAAAAAAAAATATATATAAAGAAATACTATCAAAATACCCGAAAATAAATAGGGACTCCGTATTTGTCGGTACTTTTACCCATGATCAGATTATATATAAATTTTCATAATCTGGGATTTTTGTTCCCAAACCATATGTCTATAGTGACATCACTTTAACGCTCTACGTTCAGAATATTGTTCCTAGAATCCCTGTCTAGAAAAAAGTACAGCATCAGCTTCTATGCGTTCTCGTCTTCGGTTGGCAGATTTTACAAGTTCACCTTGGTCCTGGTGATCCCTCAATTAGAACAAAACCTCCTCACTGCATTAAAGTAGAAGGTCCGAGTATCCTGCTGCTTTCATAACACTGGTCGCGAGGTCTTGGCAATTTTTCATTGTTGGTTCACAGATATGCGAGAAGGCGCTCACAGTAAATTGACCAATTACTACATTCTGAACCAGACACCGGAATCATTAATATTTTAAATACGTCTCTACAATCATGTCACTCGAGAGAATTTGAATAGAAGTTCAAATCAAGAAAGTCAAGTTGAATAATGCCAGCCTTTCAACAATGATTTGCGATTCTGTCATTTAGTTAATAAAACTGCGACTTTTCAAAAGGAAATCCAACTTGACGAAAACCTACATCTCAATATTAAGTGATGGTGCAAAGTCGGAAGATTTTGTAAAGAAATCAATTTATAAATGGCCTTCATATCAAAGATGACAATGACAAGAAACGAATTATAAAAAGCAACTTGACAAGAAAGATGAATTATCAGCGAGACCAGAAAACGAAATTATCTATTTTACCAAAGATAGAAAGCTTAGTGTGCATTTCGTATCTCTGACCTTGTATCGTTCCTATATTCTTTTTTTCTAAAGTCGGATTAGCTCAGTCGGTAGAGTGTTTGGCTGGTAACCTCAAGGTTCCGGGTTTGATACCCACGCTCGCCAACTCAGCGTATGAGTAGCACATGGATCTGTGTGGTAAAGATAGGAGCTGATTGTAGGTGTGGAGCTCGGCCCCAGATGCTAAAAACAATCACCTTGGTCTAGCACTAGTGAAAAGGGGAATAGACTATCTCGCTGTCTGGCTGATACCAACTTTAGGCCACCCCGACGACTACTATTAAGTCGGAGAAAAAAATCATTGCATGATTACTTGATAGGCTTTATCTTTTACTTTTTTGACTGAACAAATTATCTGGATGGTTTGATATACAGTTCATAATAAAAAATATAATGATTTAAGATGCATAATTTACTTTTTAACGAGTAAAAGACGTATTGTATAATCTCATATTACCGCTGGCAAATCTATCTCGTCGTCTATTCCCAGCGAATGAAGGTTTGTACTAGTTATAAATACATGTATACGAGAGCGATTCAAAAATTATACACGTTTTTATTTGATGAAGCCGAGCTCATCGTGGATGATTTGGTGGGCAGAACCATGACTAATCAAGAATTAAGTATAAATTCATCTTCATATTGACATGACCCAACGTTTGAGAAGATTGAATAATCAGCGAGACCAGAAACGAGAATTATCTATTTATACAAAGATAGAAAGCTAGTGTGCATTTCGTATCTTCATGACTCTATGTATCGTTCCTATTTCTTTTTTTTCTAAAGTCGGATTAGCTCAGCGGTGAGTGTTTGGCTGGTAACCTCAAGGTTCCGGGTTTGATTACCCACGCCTCGACCAACTCAGCGTATGAGTTAGCAACATGGATCTGTTGTGGTAAAGAGTGCAGCATGATGTAGGTGTGGTGAGCTCGGCCCCAGATGCTAAAAACAATCACCTTTGGTCTAGCACTAGTGAAAAGGGGAAAGACTACTCGCTGTCTGGCTGAACCAACTTTAGGCCACCCCGACGACTACTATTAAGTCGTGAGAGAAAAAAAATCATCTAATGCATGATTACTTGATAGGCTTTATCTTTTATATTTTTGACTGAACAAATTATCTGGATGGTTTGATATACAGTTCATAATAAAAATATAATGATTTAAGATGCATAATTTCTTTTTAACGAGTAAAAAGACGTATGTGTATAATCTCATATTACTCCGCTGGCAAATCTAATCCGTCGTCTATTCCCGCGAATGAAGGTTTGTACTAGTTATAAATACATGTATACGAGAGCGATTCAAAAATTATACACGTTTTTATTTGATGGAAGCCGAGCTCATCGTGGATGATTTGGTGGGCAGAACCATGACTAATCAGCTGCCTTATCGATCATAACTCGCCGGTTCGCCAATACCATCTTCCGAGCTTGCAGAATCTTCATCAGTACAGGAGTGGTTGACAGGCGTTCTGCTCCTTCTCCGTGTTTCACGCTCGTCTGGTCTCCTTTAAACTTCTCTATCCACTCATACAAGGGCACCTCTCGTGTGTAATGGTTAGCAAGCTCGATTCACAGACCATTATTAGTGAGTTCGATTCTCATTTTGTGCCCTATACTTCTGGCTATCTAAGATACGCTTAGTAATTAACTATCCGCGCATACACACTTCGGCGCAGTCAATAGAAGGAAAAACCCTCATTACTTGATAAGTTTTTATCTTTTACTTATTTTTGTCTGGCAGCTTCTCTCCCACGTGTCACTTTTTTACATTGAAAATCACTACGTGAACAATATTGCTATCTTTATTTGAATAGAATTAGTTTTCAGGTAAATAGATAGTGAAGTTTGAAATATTCCATCGCACAGGTAAAAAATACCAAGTAAAATTGGTACAGCCGTAGGGGAAATTTGTTAGGCAAAGGGTTAAGTTCTTTAATGCCAGCGACGATAACTAAGTTTTTCAAATCATTTCATTCGTTTTATAATCTCATCAAAAGAGAAATTTGAGTTGATTTCACTTCCCAAGTTATGAATTATTTTGGGAATATTAAAGATAATTTCCATTCACTCTTATAGATATCGCAAAAATGTATGTGTACGTGGTCACTGTATTTAAGTGAAATCAGGTTCCGAATTCATTATGCCAAAGAAGAATATTATTTAAAGAAAAATAAATTGGACACATGGCCTCGTGAGTAAGGCTAGTTTGGTTTAAGACAGTTAATAAGTGACAGTTATCTCTGGATTCCTCGGGTCAATCCGAGTAGAGGCAGTAACATAGAAATATAATCAAACACAACTTCCTACCCCAGCTATGGTTAGAGCGGAATGAGAAACAGGATCCCCCGTGCACTGAAATAAAGGGTTGGGTTCAAAGTTCCGGATGGCTCCCGATTACGACAAGAAAGTTCCCGAGCTTTCGAAAAGAAGGTTCCCCGAGTCCGAGAATGGTCCTGAGTCGACAAGAAATACCTGGAAGAAGCCGGTGAGTGCATATCGGCTCGAAAACGTTTACATAATCATAGTATATAGTACATATAGTATATATGTTACAAATAATCAAATAAAGATGAAGGACAATAGTCGAATAACGCAGATGATACTAAGAAAATAAACATTAAATCATTAAATCATATTACAGCACCTGATTCATTAGATTATATGTTATTATTTTTATACAATATCGTGCTATTTGCTCATTTAAAAAGCCTAACTAAAAAATTGGAGTGTTTTTTTGTTTTTGTTTTTTGTTTGTTTTCATTTCTTTTCTGGATATAGGAACAGATTAATGGCATTTCAGGTTAATTCAATGGGAAAATTAATTTGATATATTAGGGAATTGAGTAACAAGCGTAGCGAATTAAACAAGTAAGTCAAGGTACCAAAGATTTGGCAATTTTTATCTTATCATTTATCTAGACGTAATATAAGCATTCATATATTTGTTGTTGTTGTTGCCAGTGCCAATCATAAAGGCCCACCTACATAGAATACATTTATAATTAAAGTGGAGAAAATTAGAAATACAATCTAATTAAAAACAGCTCAGAATGAACATGATACTCCACTTAAAAATGAAATATAAAGAACAAATGTTGGCCAACTGGAATGTAGAAAAAGGGAAAAATGAAAAATGTATTTAATAAAGTAAAAAAAAAAAGTATGAAATGATATTCAAAAGGCTTCTGAATAAGAACTGTTTGAGCGGAAATAGGTTTTCATGAACTGACAGATTTCTCTTTTATATTTATTACTCTATTATCATGGGTATTATTTCCCCCCAATAATATACGTAAAGTAATGCTACACTTCAAATATCTTAGTCGATTAAAGTTATGTGTTCATTATGATAAACATATGCTTTTTATGTATATATATATATATATAATATATTTTATATATAGATATATATATATAATAAAGAAATATATAAAGTATTACATATCTATTTATTTGATGGCAATAGAACAGTCACAACCTTAGGTTTCATACATGCTAAATCGCATGATAAAACAAATTGAATGTGTGTAAAAACCCGCCGATTTTATACATATCCTGCCCGTCCATAAACTCATGCGCATCCCCAATATACACTAAATCACACAGCATATCACTTCACCCAATCATAAAGATCTTATGTCCGTAGAAAACTTTTCAATAGATTATTACTCGTGATTTTAGCTTGGGTGGTCGAAATTGATGTGCCATTGACACATAATTCTTATTATTCATAAACGTGCACCCTGAATGAATGCATGCTTGGTATCTCTAAGCTAATGTATGAAAAGCTAAAGGTGTTAGTGATACTTATTCTATTGCCCTATCAAGAGTTAATAGTGATTATGTATTATTTATAGTAGTTTGTATTGTGTTATGTATTATGAAGTTATTATAATAGCTAGCTTATGTCTTTATTATCGAGCGAGTGCTCTTCCTAATACTATCTTGCTGGAATTGGCGCACGCTTGATTCCAGTGAAAGCTGAAGTTTTGGTGGTTCTTATCCCATGACTGTTTATATCAGGTTCGAGCTATTAATATATTACAACCTATACTAAGTGGTAGTTACATATTATATAATTGCGTTATAATATATTATGTTTATATTAAATATATGTATAATGTAAATATCCTAAATTTATACTTATAATAATGTATATAATATTTAATAATATCTAACTAAATTTATTATATATTTCTGTATATATATACATTTTTTTATCTATATTATATAAGATTTATAATATAATGTTTTTGTTTGCACAAACCCAATGATCAATGTTGATGGGAACCCGTACTTTAATATAAGATGGAAACATATGCGAGCTGCTCGGATCAGTGAGAGTAGCCGACCATAATAGGAGCGCAAAGTTTGCCATAAAAATCCTAGATACCTTAGTATTTGTTGAGTTTAAGGGGGGAGTGGGTGTTTAAAATACATTTCTACTCCCTAATTTCAATCTCAAGACAAAGCGCTAAATTAAAAAACCTACAATACCGTGCAATCAAATGATACAATTAGAACCAATTATTAAAAATGGTGGTTAAAAAGAAAACACATTGCATATCAAAGGACTCAACAACATGCAGAATAAAATAAAAGAAATAAATAAAAAAATTACGAAGCAAGGTGAATAATAATAATAAGAGAATGATTAGATAATATATAAGAATAAAACGTTTATAGTTGCAAACATATTCCAACATAAAAAACAAGGAGACACTCGCCAATTAACTTGAAAAATGGATTTTTACATTAATCGAGGCAGAGCAATCAAACATAATGAATATCTCACATCTCCACCTACATGTTATCCACCTACTCTTGAATTCCAACATATTTGGCGCAAAGTCTGAAGTATTTCTTAAAACATCAGTTTACTTTTAACTCAGGCTTCTCCGAGCATCTTTTCATTGCACTACAAAAACCTCAGTATTTTTACTTGTATATATATATATACTATATATATAGAATGTCGTGTGTGTGTGTGGTGTGGTGGTGTGTGTTTGTGTCCGTCGTGTATCGGCGTGGTTGTGAGTGCTCTGTGAGGTTATAAGATAACAAAAAAACCCTCAGTGACTTTTATCTATGATACCTTATATATACATACCACACACACACACACACACACACACATAGTATATATATATATATATATATGTGTGTGTGTTTGTGCTGTTGTATAAAAATAAAATATACCAAACTGATGCTGTTTTGTACATTCTTTTATTAAGGGTGCTATTTGGCGAAATAAAAATTGCTTATATTGAGAGTTAGAAATATATATGGGGAATTTTCTATTTTTTTCAAACAGTCAAATATTTCCACATAGTAATATATAAATTAATGAATGTAATATGATGGCAAACTATAGATCTTGTAGCAATTATGTTCCATAAATATATATTATTCGCAAGTAGTTTTTACAAATCTCCATATGAGACCAAATAAATTATAAGTAATTAATACAGAGCAGTTTTCATATTATGTTTCATAAAGAACTCAATAAGAAATTAACAACCAGTTCCTATATATCTTCGGTACTTACATATTAATATATTAATACTATCAATACTATCTTATATTAAATATATAAAATATATAATATGGAAAGCATGACTAAATCGTGCGACAAATAGTCCATCAGTGGTGATCGTGAAATTACACAAAGTAAGGCGAGTGAATTATATAACAGAATAAAATAAGTGCTTCATTACGAGGTGGAGAGCAAATATTATATTAATATAGGTCCAAGTGAATAACCATAACTCGTAATTATCCATGTGCGCGATCTTCGAGGGTTAACTCTCCACCTGTGTAAAATCAAAGGGAGACTCTCACGAATCAGAAAACTCAAATGAAAGACATAGACGCAAATCGATTTACCGTCAATTCTTGGGCATGACAACACCATGCAGATAGAACGTTAACAATCACTATACTGGACCCCATAATAAACAACTATATTAAATAGCTATAACACATACATAATATCATAAATATATACAGATAAGTATATTCCATGACAATCATAACACATTATAAATAACGTCTACAAACAAATAAAACTGCACTACACTGTTACAGTAACAAAAATGCGCAATAAATTCCGACATCATACGTAAAAACAATGTCAAATCCACTCGAGAATTGACAGTTAATACAAAAATGCCACACATATGACCATTTTAACACCATTTCCGTCTTCATCTCAAAAAATATTGTACTTAAATATGTAAGCTTGAGAGAATAAACTAACAAAACATTAGCAAAATATAATAATAATCTTAACTTACATGAGATGAAATACTTTACTGAGAAATCTTTTCTAACCCCACTTCTACCATCACATCGACAGTCCATCATAACATACTGCGAGCCACACAACATTTAAGAGATTTAATATAAATAAGACATACGTACCCCCCACACTTCTATATTATACATATATATATATAAATGTAATGTTGTATGGTTTGTGTAGTGTGTGTGGTGTGTTCTGAGGGTGTTTTGTTGAGGTAGAGTTGGTGTAAGGGTGGGTAATTTATATGTATTTTTGTGTGTTAGTTAAAATACCTATGCGAAATAATTTATTACATGCACATAGTAGTGATAGGCAAGTATATACATCTGCATTACAATCATATGAGCTCCTATTGTAAATAATATAACCTATAAAGTAATATACCATTAAAATGTTTGTATAGTTACATATGGTAATATAGGCATGATATTAAAAAAACTAAGTTAAAGATTGTTTGTTCGTAATAAATAATATGGCTAATTAGGTCTAACATTAATTGTACCACTAGCAACAAATGACAATGTTAATAAAAAATTTTGTTAGCAAGCACATATATGGGATTCTATTATGTCCCAAAATTTTTCACAGGTGCTATGTTGGGCATTAGACGTAAATGAAATGGGACTATATCTACTTACTTGTTATTTTATAATGCGTTATACAAATAGATATGTGAGTTCAGTTTTTATATATCAAATTTTTATACTATAAAATGTGTGAAGATAGATTTTAGGTAAAGAGATAAATCAATCGTGAAAATCAGCTTTCCAAAACACCAGAAATGATTAAACGGGTTCGTCATGACTTTTATGAGAATAGTTTTTTTTCTGGCGTAAGCCCCCCATCTATAATAGTGTACTAATCAAAAGTAAACTGCATGTCGAAGCATAAATATAAGATATGTATTTCACCTCCAAACACATTCACCACATCAAGGATGAGACACTGAATTAAAATCTTGTGAATTACACTATAAAAAATGACCACTTGACTCATCCTAATCGTGCAGAGGATTGAATAAATACATATTTTAAGGCTTTCTTCAATAAAACATAAAACATATTACCCGGGCTTATCCACTCACCAAGTGTACAGAATAATCAACACAGCCATATATTAATAATATATATATATATATATATATATATATATATATATATGATTAAAACTTGAGGAAAAATGGATAAAGCACAAACGACTTCATTCAATTGATATTTCGCCACGGTGTGTCAACGAAGCTTCGTCAGAAGATTTAAATGTTCTGACGAAGCTTCGATAACTTACCGAGGCGAAATATCAATTGAATGAAGTTCTTTGTGCTTTATCTGTTTTTCCTCAAGTTTTAATCACATTTTGGGGGATTTCATCCAAATCTGTTACTCCTCATATATATATATAAATGTGTGTGTGTGTGCGTTTGTCTGTATGTGTGCACATGTGTGTGTGTGTATCTATTTAAATATATCAGCGAGGTAGCAATATAGAGACATATGCCTGTATTCCTTGATATCTATGTACAAAACTATATACATATATCGTATATCATATATCATACTCAATTGAATATGCTATCCTCTGTCAATACATAGTTGAAATTATATGAACATTTTATCTTAGAATATTTGTCTCTTTATGAATGTTTATTCTACCTCTCCAATTCACTCAGTCTCTCTACGTTCTCTTAGCCAGTAACCGAACATATAAGCCATAATTTAAACTAATGACAATTAGATATGACACCCGCCAGCTCTGTCGTATAACGAAGCTTCGCAATCATGTATTTTCTCATACATTTTTCCATTTAGAAATATATGTTTTTTTTCTTTCTTTTACTTTTCCTTAATAATTTACGACAGGATGTCTGTTCCAGAGGAAAAAGCAAATGGAATGCACATTTTCGCGACATTAATTATAATCCCAAAGTCGAAAACGAGAAAGCATACTGGGGGCAAATAATGAAGACGTTGGTTTAATATGCGATCGCATACTGATATTGACGAAGTGGTTTTTTTACTTCTTTTTTTTCTTCTTTTTTCTTTCTTGGACATTTGAACAGTGACCATAAGTTCTAATGCTGGAAATTCTTCATAATTCCAATGTATGAACCAATTTCTCTTGTGTCAAAAATAGTTCGGTTAATGTCTTATTTTGGAACCTATATTTCCGAATTGAATTTAAATATTCGATAGAAAAAAATGAACCTTTAATTGATAGACCCTACCCATTCGCTCAAGTGTGCATGTATCTATTATAAGAATCGAAAGATTCCGAACAATATGTGTAGTCCCAAAATATCTTTAAAAATGATTCTGCAAGAAATCACTTACTATGAATTTTCTGAGACTTTTAGCATCAACTTTATTCATACCAATAAAATATTTCTATTAGTTGGTTGGTTGGTTGGATGGTTGGTTGGAAATTACGGCATGTCAATACTTGTTGGGTTATTTCATACCGAGGAAGTTCCATGATGGGTACTCAATTTTTTTTTAATCAATTTTTTTAACACATTTTTAAGATGGGACCCTAAGAGGTACTATCCCTCCAGGTCATAGTCGACCTAAGAATAATGATGAAGGGGTATTCCACATTGCCCAGAGCTCTAAAATTGGAATTTCCCATCAGATAGTGTTTAACTTCATACCCAAATATTAAGACCCTCAGCACCCGTCCACCATCTAGCACATATATGATAAGATATTTTGTGAGATTGCTATGAGAGCAATACGATCGAAACAATGATATAAGGGATAGGACTTAGTGACCAGTCGATTGATCGACTACACAGCCACACACGTCCAATAGGTTGTCCCATTAGGTGGGTATCTTACCCCTGTATAGTGGTGGTGTTGGTTTATTCTACAACCCCAGTGACAGAGTGGATTAGTAAATTCTTGTATAGGTTTATGTAATGATGTGTGTGTATTTTGTGTGTATAGTTAGTTGCACTGAGTTTTATATAGAAACAGAAATTGGTGAAAAATATTGAAGATGGAACTCATTATTCAAACAAAGATTAGTCTGCAAAATTTCAAACTGCATATTATTTTCTTCCTGTAATGTCTCTAACCATTTCATTAATTCTGTTAAAATGTATTCGTTTAATTCATTTTTTTGGTTATCCTGAAAATGTAACAATAAAAAAGATAATAATAAAATACAAGTGTTTATTTGTTGGTGAAAACGATCACATATTTCAAATTAAAATTTATCGTTTATTTTTATCAATAGATTTTAATGATTTTAATATTTTAAAATGTACACCTTGGTTTAAAATATTTTTTTCATAATTTCTCATAGTTCTCCAAAAAATGAGGAATTTTATAATTAGTTCTAAATTATAAAAACTATAATTTTGGGAAAAGTATTATTAAATTATAATTTGTCTTTGGGAATCTGCGTGATATTTAAATATGGTGGTTCTTAGAAGAAGTGTACGAGACTTTTTTTTTACTTCCTTTCGAAGAACAGTGAAGAGTTTCATATATATATATATATATATATATATATATATATATATATATATATATATATATATATATTATATATATATATATATATATATATATACATTTTCCTAAATCATTCATCAATCTTTCTCATATATAATTGAAGATAATATTTTTATTTATTTACTTATTTATCTAATTAATTTAATTTTTTTTATTTTACAACTGCAAAAAGTTATCCAAAATCTTCAAGTTGACCGTTTTTATCTTAACTTAAAAAATATACATTGTTGCAATTTTCCACCGGATGTGGACCAGACTACATTAGATAGATAAAGAAAATCTAAATCTTTTCTTAATAGAACACCACAAAGGTAAGAGACCGATTTTATCTTCTCCAATAGCTTATATAATAATTATATTAATTTAATGCTTCAAAAGAGTCCAATTATAGACGAGGAAAACTTTCCATTAGGGACTTCTCTCTCAAAAAAAATTATATTTCATTCTTTATTTTTTATTTTTTATTATTTTTTTTAAAGTATTTATTTGATTATTTTTAATTCAAATTTTTTTTTTTTACATTTTTTAACTTTAACACTTGGAAAGGATTTTTTCATTTATTCCAGTCATCTCATTCATTTTTATTTAATTCATTCATTCATTTTGCCATTAATTCTCAACTATATATATATATATATATATATATATATATATATATGGAATGATCGTCTACACAAGAATATATCTCTCTCTCGCTTTCTCTCTCTCCCCCTCTCTCTCTATATATATATACATATATATGTGTTGTGTGTGTGTGTGTGTGTGTGTGTTTGTGTTTGTGATGGTGAGTATTATACTAATGTAAATCTGTATGGTGTTCTTATGTCTTTTAGACAATACTCTGTTTTTATCGTTAGATATTTAAGCAAAGTTTTGTCTTGAATGAATCTCATTAAATCATATCTAGTAAATAATACCGTGGTTGGTCATGTTATTCTAAATGGCTTAATCATTGTTATAAATTGCTTTGTATGCATATGAAAACTTGTGTTAATTGAACAAGATCATCTTAAGCACACACTCACAAGCATACACACACAAACACAGACACACATACACATATGTGTGTCTCTGTGTGTGTCTGTGTGTGTATATTGTATTTTGCTTCCAAGTTAATATTTAAGCAGGTTTTTTAAAGTCCATGAAATATTTCTTCTTTCATGTATTTCGAAATTCATATGGTAGAGTATGTGTCCCATATTTTAACCAAGCGCTTTCAAACATGTCACTGGTCGTCTTTGTGGAATTATTTGTTGTAGTGGTTTATTCGATGTGAGTTTTAATCTGAAAGAGTTTATTGTATTTTTTTAGTTTGTGTGGGTGTGGTTGTTATTTTATGTATGTATATATTTTAGAAACAGATATATTACATACATGTATTAATATGTATTTTTAGTCTTTTTGTATTAGCATATATATAACAATGGTGCCATGTGTATGTACCGAACCTGTTCTCCACGACCAGTATATGGAATAATGACGCAAGTATGGGGCATCCATCGAGGATTGAACTCGCTTTTCAGTAGTAATGCATCTGCGAAATGGGGTTACTAAACATTGCACCACGTACAATATGTAAACGCATGTATTAAGAGTTTACTATGGTGGGCATACGTATATATGTAAACAAACGAATATATAGAAATTAACGGTTAACATTATATTCACACATTCACTATACATTTAACATTTTCATTTTTCTCCCTCACAAAAATTTCTGTAACAGTGTCCTGATGATGGTTTAATACCGAAATACTTAAATATTGACACATAAAATTGTTTCCTATGATTGCAACATCCTGTTTTTGTTATATTTTTGAAAATATTTTCTTCATATATATATATATATATATATATATATATATATATATATATATATATATATTTATATTTATATTTATATATATACATATTGTCAGTGTGTTTGAACAAATGCTCAAATGCCTATATATATATATATATATATTGGAACCACGTGTAAATGGAGACGGTGACCAAGTTCAAATCCTGAACAAGGATGTTTGCATTTCAAATAGTAATGTTCTTCCTCCAGCAATGGGTAAAAAGTAGGACAGCTGAGCTCTTTAAACTTTGTATGGCAACAGGTCTACGAGAAGGGAAACTCTTATCTATACCAGGCTACTTTTATGGAGGGGTTAGGTAAATGCATACCTACATATATATAAGTGTCTGTCTGTCAGTCTCTCTCTCTCCCTGTTCATATCGTGTCTAGGAGAAACACGGAAGAAATATCAAATTACGATAAAATTATATGATGATGATATAATTATATACATATACAATTATATGTTAATGATATACATTCGAATAATTTATGCAAATAAGGTAGATAGAGCTTAAAATAAAAGCACAAAGGTTAAGTGGAATAAGAAATATTTATTTTTTAATAATCTTATTTTAATAAAAACGAAATATGACCATATATGAAATATGATTTGGGATAGGCAGAAAAGAACAGTCGTTTATTTTGTTCTACGGGTTTGCTAATGACAGTTAAACTCAGAAATATCAATATGTTTACTTTATAAACAAAAGATGGATGAACTTTTTCTCTCTTTTCTACATAAATCAACACTAATTAGGAATTTACAAATCCCTCCCCATGAGTAGGATGCCACACATGGTCAATTGCTTTAACGGAGTTTAACAGGTTTGAATTCCGAATTTTTCCTTCCCCTAGACTGATTGCCTAAAAACCCAGTCTGCCCTACTATTTAGCCATAGCTGGAGAGAGAATATTTCGATGCATACCTTTCTCAAAATTATTAACACTAGGAAATGGAAAACTTTGTCCAAGGATTGATATCGTGTCGCCGAGTTCGTATCCTATGACGATGGCAATTAACACTTTCAATTTTTTGAATGATAAATAAATAAGTTCCTCTCCCCAAGATCATTTTTCTAACGACTAAGCTATCTCCTTACTTTAAAGACGATGGATTCTTGAGTATTGAACGCTAGATATTCATTTGCTAGTATTTGTTATCTTCACTGAGCCATGCTAAATAAGATCTGGTATAGACGCATGAACAAGTAAAGAAAACGTAAGTAGCGCCTAAAATTATTCGAAGTCAACAAAAAGAGTTGTAATCTGATAGGGTTTCAAACAATTCTCCATGGATTATTGAGGCGCCACTTTCTTAGTTGAACACCTTCAGGTGGATTATGCAACGGGGAGTCACAGTTATATATATATATATATATATATATATATATATATATATATATATAATCGCTTGAGAAGTTTTTCTTGGAGCATGTGTGTTCCATCTTAAATCCAGATGTGTTATTATTTCTATAAAATAAACCCACCGTAAGAATCCGGTAAATATTACAGGGGATCAAGTGACAGTAAACCATTTATTATTGACTGTTGTTATTATTAACATCTTCTCCTTTTAAATGATCTTTATTCAATATCTTCTACGTATGAATCTAGTGATTTCTCTCAGGAGTCAAAGAAGAACATACCTAAAAATAATTACCTAAAATCAGGGGAATATCCGATTTAAATGAAATTTTCAGAGTCGAATTATCAATAAATGTATTTTATAGTGCGTTAGTTATTAAAAAAAACAACTTTCTGTTGTTTTTCAGCTCAAAAAATATTTGGAGCAAAAAATATCAGTTGGGTTATATACTTTTGAAACTAATTACAGTATGAATAAAAAGACAAAAGACCAAAATGGGAATAGAAGAAATAAAATATGTAAAAATGGTAGAACATAAGTAAATACCATTTCCCGCCCGATGGTTCTGTCGAAATAAACAAGTCGATTTAATCAAAAATGTTATTAATGGTATTGTAAGCCCACTGACCTACATTTGTAATTAATCATTAAAAACTTGTATATTTCATGTAAAATAAAAACTGCAAGTGACCCATTTTATAAGCATGGGATAAGTATCACTTTACCAATTATAAGCTTCTGTCAATACTTTTCCAATTCTCTAAAATACTAAAAAAAACTCTTTATTGTCAAGTAGGAAAATTTATTGAAAAAATAATGTCAACATACAGCCATTACGAAATCGTAGCTAATAAATCAACACTGATGGAATTAATGGAGTTGGGAGAAGAAATAACTAATTATGTAGAATATAATAAGTAGGGATTTACCCAACCCATTTACCACAGGTAGGATATGACATTACGTGGCAAGTAGGGGACATCTACAGATGAATGAACTGGCTATCTGGTAGTAATGGATCTGCATGACTAGTTTGCTAACCATTACACCATGATAGGGCGTCCTGATAGGAAACTAACTGGACTAATATAGAAAAAAAATAATGTATGAGTTTCCATAGATTTGAAAAAAAAATGATGCAATGAAATTGATAATGATATATTAATCAATAAAATAAATGTTATGGATTTGGAGGGATGATGTTGAATTAGTCAAAAGGGTATATGAAGATCTACAGTATCTATCTATCTATCTATCTATCTATCTATATATATATATATATATATATATATATATAAGGATATCTACTGAGTCAGACGAACCTACTATTAGTTTCGCATAAAGCTCTTCAGGGCTAAAATCTGTCAGATTTTAGCCCTGAAGAGCTTT
>CM042137.1:4549137-4554137 GCA_023376005.1 Doryteuthis pealeii
AAATCGAAAAAAATCAAAAAAGTCGAAAAGATATGGGCATAAGGAATTATACGTTGGTGTTTTGGAAAAACGTGCAAGCTGTTATGCAATTTCAAAATACCAAGAGATATTTTTAGATATGTGTTGAGAGAGTTAACATCAGTAGGAAAAACAAATTATTTTCCGAAATGGATATTTATCTATTAATTTATATGCTATAATATAATGAACAATTTCTGCGGCGTATTGGCTAATATAGATACATGATAGAAATCGTGTTCGAACGAAATTCCCGCTATTATGTTCACTTCCTTCCAGACATGTACCAAGTTATACCACTACTGTGCTTCTACAAGGATGGCTTTGATATAATCCACGATGGTTGATATGCCATTAAGAAAGAAACAAATCTAATACCTAATGTATCAGTCGAAAGAGGTATTTGTATTGAACGTAAATTCCGTATACATTATTTTCAAAGCCTCTGTCGTAGGTATTAAATATAAAGGTCTTTTCCAACGAAAATATTTGATGGGAATTCAGGATATAAACTTGTGCATTTGATTTCGGTTCCCTCCTCCTTTCGAAAAACAACTATCGTGAGGTGGGGTGATCAAAATAGCCAGTATATATATTTACCGACCCCTCCGCACGAGCAGGATGTGACACAAGGTTAATTTCTTAAGCGGAGTTTAACAGGGTTGAATTCAGAGTTGTCCTCCTCCTGGACCGGTTGCCTAACCAAGGCTAAAGAGCCCAGTCTGCCCTGCTATTTACCCATAGCTGGTGGGAGAGTAGAATTCATACATTTCCCAAGGGTATTAGCGCTAAGTGAAATGCAATTACCACGCCAGCCAGTATATGAAGGCAAGACGAGTTGACTTAATTCAATATCTCTTCATTACGGTAGCTTTCTGGTAGAAATAATTTTCATTAACTTTGTCTAGCTTGTAGATGAGTATTTATGTTTGGTTTTATGAATTGGTAGAAATAATTTCATTAATTTCAGGCATATTAATAAACTGGTTGAAATAATCTTTATGTCAGGTGTTTTATTACCTTCATGAGTATAAATATGTTGTTAGATATAATAAATAGAATCACTGAGGATATCTTTACAATACAAGAGGAAATAGAAGATGTTTTAGTGAGCAAGGTTAACAGGGGTAATGTACCATTGAATACACGTAAAAGAGAAAGTAATTATTTCAAAATATAAACAAATCATTTAGTAAAATATCATATATGGTAATATTTTATGGTATCTTATATTAATATTACAAACATTTTTGTGAAATAACATCACTTTTTTTAATTCCTTGATTTAGTTAAAAAAGCAAAATTCGAGTTATTATCAATTTGAATATTCTAAACGTAATCTCCTACATAAATAACAATTTCTATAATTCAGTATATAACCAGTGCCATAATCCCACGTAACAAAGGTTTCTATTGAAAATCCAGTATGGATTATATGAATAAAATCACTGCAACTTGTACTGCAATTAGTTTTTCATAGATAGAAATAGTTGTAACTATTATTATTACAAGAAGCATTATATCCGTCATCAGTTTATTCGCGTTTTTGTTACGTATCATCAATATCAGGTTATCAATTTCCAAAACAATCAATTTCCTCCGGGAAACAATAAATGTCAAAATAATTAATTTCCATTGATCATTGGGGTTCAATTTTGTTACAACTTTTTTTCTTGCAATTTTCTTTATGGATTTTATCTCATTTTCAAATTTTGACAGATAATACCTCACAAGTCTGTAATAAATTAGTAATTCTGATTGAGAGTTAATATTTCACAAGTGTTTAAATTAATAATCCTGAATTAAATTATTCTTATCATTGCCCTGTGCTTCGTGGCATTCTCTGAATTCGGTGTATCTTTTTTAGCTAACAGAGGAGATGCTCGGTGTGTCAACGTAGTCGGCATAGGGAATGTACAAGTTGAACCGAGATCAAATCCAAGAGGAGGCTGTTTTCATTTCACATGACACTAATGCCCTTGGGATGGGTATGGATCCAACTATTTTCCCTCCAGCTACGGGTAGGAGGGTAGGACCCTCGCAACAGAAAGGACTGCGTGACTTAAAATGAGTAATGACAAAATGCTGCTGTAGGACGCAACAAATTATAACAGCGGTAGAATAGAATAAATTATCATCAATGATTTGACATTTATTCGCGACCTCCAATCGTCCGAAGTGACTCCAGTTTCAAATCCATTGAACCGTTTTTGTTTTGTCTTTATTTTGTTTTTGCTATTTTGCATTTTCAAATTTTCCCGTTAAAAAACAAAGATATTTCCGCTTCATTTGTTTTTTAACAAATATATATTCCTCACACCCATTCAAAATATATTTTGATTTGCTTGGATGATTAAAATTATTGAAATATTTGCATACATGATAGTTCCGGAATAAACTCTTGGAACTTGTGGGAATGAAATTGATGTAACAACAACCATATCATCCAGAACTAGTTACCTCGTATTATTAATTATTCCAATCAACCATGGTTCATTTCAGCACACATTACGCTACAATAACCAAAGGGAGGTGGAACCTTCAGTGAAGAAGTCATTTCCATCGAAATAAAAAGAACTGGCAGAAAGGTAGCTGGAGACGATGCAAAACTGTGGGCTTTAATTTGAATCATAGGCCTCTTTTGTTTTTAATTTGAAAAATAAAACAAATACCAAACAGAATATATATATATATATATATATATATATATATATATATATCCTCAATATATATATATATATATATATTATAATATATATATATATATATATAATATATAGGGGGTCCATATATATATGGATCATCGATATATATCGGTTTTCCCATTGTCCATCTGATTGTTTTTACAGTGTTCATGGAGCATTGGGCAGCAACCATAATCTCCTTATTTTTATAACCGGCGCAGATCACCAGGATACAAGTCATTCTCTTCCATGATTAAGGTGGGTTCCAGTCATCCATTCTATCTGTCATCACGGATATGTATAAAGAAGGGTCCATGCTTTTAAATGATGCATAGCGTGCGTCAATACCTCCAACCTACGGAGAATAATAACCATATATAAATATATCAAATTTATCCCGAACACTATATATATATTGTCATGATATCCTGAGATTTCTCAGAATATCATTTAATAATAGCAAGAGGGATTGTCTATTTGTTAAAAAAAAGGAAGGGAAAAAAGTATAAAATTTTAAATGATAAAGACAAAGTTAAGAGTTGCTGCCCTTGGCAAAAAAAGGGGTTAATTCCCTTAGGTTTGTTTGGATTTAAAAAAGACGCGCGAAAAAAAAGAAGAGACGGACAGACGATAGAAGAAACAGACGGTTTTTTTTAGTTTAGAGACGGCAGTTTAGTTTAGGGACTGGAGATTTCAGAGAAACGGACGGACACGAGAAGAGAGACAGATGAGATAGAATAGAGAGACTGACGGACGATAGAGAAACAAACGGTTGAAACCGGAGAAAGAGATTGTTGAGAAAAACTGAATTAATAATAATAAGGAAAGAAAAACGAAAAGTGATTGAGTTTGGGAAAAAGAAAAGTTGTAGATATCAGAGATATTTGAAGAAAAAAAAACTGAATTAATTAGAGAAGGAAAGAACGAAAGAAGTAATTGTTTGAAAACGGATTTTAAAAGAGAAAAGAGGAACTTATATTTGATAAAAAATTAAGAAAAAACAAGGAAATAATAACAAAAAGAACAACTTATATTTTTAACGAAAAGGAAGGTATTTTTTTAACTGTTCATGTATTTTGTGCGTTTGCACCCGTTGCTTAAAAAAAACAAAAAAAAACAAAGTAAAATAATTATTTTTATAAAATAAAATAATTATTAATCACTCACAAATTGTCTTAATGACTAATTTTTTTTTAAATATTTTTGTTGAAAAAAAAACATTCTGTGTTTTTTCCCCTGAAGTATTTCTTTTTCTTGGAGAGTAAATAGCCTGGCCACTCAGGATCCACGCGACTAGCGAGTGTCTTGAAATATTGACAGACACTTCGTGACAATATATATATATATATATATATATATATATATATATATATATATATATACACTCACACACACAGAGACAGACAACAGACAGACAGACACACACAGACACATACATATAAAGATATATAAAGATATGTTGGGTCAGTCGACGTATATTCACGCACTAAGTAGATTTAACAATTCTTAACGAATATGCGTTATTTTAATAATCCCAATTAAATCAGCGGAACATTTTTCACGATCGAATAAGTTAAACTGGATTTTCATTTTGTCAATCTATTCAGATGTGATTTTTCACGCAGCATTTCACACGAGTGTTGCATGTCACGTATTTATTTCGTATCAGCCCATGCCTAAATTCAAATTCCAATATCTAACGATGAAGAACCAGGATTATAAAAAGCCATGTATTGTAATATGATTATAAAATGCTAGTAAAAAGCAGAATACTTTATATAGAGGAATTATGAAATATAGACATATAATAATAGAAAACATATCAAAAATACAAAATAAGTTAATTTATATAATGAAGATATGCAAGAGAGACTATTAGTGTAAACTAGTAAAGATTAATGGAACCAATATTAAGAATACATTGAATGCATTTAATTGAATAATTAGAAATAGATAAGAAATATCATGTTACATGACTTTTTAAAGTGTTAATATAAAAAAAGAATTCCCAGGCTACGTAGTTTTTCTACAAAAACGATACCCATACCGCAAGAGGAACTAGACAATTTCCACCATAGATGCCTACGCCGCATCCAACGAATACATGGCAGGACAAAGCGCCAACCACAGATATGCTGGAACGAGCAAACAGGAACAGCATGCCCGCCATTATCTGCGAGAGAGACGCCTACTTTGGCTTGGTCACATCAGGAGGACGGACTTAGGCTGCATCTCCGAAAACCTACTGTACGGCGAATTGGCAGACGACACCCGACCAACAGGGAGATCACACTTGCA
>CM042137.1:4559137-4569137 GCA_023376005.1 Doryteuthis pealeii
CTGAGTATTCTAGCCGATCCCAACAGTGCTGTAGTTTGAATGATCTCGATTCTTCCTCGGATTTCCAGTTCACCCAAATTCTTTTCCAGTGCTTTGGGGATCGTTCCAAGGGTACCAATTACAATTGGTACGATCTTCACCTTCATGTTCCACAGTTTCCTTAGTTCTCTGGCAAGATCTAAGTATTTGTCTATCTTTTCGGTGTCTTTCATTTTCACTCGGTGGTCGGTCGAGACAGCAAAATCCACGAGATGACAGGTTCTCTTTTTCTTGTCAATCAGTACTAGGTCCGGTCTCCTGGCCTCGATTAGGCGATCCGTCTGTACCTCGAAGTCCCAGAGAATTGTATGTGTCTCGTTCTCTAGGACAGGTTTAGGTTTGTACATATACCATTTGGTTGTATGGTGAAAACTGAATTTCTTGCACAATTCCCAGTGGATTACCTTTCCCACAGAGTCGTGCCTAGTCTTGTACTCTCTTTGTGGTAATTTTCTGCATTCGCTTATTATGTGATTGACTTTTTCGTCTCTATTTCCACACATTCTACACTTGCTATTCTGCTGTGTCTTATCTATTTTTGCCTTTATATAGTTTGTTCTAATGGCATTGTCTTGTGCTGCGATTATAAGGGATTCGGTTTCTTTTTTGAGGTTTCCTTTTCTTAGCCATTATGATAAAAATTATTATCATTATTATTATTATTATTATTATTATTATTATCGTTGTTGTGGTTGTTGTTGTTGTTGTTGTTGTTGTTGTTGAAAGTTGTTCACACCAAATGAACTCCGAATGATAGCAGGTCTCATCAATTCTCCAATCTGGACACTTTGCAGTATTATAGATTATTATATTTTTATGTGGTCTGGATAGTTTCGATTCTTCGTTTGACGTCTAGTGTCCATAGTATTTCTCCCAAGTCTTTGGATACTGATATTATTATTATTATTATTATTATTATTATTATTATTATTATTATTATTATTGCTGTTGTTCTTGTTCTTGTTTTTTGAATTAATAATAACAATTACAGGATAACAAGAATACGTATGTATATGTGTGTGTGCGTGCGTATGTGTGTTTGTGGGAACATATATAAATAAATATCATTTTCCGTCGCCAACGCCTCAAGTTAGGATTTCTTTTCTTACTTGAAAAAAGTTGATAAAATATCAGGATAAAAAAAACATCAAAATAAAAATAACATTCATCCTGTAGGACACTTACGAGATTATTTGGAAGAAATAAAAGCAGTGTCACCGCCGGGGAATACGGTATACATACATATGTACAATTATACACCTACCTCCACATTTCACTTTGTCTTTCTCTCTCTCTCTCTCCCTCTCTCTCTGTCCCCCTCTCTCTCTATGTGTTTGTGTATGTACACACAAAGAGAAACCAGCTCACCGCGTACACACACAAACACACACATACACCCCCTATATATATATATATATATATATATATATATATATATATATGTATATATATATATATTGTATTACAATGTGTACAGAAATAGCCCTATTATTTCCGTACACACTGTAATACTAAATCCGCTCTACTAACATACTGAGCACTTTATATTTTTTATAACACTGACTTATCCGATTAATACTTGTATCAACCAAATATTGGAATTAACTCAATATTTTCTACCGGTAAGTCACTCCCTTTATTATATATATATATATATATCAGGGTAAATTATTAGATTTGGACATTTGGGAGGATAATTGCGTATTAAATCTTTAAAGTCTACAGGGTTGCTGGCTCGGATTCCTTCGTTGGATAGAGTAAGTTCATATTTTATTGCCAAAAATAGATATTCATCAGTAAATGTAGACAGATCTACGTGAATATAAACTGTATCTAAGGATATATAACACCCTTCAAACAATCTGAACCACCCGACACACGTATATACACATATATACACATGAATCATTTGCCATTATCCATTATATATATATATATATATATATATATATATATATGAAGTGGTCAAACAGTGTGTTTGAAATGGTGAAGGCC
Source organism: Doryteuthis pealeii (assembly GCA_023376005.1). Classification (NCBI taxonomy): domain Eukaryota; kingdom Metazoa; phylum Mollusca; class Cephalopoda; order Myopsida; family Loliginidae; genus Doryteuthis; species Doryteuthis pealeii. The sequence goes on from CM042137.1 coordinate 4,561,172, forward strand.
GACAATTTTTTGGGAGATTATGTGCTTAGTTAAAGTTAGTTGAACCATTTCAAACACATTGTTTGACCACTTCATACTGTCGTGCCATAAGTCACCCAAAAAGTGCGATATACATATCAGTCTAAAATAAACGAGAGATTCTGGGGAGCCAGCTAGTGTAGTGGTTAGAATGTCCGCCTGTCAGCCTAACAGGTAGGGTTCGAATCGCGCACAAAGCATTGCCTTGTCTATAGCTCTGCTGATGAGGCCTAATGGGCTGAAATGTACATACAGAGATCGACTTTTTCTCGATTTGTTTACGCTTTACATTTAAACCAATATGCACGCCTAATTCATTTAATTATAATTAATTAATTCACAAATTAGGTATGACTTTAATTAAGCACATAATCTCCCCATATATATATATATATATATATATATAGAGAGAGAGAGAGAGAGAGAGAGAGAGAGAGAGAGAGAGACAGACAGACAGATAGAGAGCGATATATATATATATATATATATATATATATATATATACCAGAGTAGATAGCTTCTTCATGTTCCGTTACAGTTGATGGCTCATGTTCCTAATATTTACCTTTGACTTGTTTTATGTTATCATCCTGAACTTTATCATTATTATTTATTTGCTTGCGATTTCCCATCAGCAATCTCTGGTGTTTTCTTACGGAGAGTCATAGCAATTCTCTTCATGTCTCTAGGACTCTTTAAGTGGGTATTACCACAATTACACAGGATACGACACAATGTCAATTTTAAAGCGTTCTTTAAGAGGATTTACTTAATATTTGTCCTTTTTATTCGTAAATAAAGGGCCGGTTTAGTGCAGTCGGTAGAACATTCAGCTAGGAATCACAAGGTTCTGGTTCGATACCGGCCCTCGACAAAACAGTATATGAGTAGCACAGGGATGTGTGCGGTAAAGTGAGGAGTTGATGGTAGGTGTGGCGCTCCATCTCATACGCTAAAATAATTTCCTTGGTCTAGCGCTTGTGAAAAGGAAATATATTCCCTCGCTGTCTGACTGATACCGACATTAGGCCGCCCGACGACTTTACTTTACTTTTTTTTTATTCGTAAATATCCCAGTCCATTCTAATGGATGAACGGAGAATTGTAGATGAGTTCCTTTCACAAGGTTATTAGCCCTATGTGAAATAAAAGAAGCTTCATCCAGTCACTTGGGTCACTGTATCCATTTTTTACGACGATTACGACTACACCACAACGAGAGCCTCCAACAAGGAATATTTAAGTATTCTAGCTGATTTTAACTGTGCTTTAGTATGGATGACATTATAATCTCCGTTTACTCCAATCTATTTAGAATTCCTTTGGGGAGTGTTACAAGGGCACATACCACAAATAGTGTCACGCTCATTTTCGTGTTTTACATATTTTTTTATTAGATTTTTTACGCTTAGCGAGATTTTCATAACAGAAGCAACTAGTGTTTTTTTACTGAAATTACTGAGAGAGAGAGAGAGAGAGAGAGAGAGAGAGAGGAGAGATTTGAAAAAGAATCAGTGAGACGGTCATGAAATCTTCAAATTAGTAAAATTACTAAAGACTCGATGTAATATTAAAAGAAACCGAAAGTAAAGTTTAAAATAATAATAATAATAATAATAATAATAATAATAATAAGAAGAAGAAGAAGAAGAAGAAGAAGAAGAAGAAAGAGCAAAGACAAATTACTTATAGCGGCCAACAATAGTAGAAGCGACGATGGACAAACAGAAAAACGACAAAGACTAAAAAACAAAAATGGGAAGAAAAACAATTATACGGACGCTTCAAACGACAAATAGAAGAGGTTGCACATAAAAAGACTTGGACGTGGTTAAGAAAGGGAAACCTCAAAAAGAAACAGAATCACTTATAATTGCTGCACAAATAATGCCATAAAGACAAACTACAAGACCCAACAAATAGTAATGTAGACTTTGCGGTAATAGAGATGAGACTGTAACCATATACTCTGCGAATGTAGCAAACTAGCACAACGAGAATACAAAACTAGACATGACTGGGTTGGGAAGGTGATCCACTGGGAATTATGCAAAAAATTACATTTTGACCACACAACAAAATGGTATATGCATAAACCAGAATCTGTTCTTGAGAAGACACGCAAAATTCTCTGGGACTTTGAGATAAAAACGGATCACCTTATCCCAGCAAGAAGACCAGACCTAGTGTTGATAAACAAAAAAGAAAGAACTTGTCAACTGGTGGATTTTGCAGTGCCAAGCAGATCACAGGGTGAAGTTAAAGGAAAATGAAAAAATGGACAAATATCTGGACCTTGCCAGAGAACTGAAAAAGTTGTGGAATATGAAAGTCAAAGTGATGCCAATTGTATCTGGTGCACTTGGAACGGTCCCAAAAGGATTAGAAAAGGGCTTGGAAAGTTTGGATATCAGAGGAAGATTGAAACCATTCAGAACACTGCACTGCTGCAATCTGCCAGAATACTCAGAAAAGTCTTGGAGACCTGGGAGACTTGCTGTCACTCAGACTCCAGTGAAAGACCATCAGCGAAAGCTGATGTAAAACTCAAAAGGAGTAAATAATAATAATAATAGCCCTTGCCAGAGAACTGAGGAAACTGTGGAACATGAATGTCAAGTAATACCAATTTGGAACAATCCCAAAGCTCTGGAAAAGAATTTGGGTGAACTGGAAATCAGAAGAAGAATGATAATGGAGACCTGATGAGACTTGTTGTCACTCAGCCTCCAGGGAACCCCGAGCAACGGCAGCTGTGAAAAACTAATAATAATAATAATAATAATAATATAATAATAATTTGTCAGATCTGTGGACAGACGTTAGTGTGATAATTTAACTATTACAACGATTCATACGTACTCTTAAGAGTTATTACAATTAATTCAGTATGCTAAAAGTATGATAATCTTTATTTAACTTTCTTCCTCTTTTTCTTTCCTTTTTTTTTTTTTTTCACAACTTTCCATTCCATATTCCCCTCCTCTCTTCCGTCCCTCGATATTCTCTTCTCTCTCTCTCTCTCTCTCTCTCTCTCTCTCTCTCTCTTCGAAGCTGTGGAAGATGAGGGTGACGATGATACTAATTTCAGTTGGCACGCTTGGAATAGACCCAAATCTTAGAAAGAAGACTGGTGTAACTGGAGATCAAGATAAAAATCGAGATTATCCACACCACATTGTTAAGATTGGCTAGAATACTCAGAAGAGCCCTAAAGACCTGAGTACACTTGCTGCCCCTCAGGTCACAATAAAAGATCAACGACTGATGCATAAAAAACCCTCAGTATTTTACTTTATTATATATATTATATATATATATATATATATATATATATATATATTTGTTTGTTTGTGTGTGTGTGTGTGTGTGTGTGTGTGTGTGTGTGTGTGTGTATAAAGCTAATTAATAAGGAAGCGCGTGGTGTAATGGTTAAAGTCTCGGGCAATGGACCGTCGCCCCGAGTTCAGATCCTGGACGTGGTAATTGCATTTCACTTTGCGCTAATACCCTTGGGAAAGGTATGAATACTACTCTCTCTCCAGCTATGGGTCAATAGTAGGGCAGACTGGGTTCTTTAACCATGGTTAGGCAACCGCTCTAGGAAAGAAAACTTTGAATTCAAACCTGATAAATTCCGCTGAAGAAATTGACCTTGTGTCGCATCCTGCTCGTGCGGAGGGGTTGGTAAATATATATATATAAAGCTAATTCTCTGCGTTTGGATTTTTTTTTTGTATTTTTCAACTGCTTTTATATATTAAGTTTTCTTATATTTCATACAATTCTGTGTGTAGAAACGGGACACATAATAGCTAAAGTCAAGAACAGATACTGGCATGTACTTATTTCTTTTGCTTTCAGATTGTTAATAATCATAAAATGATTAGGACTTTGTAAAATAGAATCGATATTTGGTCTAGGGTATTACGATAACTTTTACCGCGTTTGAAAGAAGTGTGAGAAAACTAACAATGTTAAATATACATTGATAGGCGCATAGAACGAAGTACCATAATTTGTAGATATAATCTTTCCATTGTACATATTCGGTTTCGTACATTTTGTTCCCTCTGCTTGTTTTGAAGTTATCCACTTGCTATTAGCCTTATCTAACTTTTAACATGGTCAAAAACAAAAATACTAAACATTTCCCATCGAAAAACCAAAAGGAATAAATAACTGTTTGAAGAAGTTGTAAAATATTAGTTTCGCAGACAAAGTATTGATCAAGATAATTTGATCAAGAGAAGAGAAAAATGTCGATAAGGTTTTATGGTCGAACTAAACTGATTAAAGACGCGGAAATCCGAGAACTGGACATCAAATTCTCGAACACGTGATGGTGACTTTCTTTTTCGAAACCTTATCGCATATTCGAGACTGGCGAATATTTCCCAGTGGAAAGTAACTCTAATCCGGTGACTTTGACTAAACACTAGACTAATTTTCTCAGCAATGCATGATAAGTTAGTTTACGTACCAACAATTCTTACTCGGTTATTTGATTTTCTGTGTTAGTGCGTATGTGCTACTTTGAAGGTTATATATATATATATATATATATATATATATATATATATATATATATATATATATATATATGTATATATATATGCATATATACTCGGGACATGTATATAGGTATATATGTATGTGTGTGTAAGCAGTTGTTTTGAGGTCTTCTGGAGTATCATGTAATAATCACCAACTTTGTACGAACCCCAACACACATATGCATGTATAGGTATGTTCACGGGTGGAAAAGCAAAGAAAAAATATATTCGAGTTTGCGTATGTGTGAGTATGTATGTGAGTGCGTATGAGTGTGCGCGTGTTGGGTTTGCTGTAGTTGTTGTTATTATATGTATATATATGTATATATATATATATATAATATATATATATATATTATATATATTATATATATATTTGGTCAAGAATAATAAGAGGTAGTATTATGAATTTATATATTAGGCGTATTCAATATTTCTTATGGAACAATTAACAGTAATAATTATATCTTAATCTAACTATATATATATAATATATATATTATGTATATTATAATATATAGTATATATATATAGTATATTGATCTATACTTTATGTAAAATCATGCATGAGATCACATCAACAGATTAGTATGTATATATGTATATATATATATATATATATATATTTTAATAATATAATTATATGCATGCACGTAAAAGCAATATGAAAAAATGTGGTTAGTTTAGCTTTCACTACATATTTTAATTATATATATTTTATATTCTTTTTCTAATAATATATATTTATAATCCATAGTTATCTTCTCATATATATTATATTTATATATATATATATATATATATATATATATATAGATAGATATAGATATATATAGGACAGCCTTCAAATGCGACATCTGTGGTAGAGAATGTTTTTCAAACATCGGACTTCACAGTCACAGGAGGCACTTCATGGGCACAAAACTTTATTATAGTCTTCCGAGACTGAACTGTCAATATACGACGAAAAATGTATAAAAATATAGCAATTTTTTTCACCAATAAATATTATACAAAAAAATTATGCTTTTTCATCGGACGATATCATCATTATCATCATCATCATCATCATCATCAAGGCATGTCGACAGCAGAGATTCCTTTGATTCTTACTCGCCATCCGTAACTATCTATTCAGCTAGAGCAGTCATTCTCAGCGGGGTGGAGGGGTGCTAGTGCCCACAACGGAGCGCTACGATCTCTCAGTTGGATGGTATGTACACAGGGGCACTAATGTTACACGATTCCTGGGTGGCCTATGAGTAATGACTGTAACTGTACTAAGATTTAAATAACAGTATCATAATATGTTTATAGATATCCTTACAGCACATAAATTAGACCAAACCATCTCTAGAATTTTTGATTCGTATAAAATGTGCTGGTCTTAGCAAAACGTTTTGAGATGAATACCACATACTGCCGATATTCATGTAATTTTTGTTTCTTTTTTGCATATTTCCCCATCAAATTTTGAAATAATTTCAAGAATTTTGATTAATTTCATTTTTAAAAATTTTAATTTTAATTAATTTTATTTCAAATAAATTTCATTTCCCTCAGGCCGTCACACGACAACGTAGTAATGGCTCGGATTTAAGCGCATTTAATAGGAGCGCAAAAAAGGTTTTTTTTTTTATCAGTGATGGTGGGACAAATACCTGATAACGCTTTTATTTTCTACCTTAATATCCAACAATATTTCAAGTAAAATAATGAAATTTCTGTTTAAGTAAGTTAAGAGAATCTGTAATATACGTGCATTACGAATAATATACGAACATACATAAAAATTTATCTGGAATTATTTTAAGACGTAAGTAAAAAAATCTCAATTCAGTTTTAATGATCAATTTCCCAGAGACTATATCATTTCGAATACATGACACACACACACACACACACACACACACACACATACACACACACACATCACACACACACACTTTTTTTCGGAACTCTGGAATCTTCTTGTCGTAATCGGCAGCCACCACGGAACTTTGAACACAACCCCTTATTCAATCTACATGGGTATCCTGTTCTCATTCCACTAATCATAGCTGGGGTATAGGTGTTAATCTGTGTTAATTATTATTCTATGTTACTGCTGCCCCTAACCATGATTGAACCTGCAGCCTAGATATAACTGTCACTTAGAACTGTCTTAACAACCAACTATGCTATGTCTTCAATTGGTCCAGTTCGAGAAGCTTCCCGAATCCGACAAGAAATACATCAAGAAGACCGAAGGGCACATCGGCCGAAACGTTGCACAGATAACAATAAAGATGAGGACAATAGTCTGAATAATCCAAATAATACTAATCATCAAGCCACATCTAAAAAAACAAAGAAATAATATATATATATATATATATATATATATATATATATATATATATATACTATGTTTTATTCGTCTTACATAAATGGTTGGTATGATACTAATTAAGCAGTCGTACAACTCCTTTCGTGTCTGCTGCCTTCAGGACGTACTAGATATTTCTTAAGAAGTAATGTCTAACGCATAAGTGACGTTCTCCTGTGGACACCTACAAGGAACACACAAGAATAGACCTGACAAACAACGTCATATTGATCAGCTCTGTCCTGATTTTGGATGTCGCAAGAGGACTTTGCGAGCGATGGCCGATAGAGACGGGAGGATGAGAGAAAGAGTCAATTCATGATGTTGGCGTAGCTTGATGATCATATATATATTTGTATTTACCTCTCATCCCACTTATGAGGGCGTGACACAAGGACATTTTATGTGGGTCCACTCACAAGCCGAAGCTCATGGGTGGTAGGCACAAAAATGTGTCGATCCCGTCGGCATTCCCCCTCAAGGGGGCGCCTCATGCGCTGGGCAATAAACCCAGCCCTGTCCCTTTAAATCGAGGGGGTAGGTATTGCCTGGGGGATAGCCCCCTTGGATCAACGCTATTAATTAAATTTACCGGTCCAGTGGCCGAAGCGCACCGGACCCCCGCCCCGAAGGGCGGGTTGGTAATGATGATCATGTGTATATATTCTATAGGGGCCGGGTTAGCTCAGTCGGTATAGCGTTCTACTAGAAACCACAAGTTTCCTAGTTCGATACCGGTCCCCGCCAACTCAGCGTATGAGTAGCACAGGGATATGTGCGGTAAAGTGTACCGTTGTGGTATATTTTCACGGTACCAAAATGATATAAGTAACATTGTCCTTTTTTCTGAGCGCTACTACGATAACTGTAAGGTGGCGGCAGCGGCGTATATTGTATAGCGGGTCTTGTCCACATGCCTCCAAATTCACAGTGCTAAACTGGTGTTCATAGAAATTATAACACGAGAAATATGTCGTCACAACTGCTAGCCTTTATTTCCAGGGTAGGTTCGTCTCGTGTGCTG
>CM042137.1:4574137-4606637 GCA_023376005.1 Doryteuthis pealeii
TTTTCAATGATTTTATGTTGTTGTGAGATCTTAGCTTAGGTTTTCTGTTTGGGTTTCCTTAAAGCTTGGGTGTGGGTCAGTGAATAAAAAGATAATTAGTGTTTTTATTTTCTTTCTTTTATAATTTTTTCTTCTTTAACGTACGTCGGAAGAAAAACTAATTCAAAGTTAAAATGTTTAGTCCACAATCTAAGATCAACAGACAGAAAATTTCAGACAGTTGGATATTTACTCAAACCTTTCGCCACCAGCATGATCTGATACAAGATTGCAAGTCTCGGATATCCAGCACGGATCCTAATCGCTGTTCGGTAGTAATAGATCTGCGAGACTTGCGTGTTAACCATTTCACCACGCGTTGTCAGGTAGTTGGAAGTAGTTTGTATTTAGATACAGTTTGTGGGAATAAATTGATTCAATGTTGCATTTTCAATGATAATTTTGACCAAAGGAAATACCCTAATTAATTACATCCTAAATATTTTAACTCTAAAACATTGAATAGATAAGTAGGTATTAACCCAACTCGTTTGCCTCACAAGGTCAGTTCTTATGTGGAGTAAAGCTTGTTTGAATACAGATTTTTTTCTTCTCTCATCTTGGTTGCCTGACCATGGCTAATACCCCATTTTCCAACTATTTATGCCTATCTGGGGGAGATATGGATTCATTCCTTTCTCAATGTCATAAGTGTGAAGTAAAACGCAGACTCGTCTAGGATTTGAACTCAGGTCGCCAATTACATTTCATACGTCGATAACCGTTGCACAGAGCAAATGGACAAAAGATGGGTATGTAAAAAAAACAAACAAAAAAACCCAAAACACGATCCTATCAATTCATTTTAAACTTCAGATGTTATTTTCAATAATTGAAAAATAGAAAATCAATTGCATTATTTTTTATTCTTATAATTAGGAAGACAGAGCAAATATCTCCAAATCTCATTTGTAATCTGAAAAAGGATCCGCAAAAAGGACATTTTTTTCTTAAACGTTAAACTTGTCATTAAAGATTTTAGCTGTTTACACATGAAAACGTTCAATTTAAAAATTTACAATGTTCCTCAAAAACTCACCACTTTCTGAAATTAAAACATATTAGGATATTTGTTTTAATATATATATATATATATTAGAAAAATAATACAATTGCTTAATAAACTTGGTTTCTAAAATATGTCTTAAGAATAGGTTTTTAGTTCGATGATATATCGATTATACTGTATATTGATGATTATGATTGGGTTTTAATGAGATTTCTATTACATTTCATGTACGCGCAGTTAATGACCTAAATATCGTATAATTATATGTAAGTGAATTGATGTTGTTAGCTGAGTGTATGTGTAGAGAAGAGTGGGCTCTTGAACCCTGGTATAGCAACCGGTCTAGGAGAAGGAAAACTGAAGAACCCTGTTAAACTCAGCTTATATAATGACCTTGTGTCTAATCCTTCTCCTGTGGAGGGGTTGGACAAATATATAGAGATATATGGATATAGGTGTTGAAATAATTACTGAAAGACTGAGAAATACGAGGGTTCTGAAATGATCTCAGCCGGGCCTAAAATGGAATAGCATAGAACAGTAGTTCCCAACGTGGTGCGTACGCCCCACAGAGGGAGGCTGTTGAGATTTTTGGGGATATAAGGCGTGTGCTAAATCGTCGCCAATACTTATAGACTAGGCGAGATCATGTGATCTAATTCTTGGCCAATCACTGGCAGTACTGTGAGGCTGATACAATACTTAACCGACCCTACTGGTCATAATTACGAGAACATTCATGGACGACGGACATAGGATTAAATCACTGGACCTTTACCAATACGTAGGATAGGACTTATACGCTTACCAAAGGATTCCATAAGATAGGACTTTCTTTAAGCCTTTTTCAACTGGCCAAGGATAGCATTTAAAAACTTTACAGGGGCAATTTGAATTTTAAGGAGGCAATTGAAACTAACGAGTCTGGGTCCAAATTTTCAATTTTTTAGAATTATTTTCTGTTGTTTTTATTTCACTTTTTACTTTTCATAGATGGCTTGTTCATTTGAATCTTGTTTATAACAAGGTATTGGCGTTTTAAGCTTCTTCGGCTCAAATTAAATTATAAGAATTATATATTGCCACAAGGGGGTGGGTGTCAAGATTTTAGAGGTGATTTGGTGGGGCATGGAAAAAAAGGATTCGGAAATGCTGGCCTAGAGCTATGTTCTTGCGCATATTCATACGGCACACCATTTCGTAGTTGTGTTTAAATCTTTCAGAACTATTTATGAAAGAGTTAATTCCCCTTTTCTTTGCGTAGAGAATCTTTTAATTCTTCTTCTCATTATATATATATATATATATATATATATATATATATAGATAGATAGATAGATAGATAGATAGATAGATTAGGATAGGGAGAGAAGTGAAGATAATTACGGATAGACTTAGATGGAAAATCAGGCTTGTAGCGTAAGAAATAACAAAGATACCTTTTCACTCTTTCATAGATATGTAAGCATAGGTATGTGTATATACGTACATAATTTCAAAATGTTTATGATAAACTGAATTAGTATAGTACTGATAGAACAAAGATAAAAATAATATCTATATATAATGGAGATAGATTGCATTTCTGTCTGAAGCCGAAACTACGTCACGGCTTACGTCACATATTCCACAATAATCTAAAGCATTTATCAATGAGAACCTAATTTATAATCAATATAGCTTACACATAATATTTAAATAAGCACATTGATTTATATAATACTTAAATAAGCACTATGAAGTTGACGTTGTAATATCCGATGGTCTAGGCGATTTTTAACGAATCTTTCAATAAATGCATGCTTAGCTATATACATTTTTACATAGTTATTTTTATTTTTGTTTGTATCTATAATTATCTAATTTATGAAGTTTTGCGATAAATTTATCTATATACGGACAAAATTTTTACGGTAACAAAAACATAAACTTTTAAGTTAATAGAGCTATTAAGTTATATAAAATAACAAATTTTTTTTTTTTTTACTCATTCATTCAATTAAAATACAATTTGTAGAATTGTGTAAAAATATTTATTTCTAAATCTTTTTTCTTCGCATCGGTTTGTTTATTTTTTTAAAAAAGCGGTGAAAAAAAACAAAAATGATCCGTCTATTCTTATGTACCTGTTAATATATTTCATTACACTTGACTAAACTAAATGTTTGTTGACGTGTGAAAGTAATTTATGGAAAATAGTGATAGATTTCAAGTTGTGGATGAATTTTTAAACTAACTTGCAAACTTTTATTAATGTAACACCTTTTTTTAACTTTGAAAAACGTAGACCTACCAACTTATTTTTTTGTTTACATCTGTAAAAGATGTAAACAAAAAAATGGAAAAGATAAATTTTGTTTAAAAACTGTATTTTTATTATTCAGGGTAGTGTATTATCTATTCAATAAATAAAACACTGAATAATAATTAAAAAAAACACACTTCTTTTATTTTAATAAATTTTATTACGATAAAAAGGAATAGTGTTTTTTTTTTTAACTAGAGGGGTTAGGGTTAGGGTTAGGGCTTGGGGTTTGTGTTGGGGTTTATGGTTAGTTTAATGGGAAAATAAATAAATAATTTGGGTTCTGTTTTTTTCTGGGCCACCCTAACTTTGACACCTTTGCGCCAGTTTCCTTTCGAGCGGTTCCGATATGGGGGATCGATTTACTATAAACTTATACGGGGAAATGAGCACCCCAGAAAACTAAAAAAAGAATCTTTTTTAAAAATCTGATAGATTGGTGTGTAATCGATAATAATCCATTGAAGGAAAAATAAATAAATACATTTTTTTTTTTTTAGCGGTTCCGATCGATTTACGATAAACTTATACGGGGAAATGAGCACCCCTGAAAACTCGAAAAATAAATTACTTTTTTGAATTTTATTTTCAGTCTGATAGATTGGTGTGCAATCGATAATAATCCATTGAAAGAAGAAAAAAAATTAAAAACAAAAATTTTAGAGGGGGGGGTCCGAAAGTTCAGGTCCGCCAGATTTTTTTATCATCTTCTCTACAGATTTATCTATTAAAATAAAAGGAAGAATTTACTGATTATTGATTTATTAATTTTACTTGGATATTACCCCTCTAACATTGAATTTTAACTCCCACCCCCCTCAAGTTATATTTTTACAAAAGTTTCTTTTTACACCGCCCGAAGGGCGTTTTTGTTTTACTAGTATTAATAATGGAGATTCGCTTCCGGTTTTTGTCTGTAGCACAAACTACGTCACTGCTTACGTCACACTGCCTAAAATCTTCATAAATAGAATACACTCAAAATTTGGGCATGCAAGGTTAGACAGTCCTTATTGGTTTTATAAACAAGTTTTAATAAATACATACCTGGTATTTTCTATCTATCTATCTCTCTCTCTCTCTCTCTATATATATATATATATATATATATATTTAAAGTTATCAGAACTAAGTTTGTATTTAAAATTTTATTTTGATAAGTTTCTGATAAATTTATTTGATTTTTTACTCCTTTAATAAATTTGATGATTTTACTTTACTCATGATACAAACTCTCTGATATTAAATGTTCAACTCCCTCAGACAATATTTATTTTACGTCGCCCAGAGGGCGTTTTTTTATTTTGCTAGTATCACTAATATAATTTCTCACATATGAATGCGTATGTCAAAACACACATGGACACAGACACCACACATGAGGAATATCCCTCTCCCTCCCTATACATATATATATATGCGTTGTGTGTGTGTGTGTGTGTGTGTGTGTGTGTGTGTGTGTGTTCTATTCTAGACAATACTATTTGGTTCATGACTATATCGTGGTTATCTGGGCACCTCACGTGTTGTAATGTTTAGTAAGCTAGATTTGCAGACTATTGTTAGTGAACACGATTCTCACTAAACACCCTATAATTCTGGCCTTGTGCCCATCTATACTAATCTAAGCATAGTAAATAACTATATCGTGGTTATTTGAAATATCATTGTATTTCGTAACTGATTCCTGCTTTATAAACTGTTGAATATTTCTATGTATCCGCACTTAAGTGAAACCGTTAAGGTTTGAATATATGTATTTCAGATATTTCAGATATTTCTCAAAATTCCCCTCATGGTTATATTATATTTCTGAAAGCATACTCGCAAATAACACACGCTAAAGATATGGGTTATTAGCTGGAAGGTTTAACCTCTACTGCCATAACACCGACACCCACCTCTGATGCTATCGGGAAATATAGTAAAATAGAAACCATGACTTTCGGAGTGAACTTCTAACGAGCTCTTTATGCAGGTCGTTGTTTATCATTTCCGAAATGTGTAGCCAATAGTTGTGATTAGGTGGGAAAATAATGTTTTGTAACTGAAAATATGTTCTCTCCCCTACGGTGTTATTGTTCTCAATATAGTTTTGTAGTTTTAACATCGGAGTGTTCATCATATGATATCTCATCTACAATTTAATATAAAAAAAACAAACAAAAGAATCGCGAATAATATTGACTTATTATTATTTGGTTGTTTATGTTTTCTTTATTATTGAACCCTGATTCTTTTCAATGTAGTCGAAATAGAAAAAGAACAGAAAAAAAATTGCACTCGATTATTTAAGGGTATGAGTCATTTATCAAAATCTTCACATAGAAATATATCAATACGTAAATAACTTTCATTCGATTTTTAAAAGATTGTTGGCTTCTATTTTTCGACTTCATATCCATTCATATGTGTGACGTTACAACACTCTCTCCTCTACTTCAGGATAAAAGATGAGAACGTTAAAAAAATTAAGGAAAATTGACATCTGCAAATAATTCATATGAGTCAGCGAGTCCCAAACTACCCTGTCCCAAACCACCAATATATATATATATATATATATATATATATATATATATACATATATATATATATATATATTATGATAATGGTACACGGTAATAACCTACTCGAGTTTCACCATAAGGATATTCAGGGTTAAATCCACTGGATTAATCAAGATATTGATTAAGTGCAGTTTATATTTGTTATATTGTTATATCTGTTATATTTGTTATATCGCTGCCTTATCATTGTAAATCTTGTATCAACTAACTATTGTGACCTGTTTCACCGGTAATTCACCTTTTCCACAAATACCATATATATATATATATCATCATCATCATCATGTTGTGCTAGTAGCTTGGCTATCCATGACAATCTCTTGCCAAACATCTCTATCTTTCATCGTCCTCAGGAGGTCGTCTGACATCCAGAATCCACATAGAGCTAGTTACAGTAGGTCTTCGGTGGACATCCCACATTGATGAGTCCATGTACAGCTTTCCACAGGAGAATGTCACTTAAGAATTCTCCCTTGCTTCTCTGCCAGTCTTGTTCGTCTCACACGAATGGTTATTGGAATCGGGGGCTAGTGGCCGTTTAGCTGCTTTCTTCTGAAGCGTTATTTTCACGATTTGTTTAAGGTTGTACGCAAAATTCTTGTGCAACTCCCATCTAGCTTATTCTCTAGGTGCTTAGCTAGGATCCAATAGGTGCAGCCGTACAGTAGCACTGATATAAATGCGGCTTGGGAGATGTGTCGTTTTAACTTATCTGTGAGATCAGACTTCCTTATATAGCAAACCATGCCTTCCTTATACGTACATTAACATCGATATCTTTCGATGAGATATTACTATCTAAGTACGTGAATTGTTCCACCGACTTTAGAGGTCTTCATATTTCCATATTTGTTGGTAACAATCTGCGTTTTCCATGTCCCTTCGCTCTGTCTTCTCTTATCTAACAATCTCGGTTCACATATGTTTCAATATCTGTCTCATTAATTTCATCTGCCCGTACGATCCTATTTCATTCAGTTCATTTTTTTAAATGTTCTTTTTATTCAGATTATATTTCAGAATTTCACGCTATCGAATTATCAGTTTTATTTCATAACCTTGAACTTAAAAGGTAAATGGCTGATAAGCAGTTAGACAAATAAACAGACATACATAAAAACAGATAGATAGATAGATAGATAGATATTGTTTGTGTCTTTATACAAAGATTAATATGAATATTCGCAGGCAGACACATTCTCAGTAATATCAATTCCAAATATCTGTAGTTTAGCTTGAACCTCTATATATTAAAAAGCATCGTTGTAACTACGTACATATCGTACTTTTGAGTCACAAATTGTCAATACAACTGCCTATTAAGGGATCTTTCCAATCAAAAGGATAGGCTAAACAAAAGAAAGAAAGAAAGAAAGAAAAAGAGTAAGGTCGGACAAAACGAAGAGTGAAACAGAAAGGCGAATAAAAGAACTTAAGTAATATGTATTTCACCTACCCCTTCTGCCTCAGACAAGTTGTTAGACAGGGTCATTATTTTAAGCAGCATGAGTCGGTTTGAATTCACCGTTTGTCTCTTACACGGGTTTCCTAAACAATGCTAATGTAACTTACCCTGTGAATAGTGTGGTAAACATGAAACATACGTAATAGTAATATAGTATCTACAACTATATATATATATATAATATATATATATATATATATATATATATATATACCAACACCTTCATATCAGTAGGATATTATATAAGGATAATATCTTTAGCAGGTTTGTATTCAGAGTTTTCTCCTATACTGGTGACATAAAGCTGAAGAAAGCCAGTCTACCCTGCTATTTACACGAGATCAGGGCAGATTAATTGCTAACCTCCCCCAAAACCTGAAGTAAAAAAAATCTCCATGTGGCACAAGGTCACCTTTTTGATTACATTTAGTTTAACATGTTTCAACCCAGAATGATCATTCACCTAGACCGGTGATTATGCGAAAGAGAAAGAACACTATCTGCCCTTCTATTTACCCATAGCTGAAGGAGAATAATTGGATTTTTACATTTCTCCATGTTATTAGTGCTATGTGAAATGCAGAGAACCTCGATCAGGATTTGAACTCGTGTGGCCGTGTCCATTTCTTACAATGATAATCATTACACGACGTGCGCATCCATACACTACAAAATGAAGCTGTAGAACATAGAATACGTCGATTTCGCGAAGAGAAATGGATATGGACATCGACAATTACTTATCTCCCTCGTATAAACTTACAATAAACGTGATTCCATAACGCTAGACATGTTTTTGTACTCTTATAAAGGCGTTGACATTTTAAAAATCTTCTAATAGTTCAACAGTTTCACAACCAATATAGTGGATTCCGAAATGATTGATTGAATAATTAATTCCAACGGCAGGTCAATCCATCTAGGGTTATTTTACACCTAAAAGTTTGGAAATTCCGTTCATTGTACGTCAGTATTTATATTTTTTGTATTTTTTTTTGGGGGGGGCAGGGTAGTGATGTTGGTTTTGTTTTTTGGTACACGGTTCTCTCGAATTCGAATAATCTTAAACATATCTATTTGACACATAGATTTGACAATAACAGGTACAACCAATCCGAGTTCGATTTGACTTGGGAGTCATGACAATAAAAAATTCAAAGCATTTTCAATATATCCAGAATTTAATCCGAGCCATGAAATCCAGTTTAGTAATATACCCAGGACACCCCTTTTATATGGTAACCACTGCAGTGGCTAGAGTAAGTGTATTCTAAGCTCAAATAATTGGGCGTATATAAATTATTATTTGTCGTGAAAGTAAAGTAATATGCATTGCATTTTCGAATAATTTTCTCATGTTCGGTAATGGTTACTTTAACGGCTGAATGAATATTTGGCCTGTAATTTTAAGTAATGAATATTTGGCCTGTAATTTTAAGTAATGAATATTTGCCTGTAATTTTAAGTAATGAATATTAATTAAATTAGTGATTCAGAAAATTGATAAAATATTCCTAATAATTCA
Source organism: Doryteuthis pealeii (assembly GCA_023376005.1). Lineage (NCBI taxonomy): Eukaryota > Metazoa > Mollusca > Cephalopoda > Myopsida > Loliginidae > Doryteuthis > Doryteuthis pealeii. Next base: position 4,583,051 of record CM042137.1, read on the forward strand.
GCCATATTACTTTGCACTTTAAAAAGCAATTTCTTGTTAATTCCTCACTGTAAATAAGGGATTTTATATTCAACTCCCTCGGACACTTTCCGATGGAGTTTTGTTTTGAAAAGGGCTTTTCATTTTTTGATATTGGCTGAGATGAACATCCAAAACAATTGTGTAAGTGAATCTTGAGATACTAACTACATTGCTGACAATAAGTAAGACATCTAAAAGAGATAAACTATTGTCGGTTACAACTTCATACGCAGAATTTATGGTAGGTTCAATTATATTTAATCCATCAGTAATCTTTATAAAGACAAATTAAGGTGGATAGATACGAAAAAAATAAGTCTATGTCTCGAAGATAATTAGAATTACTGTGATTATTTACTTAAAAGGGTCAGATTTGAGGCATTCAAGTTAAAACGGAAAACACCATTAAGAGGTGATCATATAGGCAAACCAAACTTCTTTAAAAAGTGTTGTTGGCTTGGAAATAGCAATGTGTGGTACATAAGAATAATGCTGGCTCACTCCCCAATAGAATATAGAATATCAATATGAAAAATAAATAATTAGCAAACTTTATATAAAATCCCTATATACTAAGATACCTGTCGACAAATGCATTAAACGGTTTTGAATACAAATATTTAGCTACCCTAACTATCTATAAATCAATTAAAATTTATACCTTATGTTTTCCTTATCCTAGTTTCCCTTCTTCTAAGATGGTTGCATAACCATGATTAAAGATGTTAGTCTGTCCTAATATTTACCCAGAGTTGGAGGATGAATAGTTGGATTTATACATTTACAAAGGATATTAGCGATATATGAAATGTAAAAATCCTCGTCCAGAACTTGAACTTAGGTCTCAATAATCATTTTTACGCCGATAACCATAATAGAACGGACGCCTCTATTGTCTCAGTAAAAAAACATAAAATAACTTCTTGCTTAAAATAAATATCCGTCAACATTGTATTATGGGAAAATAAATTTTCTAATTAAAAACAATTCTAATTCAAAAATACCCTAATGTTTTTTGTTACATATTTTAAATAAGAAAAATAGCACCGTGTTGTATACAAATATAATAGAATAGAATATGTGCTGCATATTTTTTTATAAATAATATTCTTATGAATAATATTTTTCATATGAAAAATATCTGTATTGTATAAAAAACACAATAAAATAGAATATAATGAATTATGTGTTGTAATATGTTTTAATGTTTATTCTTTAAATGATATTCTTATGAATAATATTTTTAATATGAAAACTATCTGTATTGTTTAAAAACATATTAAAATAGAATGTAATGAATTATGTTTTGCAATGTTTTATAGTTGATTTTTTTAATTTTTTTATAAATATAAATTTTTCTTTGAAGTAAATTTGGAAACTCAAATGTTTTTAGTGAACAGCTCAAAAGTCTAAAAATTTGTTGAGGAATTGTATCACAATGTTGATGCAATCAACATCTCCTGCAAAGCAAAGAACATCTTGTCAATGTTGGATTTATCATTTGGATTTGCTATTTTGAACATTACCTTAAACTGAATCAGATGATATCTATAGACTCGGGACTTAATACGCATCATTTGCGAGTTAACTGGAACTAAACCATTTTCAGAATTTTATTTTCGGTATTTGGTATTACCGTTTAATATAAGACATATACCAACAGTACCCAACAAGGATCGAACGCAATACTTTAATAATGGCAGCGAAAAAAAAAATCTTACTATCCATCGTCCTACGATAGGCGCTTTTCACATGTTTTATTCGTTCACTTACTGGTATGGATGTCTGTCAATGTCACTTTTTACTACCTCAAGAGTACATGTACCGGCTATTCTTATTATCTTTTTCTTATTCTTCTTGAATGTTCTCCGTAGGGGACTCGACAGGCAACAATGAAAACCATAAAAAGATTCTGAGAAATAAAGAAAGGTCTGTAAAGGTTGCGTGTCACTTCTGTTCGAACGAAAACTGGACGATGAAGAAAAGACGAAAGAAGATGAAAAAAAAAGGAATGAAAAGAAAGGAAATCGATGGGAAATACGAAAGTGAGGCTAAAAAGAATAGAAAAAAGCTTGCTGCACCTGTCTACCTCATTTCAAGTTAATATTTTCTTTCTTTCATATTTTTTCTTAGCGTTGACTTAGACGTCCAGTTACGTACCGAGCACGTGGACACTTGCAGATGTTGTTTGGGCATGTCGCATACAAACAAACGACTGGTAGTAAAAGAAAAAAAAAAGAAGATCAGAGAAGAAGGAGCTAGATAATTTTTTTATTCACATTTCTCTTCGTATTGTGAAGTCTTGACATCTATTATGCGTGTGTCGGCGGAAGGTGTACACACGTGGAGGCAATGGGCATGCAGGGATGTCCTTGGAATTGGTCCTAGATTTGTTTTTATTTCTGTTTGGCTTCCGTGTCTGCATGCCGGTCGGGAAAGGGTGGAGTGTTTCGTGGCCAAATGAGTCATCCGCGTATTGCATGTTACAAAGTGAAAGGCAACACACACGGACTTTAAAAGGAAGAAACAATCGCCAGTGTCATTCATTTACAAACATATGTTTCTTTCAATCCGTCCCACGTACAAATCACAGAGAAAGTCAACTCCCTAGGTTTCCATCTATCAAACAATGTCTATCTATCTGTTGGTTTGCTTCTCTCTCTCTCTCTCTCTCTCTCTCTCTCTCTCTCTCTCTCTCTCTCTCTCTCTCTCTCTCTCTCTCAGTCCGTAGAGCGTTCGGCTAGAAACCACAAAGTTCCTAGTTCGATACCGGTCTTCGCCAACTCAGTGTATGAGTAGCATAGGGATCTGTGCGGTAAAGTAAGCAGCTGATGGTAGGTGTGGCGCTCCACCTCAGATGCTAAAACAATCTCCTTGGTCTAGCGCTATTGAAAAGGGATAGACTCCCTCGCTGACTGGATGATACCGACTTTAGGCCTCCCGTCGACTTTACTTACTTATATATAAAATAAAGGTTTATAGTTTGCTTGAAGCATTGTATATATGTGTTTAAAATAGAAATTAGAAGGCAATTGACAATGCAATTGAATAGGTGATGAAAATGATGTTTATTTACCTGTTTCTTAAATATTTTCGGGATAAATCCCATCTCATTTAACTACGCCTAAGCGAGGCTGAATTTGCCATAGTCAAAGAATTAAAAGAATTTCGAAAAACCATATTCGAAATTGTACGCGCGCAAGCTCGAACAGGCCGACGATTCACCACGGAAAAACCCGAACATTTTCAAATTCACTGCAACATCCGGCGTTCCTTTATTTAACTTAATAAACAACAAACGTTTGCACCAGCGCCGTAAGATAAGTACTAAAGAAAAACACAAGTAGTTCTAAAACCTTTTAAGAAGGGATTTATCCCGAAAATATTTAGGAAACAGGTAAATAAACATCATTTTCATCACCTATTCCATTGCATTGTCAATTGCCTTCTAATTTCTATTCTAAATATATATATATATATATATATATATATATATATATATATATATATATATATAAATGAAAGAATGAACAAATAAAAGGTTTAGATTTTATTTATTTACATGGGAACAATTTTTACAAACAATGGTTTCCTGCTAACGCATTCGTCGGGTAAACGAAATAGTTTTTTTTTAATGATAGAAATTGTATAAATGGTTAAATATGTGCGTTTTTTTACTGTATTCTCGTGTTGCATGTTTACGTGTTTACGTGATGTCGAATGCGCCTTTTGTTTGTACGTGTGCGTATTTTTGTTTGTGCGTGTGCGTATGTTGTCAAGATATTGAGCACTCTTCTAATAACACTGTACGTTGGATTACTACTGCTTTTTCAAGTATAATAGTGCCAACCATACACACTAATAAGATATATATATATATATATATATATATATATATATATATATATATATATATATATATATATATATATATATACGCCGAGGAAGGACCTTATTTTTTGTATGCTTAATGATTTTATAATTTTCAATTATTATTATTTTATTTTATATCTAAACTAATAATTAATAGAATATATGTGTACATGAACAAACTCCTGGCCGAAACACGTGTTAGTAATCATATTAAATCAATTTATCCATTCAGCATTTTCTTTCCTTTATTTATTTTTCCTTTCAACATATCGTCGGATTCATTTACATTTTCAACTTACATATATATGTATATATATGTGTGTGTATGTGTGTGTGTGTAAGTATATAAGGGAGAAAATAATGTGTTCAGTTGGATGAATTCTAATGCAGGATCTGACTATATATATATATATATATATATATATATATATATATATATATATATATATATATATATATATATATATCATCAGGTCACGCTTAAAACACGGATACCCAAGATTTTTAAAAAAATTAAGCTTTTTCAATCTTTGTATAATCATCTTTAAACGTATATATATTATGACTATTTTCTGTATGATATAGATGAAATGCCTTAGAATCTCAATAGTCTCTCGTGACTGGAAACCCGATTGAAACTGTCGAAACATTTGAAATATATTGTTAATGCATTCTTTAAAACAAGAACGCAACAATAAAGATGAGATACTATTCTTGTTGGTTTATTTGAATTTTAAATCTCATTTTTCAAGTTTATTTACCCTTACTTCGCCAAAAAACAAACAGCGCAATTGATTATTCAATATATATTTGTGTTCGGAGAGGCACTCTCGAAAAGGGCAAATAAATTCATATACTACTTTGGTTTGCTTTAGGGATGGTTTAGGGGAGTTTGTGTTATTTTTGACGAGCAGGTTTAATGTTTTAAATTTTATGCAGTAGTTAATCAGTTTTTGTAAAAGTTGGTCCATAGGTTTTATGTGTCGGTATATGATGTTGGTTATTACTTGTTCATCATAAAACAAATCAAATATTAATACCTACATTGGTAATACTACCGCAACACTCCCCTGTTGTCTTACATACCACCTCTAGTATACTAGCGCCATAAAACAACATCTGATTACAAAGCATACAAATTCACATCCTCTGACATAAGAAAACTTAAATTGAAAATACCAACATTGATTATAAAAAATTGCCCCCCCCCCAAAAAAAAACAAACAAAAAAAACACAACAAATTCTTGACGCGATTTGAATATAAAACAACAAACCTAACATCAATTAAATAGCATTTAATACGGCAATAGCATACTAAATATTTTCAATAATTAACACAGTAATCTGAGCAACACTCAAAACCTCATACGTCAGCAAACGCGAACATCAAACACAAATACGCATATTCATACACGCGCGGATGTGATCATGACGTCGCGCTTCTTACGTGCGTTCATGTGTGCGTGCATGTCATCATACGCACAGGTACGAACAGAACAGGCGCATCCGACATTATCCATAGCACATGCAAACACTTAAACAAACAAGTAACACGCGGATACAGTTAATCAAACGCACACATTTGACCATATTTATATCATTTGTATCATTCGTTTCCTGAAGATTGCTCAGCTTGAAAAAATTAAGCACACACAAAAAGAAACCAATTGTAGCTAACATGTTCCCACGTAAATAAATATAGAAATATAAACCTAATAAGTATGTATGCATGTATGTATGTATTTATTTTGCCCCGCTCCCACAAAAAATCACTACTGCATCGTTCGTCCGAAACACTACCATTCCTACAACCTCCCCCTACCAATTGTTATTACCTCCCACTTCCAATTTCTACGCTACTACTCGTTCTCTTTAAAACGAGACACGGAACATACCATCAGTTTCCTACCTGATGATGGCAAACTGTATTGCCGAAAGCGCTCGCAATGAAAACTGTTACACCAGTTCCACCCTGACACCAAACAGATGGCCCGAAAATGAGAAAGGATCGAACAAAAACTTTCCGAAAAGAATTGCCTGTACAGTTTAACACAACATATATATATATATATATATATATATATATAATATATATATATATATATATATATATATATATGAATAGGCTTGTTTATTTCCGAAGACTCTAAAAACAAGAACAAATGATACGTATGTTAATTCTATATTTCCTACATTCAAAGTAGTTCATGTTTTTCTGTAGGGAGCAACATTAGCTCTACCTAATCTAACTGTTCGTGAAATCAAACAACACAAGACCATTCCTATCAACAACCTACACCCGTTGGCTAGAAACCTTTGTCCATTTTTAATGTCACTTTTTTACTTCGACTTATACGTCTACTTAAAAAATAAAGGAAAGGAAAAGTAAGAAACCTGTCCCTGATACATTTCGCCATCCAATGTGCAAGAGACTTCTATCTCTAACCGACCTTCTCTTTTCTCTTCTGTAAAGCTTTGAAGCACAGCAACACATTCCCAGCGGCCGTACAAGCCCAGATGCGGCTTTCAAGAGAGCCACTCTCTTGATTGACTTGTCCGACCATCCTTTCCTTTTCTTTTATATTGTAATCGTCACTTGATTTTTTCCCCTTCACTTTTCATATTCACGTCCTTGTGTTTGTCGCTTGAATCCGATGAATCCTTGACCCGATGGGTCGGAGTTACGTCCCTTGAAGGCTGATTGATTAGCTTCTGAGTCGTCCCTTGTATTATTCTCAAGCATGTTCTCATTTCGCTTCTACGTAATCTTCGGTTTTTTTTTCTTTTTGTTTAAGTCGCTTTTTTTTGTTGGATGAATATTCTTTGTTATAGTGACTCTTTTGTTGGGTTGATATTTTCCCTATTTTCTGTAATTTCTTTTTATTATTATTATCTATTCATTGTTATAGTTATATCTTTTTTGCTTTCTAGAATATTACTTTTGTTCTTTTATGTGTTCTTTATTACAGCTTAAGAGTTTATTTTCATATCTCTTCTATTACTTTATATCTAACTATCCAATATTTCATTCTTTTCGATGCTGGGGTTTACGTTTATTTTTTTGTAATTGCATCATTATTCATTTATATTATTTCATTATATACTTATTTTTCTTTTCATAAAATGTTGATATTTTGTTCTTTTCCGTAGATTTCATTAGTTTTGTTTCTTTTTCTTTATTGTTAATAGTTTTTTCTTTGGACATTAACGTTATTTTTTGCTTATTTATTTTAGATGTCAATTTCCTCCTTTATTTCTTTCTTTCAGTATTTCTGTTGATCTTTCTTCGTTTATTTATTTAATTGTTTATTTATTCATTTCTATTATTCTATATTTCTTTCTTTTCTTCTCAATATGTTCTTTCTTTCTTTCTTTCTTTCTTTCTTTCTTGTGTCATTTTCTTTCTTTTTTCACCCTTCTATTTCTTCTTCCTTTCTGTTTTAATCCCCCTTTTGTTTCTACCATTTTTATTTATTTATTTATTGTCTGCTTCGATTCTTTTTATTTCGTTCCTTTTTCATTCCGTATTTTTTCTTTCTTTTACGTATAGCCTGTCCTTTTTTCATAGGCAAGATCTATCAACAGTTTGAGCTAGAGACATACAGACATACAGGTACAATAGGTACGTAGATACAAACAAGCTTAGTAATATGTAGAAGATTTGGGTCAATCAGATATATTTACACACGTTCCTGGATGCTACTGAGATTCTTTCAAAGAATATCATTATTCGAATTTATATTAAAACACATCTCTATCTCTATCTCTATCTCTTTCTCTTTCACCTAATCTCTTTCTCTCCGTCTGTCTGTCTGTCTGTCTGTCTATCTGTCTCTCTCTCTCTCTCTCTCTCTCTCTCTCTCTATATATATATATATATATATATATATATATATAATCAATAATATTGATATTATGGATATTAACTCATAACTATAAGTTTCATGCTTACGCAATCATCAGAATTTGTCATTTATTCTCTATTCATTTTATATATATATATATATATATATATATATATATATATATATATATATGTGTGTGTGTGTGTGTGTGTGTGTGTGTGTGTAAGGTATCCAAATGACTGGTAGTAAGGTATGATTTTTTTATTTCATTTGAATATTAAATATTAGATTTATATATCAAATTCTAACGTAGATTAACTTGAAGATACCCCCAACCTTTTTGATCATTAAAAAAAGTTTATAAAAAAAATATAACAAAAGACTTAGAATTTTTGCATTATAAAACTGTGACACGTTTTTTAAAAAAACTCCCTTTCTTCTCCGGATTATTGGATTATATATATATATATTATATATATATATATATATATATATATATATATATATATATCGAGAAAGAGAGAGATATATAGATATATAGAGAGAGGGGCGAGACAGATATTTTATGTCTTAATACAAAGACACAACACACACACACACACACACACACACACACATATATAATATATATATATATATAGAGAGAGAGAGAGAAGAGACAGACAGAGAGACAGAGACAGAGAGGCGAGAGATGGGGGAAGAGAGAGAGAGAGAGACAGAGAAAAAAGTCACATAGGGAGAGACAGAGGATATATATATATATATATATATATATATATATATATATATATATATATGTGTGTGTGTGTGTGTGTGTGTTGTTGTTTCTTATTTTCTTTGTTTACCTAACTACATAGCTCACCCTGTTGGCTTGGACAGACAAATAAACTGACTGCATCTCTGCATAGGAGTAAAATTCCCCGAATGTGCCCACCTATTAAGCGGGGATGGTGGCGCATGCTGCTTATGAACGGAATCCTAGTGTCTGAGCAGTCCATGACATGCAACACTCCAGTTGGACTTACTTAGTCTTGGTGGTTGGTCGGGATGGACCCTCCAATTAATCGGCTGGTCACATCAATCCCTAGCGCCCTATGATTTCCTCAAGTTAAATATGTATTTGATAGTACAGGATCACTAGATTTATGTCTATTCCAACCGTTTTAGTTTGAAGTGAACATAGAAATATCAACCAGAAACGTTTGACATTTAGTATTCATTATTTTGTTCCTTCTCGAGAGTCACAAGATATTTATTTTTATTGCACTTGCTTCACCTATGAATCATTGTCATGGAGACAAGGATGAGAAATATCACCGATATGACGTCAATCAAAATGTTACCGGTCCCAAGTATCTAAATTAATTTGGATTTTATCTTTCTGGGAGCAGCATTTCTTTTGTCTATAATGACATTCGTTAAGCAATAGCAGCAGCAACTGCTGCTCTTATAAGGGAACTCCCCATGGCTTTGTGGCTAACGTGCTCGACTGCAACATCGTTGTCAGTTAAAACTCCAGTCGTGCTATTGCATTCACGTTTGTAATAGTACCCATGAGAAAGGCATGAACCCAATCATTCCTCAACTATGGGTTAAGTAGTACCACTGTTGTATACCCTTTTCATTACTTACTTCTATTCTTTGATATGTTAAGTTCTTATAGGGTGGACTTCTCTTGGGTGCTTCGTGTCTGGTCTTTCATTGGGGATTTCTCTTTATCAGAAGCCCTGTGTCATTGGTAGTTTTTTCGATAATAACACAAGACTTCGATTTACTTTGATCGTATTTTATTCTCGAAATCCCTCACCAGACTAACTGCGCAGATCGAGTTGGAGCGTGTATAACACGACACCACCGTCGTGGTTTCTCGCCGACTGACTTAATCTATTTCTAATCTAAAACGGAAGAGGGTAGTCTCCACCGATTCTCACGGTATCCACCGGAAGGAAGGATCAGGACAGGTCAAGCCTTGTCATTCAAATCCTTCAAGGCCATGGGCTGCAGCTTATAACGGCCATTTTGATTTCTACACTATTGCACATAAATATTAGGTATCTAATAATTATGTAACACCACTACAGTTCCTTTACAAAGATGGCTTCCGTATATAAACCACGAAGGCTAATATTTCATAAACTAAACTGTAATAGAAGTTCCTGGGGCGTAGTGACTCAGGGGCTGGACTAGACCTTCATGAGTAAATGAGTTCGAAATCCTATCGTACTATATCATTTATTTGCGACTAATATTCTTGGAAAAGGTATGAGAGGCTTCATCCTCGTAGTGATGGAATAATTTGCATCACTACTGTCCTTATACATATTTACTAACCGTTCCGCACGAGTAGGATGTTACACAAGGTTAATTTCTTTAGTGGAGTTATACCCTTTGCCTACCAATTCTCACGGCTGTACAAAGTTCCCTTGGTATTTTTCACTATCTATTCACCTCGGACTCATTGAAATGAGTTGTCGTCGTCGGTGTGGCCTAAAGTCAGTCTCAGCCAGGCAGCGAGAGAGTCTATCCCTTTTAACAAGCGCTTGACAAAGGAAATTGTTTTTGGCGTCTGAGGCGAAGTGCCACTCCTGCGATCAGCTCCGCATTTTACCGAACAGATCCCTGTACCACTCATACGCTGCGTTGGCGAGGGCCACTATCGAACCCAGAACATTGTGGTTCTTAGTCGGACACTCTACTGACTAAATAAACTCCTATTATTATTTACAACTCCTTCTGCTCATTTATAATGAGAGTCGCTGTCAGTGGTTTATGGTAGAATCGTAGTGGTGGAAGAGCCGCCTTGAGCGGTTTAAAGTAGGAAAAGTGTTAACAGATTTAAATTTAAAACTTGCATATTTTTTGGCTAAACATAAAATATTTTTATCATACAAACCTCTACTTAATACGCTTAAATAGTAAATCGTCGGGGCCTCCTAAAGTCGGTATCAGCCAATTAGCGAGAGAGTACATCCCCTTTTAACTTGCGCTAGACCAAGAAGATTATTTTAGCGTCTGAGGTGGAGCGCCACACCTATCATCAGCTCCTTACTTTACAGCACAGATCCCTGTGCTATTTATGCGCTGGTTGGCGAGGATCGCTATCGAACTAGGAACCTTGTGGTTTCTAGCCGAACGTTCTACCGACTGAGCAAACCCGGCCCCTAAATACGCTTAAAATATGAACTATTCAATTTCAGTTATACATGTTTTATACCACGATAAAGATCTGGTAATAAATGCGTCAATATCTTCCATTTTTAAAAAGATTACAGTGATCATTACCCTTTAGAGACCCTTTAAACCGTAGCCACACCATGTCTGTGACGTTGTTATAGTTTCGATATCAAGTAGGTTTTATGAAATAGAGTTGCTAGCCATACGCAATTTAAGTGTTTTTTTATTCTTTTTTATTTTCATTTTATTTTTTTCATCTCGAAGACTGGTTGCCTTACTAAAGCAAAAGAGACCAGTATATCTTACAATTTACTCATAATTGATGGACCATTTTGTTCTGTATGTGAACTCAAATGAAACAGAGATCATAGGATTTAATCAAGATGATGTCATCTCCTCATTAAAGGGTACGCCTCTGAAATTAGCTGAAAAACTATCCTGCAAAATCTACAGCTCTAAGATACAATTGGGTGCTTCATCAGTAATGTTCTTTTGTCATTGGGGGTTTCGGGTATTTTTAACATACTCCTCGCTTAAGTGACCCGAGTGTAATTCATCACGTTTCAACCTACATGCAACATAATTGTTTGCCAGCACTTACCTACGTTGCTCTCGGCTTAAAAAATGGATTCAGGTTTCGTCCTTTTTTACATGTGTTCAGATTGTGATAGGCCAATGAGCAATTATTTTCGGTCTTATATATATCTACTTAAAGTGAGGTTCAAATAGGCATAGTTATAATATGGACTGCCATTGGCAGGTTACCGACCCTATAATAATAGGATGTGTCTCATAAAATAAAGCAGGAAATATTCCAAGCTGTAAGCTTTGATACTTGGTGGGAACTACAAAATGATGTTGCATATCAGTTGGAACCTGTCGAACAGCGGTTGTACGGCCACGTTTCCAATCTCTCAAATTATTCAAGAAAGGTGAAGATGAGATTCTGGTCACTGCCGGAGAAAATAAGGACGCATCCAAAAGTGATATTTTTTTCTGACGCCATTGATCTGAACAGAATAGTTTTTGTCGACAAGCAACATCTTACATTTCTCTGTTCGGACACTGGATGCCGTCAAGAGGACATAAAAGTGCGAGAGAGAGAGAGAGAGAGAGAGAGAGGAGAGAGAGAGAGAGAGAGAGAGAGAGAGAGAGAGAGAGATTCAAAAGAATCTGTTCTGTCGGTACACTTTGATGATCATGATCATGACCATCATAATCATGATCATAATGGATTGTAAAAGTTAGCGGTTACCAAATTATGCATTTACTTTTGTGAGATACATATCGAATATGAAAGCAGAAAAGAGGATTATTTAATATTTATGTTCGTCAAGAAAATGTATATATAATATAAGCTTTACTGCCTGGCAGGTCCAAAGGGTACATTTTAGCGCCCTTGCGAGAGAACTTCTAAAAGCACTTTCTTGGTCAATGCTTATCTTATTGTGTCCTCCAAGTACAGAGAGGTCAATTATCTGTCCTTCAGATTTGTCTTTTGACGGTATTAAGAGGTAGAGTGACAGTCTTTAAAAAAAAGAAAAGAACAACAACAACGTTGCCCATTTCACCTACGCCCCTTAATGTTGTCGAAAGGCAATTCCGAATGGCATATAATCGACAATTCCGAAAGGAAGAAAAGCGCGAAAAACTTTCTCCCACTCGCTTTCCAACCATCAAGTAGTGATGATAACAAAAACCTTTACTTCCTTCCATTCCCGGGTAACGACTAGGGAGCTGTGAATTAAACCCTACCACGTTAAAAATTCCTTCCAAAAAATTTGCAGTATTCATTAACGTTATCATATCTTCAAAAAGCTAAGAAGACCGTATATTCTTGAACATTTTAAATCATCATCATCATCATCATCATCATCATCATCAAGGCATGCTGACAGCCACAAGTCACGGTAAAAGCCTCAGTTCCCGCTAGATCACTGAAGTTAAGCAGCGATGAGCAGGTTCAATCCATAACTGGGTGGCCACTTAAGCAACAGTTGGTACTGTAAGCAATCCGAATCCTTTACTTATCAAAAAAGGTTTGATTCAGCTTTTAATGAAACGTAAAGTGTTCGTACGCCGTAAAACAAAACAACCAACTAGCCAACCAGCAAACCAAATAAAATGTATTATATCCCCCAAAATCAAAGCTGACCGCATCTTCTAGAAGCATTTCAATCATCAGTAGCAGCTCGGAAGAATTCTCGTTTTATTTTATTAGATGGAAAATTGATGTCACCATACGCTTATGTAAAGTATAGACTGCTATTGACAGGTTAAAAACACATTTGGAAGAAAAAAAAGCTTTTCAATAATTCTGACTAAAATAACCATGAACAAATAACATTTCTCAATACGTAGGTTTAAAAGTATTACTTACCAAATCAGTACCCAGAGCTATTGTCTGGGACTGTACAATACGCTGATCACCACAGAAGAGGCTTAACCCCTAGACCAAGGAGATGGTTTTAGTATCTGAGGTGAGGCGCCACACCAACCGTCACCTACCTACTTTATCACACAGATCCAAGATGTGCTACTCATGCGCTGAGTTGGTGAGGGCTGATATCGAACTCGGAACTAACGGCTTAACCTGACCAATTCTAGTTCAAATTATCACAAATTTTAACAGCATGTGTACAAACAACTCAGAATTCTTGTCCAATGTTTTCTGTTATTTTCAACTATAGAAATATCTGTTGGAATTGTTTTGGTTATAAGGCGTGTGCCAGATGTTCACTTCTAATTATAGACTCGTCGATAACCATGTGACCAACCTATTGACCAACCACTGCAGTATTCTGCTGCTGATATTATTATTTATACTGGCTGATTCTAATTTTAGCTACTCATTACTACTTAGATCTTCTTGGACGACGGACCATAGGATTCTATATCACAGGACTTATTCACTTGCCAAAGGATTCTATAACTCAGGACTTACTTACTTATTTACTTTAAGTTCTTTACAACTGGCCAAAGATGGCGGCCAGATACTTAGTAATATCATTTACAGGAAAAAAAGACATTGGACAGAATTTTTAGTTGTTTCTACGTAGTAAAATCTGATTTAAACGAGAATTAGTCACGTTACCCAATTATGAAATGATAGAAACTTTTCCAAAACACCATGTACATCTAAAATAATAGAAACGTTTTTGAAACATTATATATATTCAACATGGCGCCTTTTTTAATATTAATTTTATTTTAGTTTTCTGGCGTTACGTACACACGTAAAGACAAACAAATGCACACAAATCTACTCGTACATACAACAACATACTATGAGCGTCCCGTCGTGGTGTAATAGCTAGTAAAGCTACTCTTGCATATCTATTATTACTGGATAGCGACTTCGATCGTCGTTGGATGCCCCGGTCTTGCGATCTTGTGTCATATCCTATCCGTAACGAACGGGTTTGATAAATACCTACAACAACATACTGTGTTTTATGAGTTGTAAAATGACTTATTTTGTTTGATATTCAATTATTTATAATATTGTGTTATATATTGTATGAATAATATAACACAATATTATTTATAATTGAATATCAAACAAAATGACCATATCTACATACTAATAACATGCAATTGTATTTATATATATAAAAGTCGTCAGGGCGGCCTAATGTCGGTATCAGCCATGCAGCGAGGGAGTATATCCCCTTTTCACTAGCGCTAGACCAAGGAGATTATTCTTACCGTCTGAGGTGGAGCGCCACACCTACCATCAGCTCCTTACTTTACCGCACAGATCCCTGTGCTACTCATACGCTGAGTTGGCGAGGGCGGGTATCGAAATAGGAACCTTGTGCTTTCTAGCCGAACGCTCTACCGACTGAGCTAACCCGGCAACAAAATTACGGTTTACAGTGTAAACGGAAAGGATAATTTGCATATTGATATTATAAATTTGATTTTAATAATTATGTGCTTAGTATTTTGATTTCTAATTGTTTTGTTTTATCTTAATAAATATGAACAACAATCTCGGGAATAAATCTTAAAAGAAATATATTACAAGAAGAAATAACTGTAATTTTATTCTTTACTTCCTATTTTAACTGAATAGTTAAATAAGAAAAATTTTGCAATGAAAGACGGGAGTGATGGAAGAGTAAGTTTCAGTTGTTCTATTTTTCGATTATACCCCCACTCTGTTTCAGCACGTTAGTACGAACGTCAAACACGAAATCTATTATCTGAATATTAAGTCCTTTGCAACAACTACAAATCTAAGAACAGATCAAATTATCTCAGAAAATAAATCAAAAATATTAGGCAATGATAAAATAACAGGCAAGACATCTTGTTTTCAACATTATTTGCGATCAATAGTGAAAGAGACTCAAAAATATGTTTCGTTCATGTGCCAACTCGAAGAATATACCAATGAAACGTTTAGTTGTTTTTATTTTTATTTTTATTTATTTTCTTATTTTCTTATTTTCTTATAGCCTCACTTTGAGATGTAACATTTACAAAAGACTCCTACCAAACGAAATAAGTATTTATGAATATATAATTTGGAAACTTTGAAGGAAATATTGGTTATCAGTTAATAAATACGCAGAGAGGTCTTGGAGGAATAGGTAAATCAGATCAGGAAGGCAAGTAATCATTCCACTAAGTTTTGGCGCGCCTTCCCTGCCAAAAGAACGAGTTGCAGACGGACATTAGGCTGTTGACACTCACCTCCATTCAACAACTATGATACCACCACCTTTCTCTTTCTTTCTTTCTTTCTTTCTTTATTTATTTATTTATTTCGTTCTTTTTCGTTCCTTCTTTCTTTCTTTCTTTATTCATTTCTCTTAGTCATACTTTGTGTGTATGCATTTTGACTAATTTCCTCTTTTCATCATTTTTTAGTCATCTACTATCTGTTGCTATTTACTAACAAAATAAAAATAAAATAAGCCGTACTGATTACTGTAAGTTTTCGTACTCGCTTATTATTATTTTTAATGACTTTTATATTTCTATATTTGTTTTCACTTCTGAAAATCCGGTACTCTAATTATTTTTTCATTATCATAAATATTAGCCAGTTCCTCATAAATCGTACACATATAGTGTCTATCAAATTTTACTGGGGATCAAGTGGCAGCACCTTTTCTTAATTATTCAGCCGCCTTGACAGTAAGATCTAGAATACGTCAACTGCGTTCTCTGCATTTAAGTAAGAGTTTCACCGACACCTACTTTTCTCTCCTTCTCTCTTTGTTTGTTTGTTTGTTGTTTTCTTTCTTTCTTTCTTTCTTTCTTTCTTCCTTCCTTCCTTCCTTTCTTTCTTTGTTATCCTTGTTTATTAATTTCTATTTGTTATATTATATGTGTATGTATGATTTCTCTGAATGTTTTAGATGAGGCTTGATGATTAGTATTATCTCCGTTATTAGGACTATTGTCCTCATCTTCATTGTTATTTGTACAACGTTTCGGCCGATATTCCCCCCGGCCTTCTTCATGTATTTCTTGTCAGACTCGGGAACCTTCTTTTCGAACTCGGTAATTTTCTTGTCGTAATCGGGAGCCATCACGGAACTTTGAACTTAGCCCTTTATTCAATCCATGGGGGTATCCTGTTCTCATTCCGCTAACCATAGCTGGGGTAGGAGTTGTGTTAATTATTTTTCTATGTTACTGCCGCTACTCATGATTGAACCCGGAATCCAGAGATAACTGTCACTTAGAACTGTCTTAACCTAACTACCTTATCCACTAGGCCATGTGTCCAATTGGAAACGTTGAACAAATAACAATAAAGATGAGGACAATAGCCTGAATAATGCAGATAATACTAGTGTATGTATGACTTTTCTCTACTTAATTCTTTTATGAGTTTTAGTAATTTTCTATCTGTTGCTATGTACTAACAAATAATGTATTATCAAATAAACTTATGCCGAACGGATTACTAATAGATTTATTACTTAGCTATTATTATTTTATAGTATTGCTATGTTTTCACTTCTGAAAATCCGGAACTTTAATTTTTTTTATCATCATAAATAGTACTCACTTCCTACTACATTGTACACCATTAGAGTCAATCTAATTTTACTAGGGATCAAGTGACTGCACGTCTCCTTAATAGTTCAACTCCCTTGTCGATGTGGCCAAGAATACAACTGCATCACCTGCTGCGGAGTAAAAAAAGAAAAAAAAAAGAAAAAAAAGTAAAGTAGGCAGCGTTGGCTATTGTAGTATCAGCCGGACAGCGAGCAAGTATACTCCCTTTTTCCTTGCGCTTGGGAGATTTTTTTGTGTGTGTTTGAGGTGGGTTGCCACACATACTATCAGCTCCACACTTTACTGTACATATTCAAGCAGTGCTACTCATGCGCTGAGTTGCTAAGGACCGGTATCGAACATGGAACCTTGTGGTTCTAAGGCAGATGCTCTACTTACTGAGCTAAAACCGGTCATTCTAAACCGAGAGTCCCCCTAAAATATGTTCTCGCTGTATGACTGTGAACTGCATCTGATGGGTTAGTTCTGAAGCTATAGGGAGACGGAAGTTGCATTTTTAGTTTTGATTTCTACTAAGGCCACTCAGACTCAGATTGGTAGTACCTGTTAGCGTCCTACGTATGCGTTTTTCCCTACCTTTCCGCTACCAAGTGGGAGTAATGCAAGGTCGAATTTAAAGGGAAGTACAACTGGTTTGAATTCAGCTTTTTCCTTCTTCGAAATTGGTTGCCATAACAAAATGAAAGAACCCAGTCTGAAATACTATTTACCTTTATCTGGAGAGAAGAAACATTGGATTCGTACCTTTTCGAATGTTATTAGCGCGATGTGAAAAAAAACATAGCTTAGTCCAGAATTTGAACTAGGATCATCGAGACCAGTGTTCTATGACTATAACCGTTGCATACGGACGCCTCTATGTAATGGCCAGATAGATGTATTTACCTGTTTAAAATCGTTACTATACATTATTGTGGTTTATTATTGGTGACCACAATTCTTAAGCTGATTTTTGGCATAAGATAGCCCAATACGTTATGACATGTCATAAAAACAACAAATAATGAATAGTTGGATATTTACTTCAAAAGTCTCGGGGTAGTTTGTCAGTGCTCTTTTTTGAAATATTTCTTCTATATTTTTGTAAAGATATCTGTAATTTTCTGTACTTATGAGCACGACTAGCAAGATCTGAATTTATATCAAGCCTTACGCACTGAAAAACAATGGCCTCTGCTCAAACTACTACCCACCCTGCTGGATGGAGCAGTAAAATACAGCAATTGTACTTCTGTAGAGGGGTTACCCCCCACCCCAATGAGGCCACCTGTTGGCCGTGGGTGGAAACCCGTGATGCTTAAGGACGGAATTCTGGTTGCTGAGCAGTTCATATTCCACAATTTCTAATTAGTTTTCATCTTCAGATTGAATAGTTAAAAAAACTTCCCGTGCATTTTACAGCCACCCCCATGAACAACAAGACTCGAAGAAAAAATGAATGAAACTTTACATATTTTTTACTGTATTAAGAATAGGAAGTATCAAAATATCACACGAAAAGTGTGTTTGTTTTACAGTCTTTAAAACGGGGGAATTTTATAAATTAAAATCTGTATCTCTCAAAATGGCGAATATTTGCCTTTTTTCACTCAATGATACACTCTTTTTAACGGGATTTATTTCATTATTATAACTATGAAATACATAGAATTTTTTATATATAAGTTCAGGCTCTGCTGGTATCAGCTGAACAGCGAGGGAGTCTATCCCCTTTTCACAAGCACTTGATCGTGTTTTTTATAAAAAAATTTAAAAAGTTTAAATAATGGGAAGGTGCTGTCTTACCGATATTTAGGTCATACCTAATAAAAAAAATGATACTTTTTTCAAAATATTTTAAACTAAACGCCCCTAATGTACTCCAACGATTCTACCTTTTTGGCCGACTCTGTATATTATTTGATATCATATATCTAATATTATATCTGATTCTTCGTCATTAACATTATTTTTTGTATTCGGATGTGTTGCCTCAAGAATGATAAATTGTTTTGTATGAGTTCAAAGTAACACACTAAATCTAAAGCAGGAAGAAACATTGAGTTGGCTTTGGGGAAAGAATCGTCAATTTTCTTTAATTTTTGACATATGCAGTTGACACGATATATTAAAGAGAGTTCAAACTTGAGATCTCTCGATTCCCTTTTCCGTTACACACGTTTTTATGTAGAACGGTCTAACCTTTACTAGAGGGTCCTATCATGTTTGCAATAAACATGTAACTATTTACAACCGAATGTACTCGTATCACTGATCCAGAAAGGGATATATATATATATATATATATATATATATATATATATATATGTGTGTGTGTGTGTGTGTGTGTGTGTGTGTGTGTGTGTGTTAGTTGTTTAAATAATAGGAAACTACTAAATCAAAGATCTGAGGTTCTCAATAGTTGTAAACATAAACAAAACATGGCTTCTTCGTGATGTAATGTAGGGTATATATTAGAACTAGAGTAGTAGGATTCAAATAATATTGATAATAAAAAAATAAAAATAAATAAATAAACAAATAAATAAACAAATAAAATAATAGATTTAAACGGTGTTCTGTGTTTTGTCTTTTTCTTTGTTTTTTTATTGGTTAGTTTAGTCTTTTGTCTTTTTTATTGGTTAGTTTAGTCTATGCTAATTCATTTGAGTCTAGGTGGAAGGTGTTGTATAAATATGAGTTTGTTCCAAATCTCTTTAGTCGGATCTTAGTCCTGAAGAGCACTAAGCGAAACTTTTAGTAGGTTTATCTGACTCATTAGATTTATATATATATATATATATATATATATATATATATATTATGCTACTGACAGCGTATATATATATATATATATATATATATATATATATATATACGCTGTCAGTAGCATATATATATATATATATATATATATATATATATATATATACACGCTTTCAGTAGCACACCCAATCGCAAGATACTGTGTTCGATACTGGTCCCCATTAACTCAGCTCATGAGTAGAACAGATCGGTTAATCTGATCTGTGCGTTAAATTGGTGGAGCTGATGGTAGGTCTGGCGCTCCACTTCAGCAAAAACAATTTCTCAAGTCAATAGCGAAAAAGGGTTAAACTTCCTCGCTTCCACTCCGCCAACTTTACTTACTTTTACATTTTCCCCATTCTTTTATCAGCTCGAAGTGAAAATAGTACTTTTATTATTTCGTCGACTATCTACTCTCCCTTCTCAATCTTTTCTCTCTCTTTCTCTCGAGTTCATTTCGCTCCATCTTAGTACACTGCTATTTTTTATTTATTCTTGTCTCCTTTCCAATATTCTAATCACTTCATACTTTACTATTCATCATTTTTTGTTAAAGACTTTCGCATTTTTTATCTTTATCTACCTATCTCTACTATTCAACTTTTGGTCAACAACAATTTCACAGAAATCTTATCAGCGCTTCTTACAACTCTAATCTCTTCTTTTGATCACATGACCACAATTTTCCAAGATGGCGATCTTCATTTGACCAAACATCATGGGATTTCGTTGTGCATTAGTAATCACCACGGCGAAAGGTAGCGGATAAACTAATTATCTCAGAGACCGGTTAAAGCTAGCTCTAATCCGCTGCTGGGAACTTATGAAAATTGTTAAAGATAATTACTTTTTAAAGATAAATTATATTATTGGAGTGCGCACTGTTGTGAGGAAGTTGAAGATATGAAAATGAGTTAGTTGCGGTAGTTGAAATGTAGACTTGAAGGAACAGTAGTTATCTGTTTCAGTTGTTGCATTCTGATCAGTTTAACTGTTCTGTAGTTGATTTTGTGTAGTGAATTGCTGAGTGGGCTAAATTAGTCGAGGCCCCTGAAATATTATTACCTGGGATTTCCGGATCCATTTAGTATTTTATGCAGGAAAGAATTAGAATTAACTTATTAGTTTGAAAATTCCTCCAAATAGAAATGAGAGAAATTTTTTGTTTTGTTTTGTAGGGGGTCAATTTTCTTGTTCAATTCCAAAGAAGAGTTTTCAAAAATTGTAAATTCGTTATAGTGATCAGCAAAGAGACTATTCCATTTTTGCTTGCACTAGTCTAGGGACTCTGATTCTTCCAAATAAAAAATGTGAGTTGTTATTATATATACTAGCAAAATAAAAATACACCCTCCGGCCGATATAAAAATAATTTTTGAAAGATATTGCCTGAGGGGATGGGAGCTGAAAATTCAATGTCATAGAGTGTGTACTATAAGTATGTAAAATCGTCAAATTTATTAAAGAAGTAAAAAGAAAGAAAAAAAGAAAAACAATTTGAAATGGAAACAGTTCCGACAACTTTAAATATCATATTAGAATAAAACAATCTATATATAAATATATAACGCCGGGCATCTATTTATTGAAACAATGAGGATTGTCTAACGTTGCATGTTCACATTTTGAGTATATTTATTTTATGTTATGACGTTGGATTATGTGTTGGGTAATGTGACGTAAGCAGTGACGCAGTTTTTGTTACAGACAAAAACCGGAAGCGAATCTCCATTATAGATTTTCTTTTCAATTTTCCAAAGAAGAGATTTGAAAAACAATAAATTCGGTGGGGTAGGTCATTGTTAGTATCAGTCAAACCACTAAGGAGTCTATCACGTTTTCGCTAGCGCTAGACCAGTGAGGTCAATTTTTTCTGAGGTGGAGCGCCACACCTAGTATAAGCTCCTAGATGCTTTTTTGCCGCGCTGATCAGATTACTTAAGCAATGTTACTCATATGCTGAATTAGCAAGGACCAGCATCAAACCCTTAACATTGCAATTTTTCGGCGGATACTCTACCGACCAATTCGAATGATTAAAAATATATTCATTCCAAATAGAAATGTGGATTATTTTTTTCTCGGGCAATTGAAAAAAAAGTTTTGAAAGATAGTAAATTTGGCGCAGTGACCTATTGTCGGTATCAGCTGAACAGCCAGGGAGTCTCTTCTGTTTTTGCTAGCGTTAGACCAAGGAGATCGATTTTTTGCTGAGGTGAATCGCCACACCTACCATCAGCTCCTAGTTCCTGTTTTATCACACAGATCAGATTCTCCACCTGTGCTATTCATGGGCTGAGTTGGCCAGGACCGGTATCGAAACCCGAACCTAGTCGCATATTCTACCGGCCACTTTGAATGATAGAAAACATTTTTCATTGTCCTTATCAGTTTTAATCATA
Source organism: Doryteuthis pealeii (assembly GCA_023376005.1). Classification (NCBI taxonomy): domain Eukaryota; kingdom Metazoa; phylum Mollusca; class Cephalopoda; order Myopsida; family Loliginidae; genus Doryteuthis; species Doryteuthis pealeii. Next base: position 4,605,196 of record CM042137.1, read on the forward strand.
TCCAAACTATTGTTCACAATAAAATGTTTCCTTTTTTGTAGCATGTTCCTGCTTTCACTCTCTTACTCAAGCAATTAGCAACCGATTATCTATATGTTCATCGCCTATCAACAGTTGGTTTGGAACCGTATGTATACTGTCAGTTGGTTTGATAATAGTACCAGTTTAACATATAGTATAGTATTATTTGAAGTCCTGATCAGATTGTGACTGGAGATTAACACCGTGGTAGACTCATAACTCCTCTTAAAATCATATATATATATATATATATATATATATATATATATATATATATATATATATATATATATATATTTGTATTTCGGGAATGTGAATATGGATGAGGTATATAGATTGTAGGTTTATGCGTAATGGATTCATAAGGCCAAAGCAGAGATGTGTGTAATCTCGGTATGATAACACGACCCTCTTACATGCTATATCTACCATATTGAGCACTAGTCATGCATAGATATACCACTGTATAATATCAATATATATATATATATATATATATATATATATATATATATGAGATTTTTATAATTTGCTTGAAGCATTGTGTATATATTGGTTAGGAGGTTGATTTAGAAGGCTATCACAATGCAGGTGTAAAGAAAAATAATAATACGGTAACAATGATGTTGTGTGTTAACCTGTATTTATATATACTAGCAAATATATGCACCCTCCGGGTGCAAGTATTTAAGTTTTAATATAATGAAATATCATGTTAAATTAGAAAGGCTAATGAAACTGAATAAGAATTCAGATAAAAATATTTGGAACAGAGGGGGTATAATCGGAAAATAGAACAACTTTGAAACTAACTGTTCCACCATTTTCCCTTACTCCCATCTTTCAGTGGTAAATTTCCCTAATTTAACTATTTAGTTAAAATAGGAAGAAAAGAATAAATTATAGTTATTTCTTTATGTTAATAGATTTCTGTTAAGATTTAACCCCGAGATTTTTGCTCATATTTATTAAGATAAAAAACAATTAGAAATCAATAATACTAAGCATATATTTATTAAAATCAAATTTTTAAGATCAATATACAAATTAGCCTTCCCATTCACACTGTAAACCGCTATTTCGTTGAATATATAAATATAATTGTATGATTTTAGTATGTAGATATTGTTAACAGTCTTAATGATGTAAAACAATTTTACTAATAATTGAGGTTTAATTAAAAAATAAAATCATGGAGAATGTGTGTAAATAACAAAGGGAATTGTGACTTGTATAGTAATATAGTTTCGGTTACAGACAGACAAACCCACAATCTCCATTATAATAAGATATATATATAAATACAGGTTAACACACAACATCATTGTTACCGTATTATTATTTTTTCTTTACACCTGCATTGTGATAGCCTTCTAAATCAACCTCCTAACCAATATATATATATATATTAATATATATAT
>CM042137.1:4614137-4634137 GCA_023376005.1 Doryteuthis pealeii
GATTAATACACACACACGCGCGCGCGCGCCACACACACACACACACACACATATATATATATATATATATATATATAAGACTGACAGAAAGTGCTCCATCCGTTTCATATATATATAATATATATATATATATATATATATATGTCTGACAATTCAACAAATCGGGAAAATAATTCCAGTCAAACAGACTTATGAAAATATTAGTATCTCTGTTGTTCTGTTACATTACTCTTACATTATATTTTGCCAGTTTTGCACCGCAGCGTTTGTTGGTGGTCTTTCAATGGTATTAGAGACAGCAAGTTCTCTAAGACTGTTCTGAATTAAGACTCTTCTGGCAATGCTACTGATGATCTTAATTCTCCCTCTCATTTCCAATTATTCCAGTATTTTTTCCAATCCTTTGAGGACTATTCCACAGGCACCAACTACAATTGATATCACCGTCAGCATCATGTTCCACATTTTCTTTAAATTCTCTGGCAAGGTCTATGTATTTGTCTTTTCTTTCATTTTCACTTTGTTATCCGCTGGGACAACAGCATCCATTAGATGCCAAGTTTCTTTTATCCTGGTAATTAACACTAGGTCAGGTTTTCTGACCGGGATTCAGTGATCAGCTTGTATTTTAAAATCACCAGGGCCTTTTCTAGAAAATATTCATTTTGGAGCATACAACATTTTTTATTACGGTTAAGTTTTAATATTCAGCATAATTTCCAGGAGATCCCTTTACCCAACCAATCGGGTATAGACTCGTATTCCTTTTCTGCAAGTTTGATGCATTTACTCATTATGTGAAAGAAAAAGAAAGAAAGAGAGAGGGGGTAGAGGGAGTAGAGGGAAAAGAACTGAGAGTGCGGAGGTGATAACGCTAATCTATTACAATGAAATGGAATGATAGATGAAAAGATGAAAAAAGAAAGAAGGAATGTATTTGTGTGTGTGTGAGAGAGAGAGACAGACAGACAGAGAGGCAGACAGACAGACAGACAGACAAAGGGAGAGAGGGAAGGAGAAAGAGAAACTTAAATCAAGATTATTATACTTTTACATATTGAACTAATTGTTATTAACTAAGAAGTATACATATGAAAAGTTTTAATAGTTGAACTCTCATACTATTTATAAGTTTATTATTATTATTATTATTATTATTATTAGTAGTAGTAGTAGTAGTAGTAGCATTAGTATTATTATTGTGAATTTATGTAAAAAAATGTTAAAAACGAATTTTCCTATTTGCTATTTTCTCAAATACACTTATTATTATTATTATTATTATTATTATTATTATTATTATTATTATTATTATTATTAATGCAGTTTTGCCATCGTCATCATCATCATCATGAGGATGTCTGAAGAGGTAATAGTCGCTGTAGTTGTAGTTCGAGAAGAAGTGGTTCGATAGAGCAAATTGGCAACATTCTTAACAAGTCCCCGAGGGTAGGGTAAGTCAATAAGATTGCTGGAGGCGAAAAATAGTGCGTGCGAGTTGAATGCGTATGAAATGATAGATTTCTGGGATCGAAGCAGAAGGAAATGGATGGAAGTGAAGGTACGACTAGGCGAGAAAAAGGATAATTAGGCGAAATAATGGGAAAGAAAAAGAAATACTATATATATATATTTATATAGACATATATGTATACATATATATTACATATATATGTGTGTATATATGTGTGTAAAGAAAGTGTGAGTACGTATGTATAAGTATGGTGAGGAAAAGAGAGATTATGATTCAAGCGAGAGAGAGGGGTAGAATTCGATGTAAGAAGAATATAAGGGAGTAAAGAAATAATGGAAAAGAGAAAGAAATATTAAACACATGAAGATACACAAATACATATATATGCATGTATATATATATATATATATATATATATATATATATATATATATATATATACATATACATACATATATATATATATATATATATACATATATATATATATATATATATATATATTAACAAATGCACATATACATAAACGTGTGTGTGTGTGAAGAGTGTGAGTGTGTATAAAAGATGATGACGAAGAAAAGAGAGAATGTGAGGGAAGTAGAATTCGAGGAAAGAAAAGTAGAGGGAAAAAGAATAATGGGAAAGTAAAAGAAATAATATATACACACACGTACATATATATATATATATATATATATATATATATGTGTGTGTGTGTGTGTGTGCATGTGTGTGTGTGTGTGTGTGTGTGTATTTTATACATATGTACATATATATATATATATATATATATATATATATATATGTGTGTGTGAGTGTGCATGTATTTAAAGAAAGTTTGATGTGTAAAAGAGAGAACGTGGAGGTAGAGGTAGAATTTGTCGTAAATTAAAAAAAGGGAGAAAAAGAATAAATAAATCCTTTTTAGAAAGACAAAAACAAATTGATTAAAATATAATTGTCGGAAGATAGACTTTAGTTTTAAGGAACTTATTATTTATTCATTTATATATATCTCTATCTAAATAGTAACACAGATTTCTAGAGATATAATGAGAGATGCGTCAGTTGTGAGAATTAAGAGGGGAATTTAATGACAAAGACAAAAAATAAGAAAGAATGAGATAGCGTGAAAAAAGAAGGAAAAGATAAAGGAAGTTAACAAAAAGTCTTCTATTGATTAACCGGAAGTTGTTCTGCTTTAGACATTTTCCTACATAAGTTAATGTTAATTTCCATATTCTCTCCCTGTAACTAATTTTACTCTTTTTAGTATTTTTGTCCCTCTTCTTTGTATGACCCCACCTAAGTATCACACTCGGATTTCCATGTTTAGACACAGGACCCAAAGCCTGAATTCAATATTCTGTATGAAGTCTTCTGTGGGTGTTGTGTATTTTTAAAAACCCACATTAGCCTCACTTGTGTTTGGAAAGTTTCATACGCTTAATAGTTAACGATCAACAGATTTGAAGGGTTTGAAGCGAGAGAAACATTTTTAACGATAAAAAAGATGAAATAGAATTATTGAAACTTGCAAAGGGAAATTGAAAAGAGAACGAAATATTTGTAAATGTGCTGATTGCAAAAATAGATTGAACTGGAAAAGAAGTTAATGATCATTAAAATGACTGGAATTAGTTTTGTGGGGTCTAAACATGTGTGTTAATATGGAAATGAAGAAATGTAAAAAAAAGAAAAGACGAGTGAACAATAATGGAATACAAAAAAGGGCGTAGATAGCAATGTGCTGGACGTAGTCAGTGCGCTATTATGTCCCATTTCAAACTAATAATCGTGGAAAACTTACTATCCTTCTAATATTTCAAGTTATGGCTTAAATAATCTCCGTACTTTTCTTCTAAATGCGTAGGCATAAGATATGCTGTTAACTCGTTGCCTAATCTAAACTACTCACAGCGGCTCTCCCACCACTTTCATCCTACCGTAAGCTGCTGGCAACAGTTCTCGTACGTGTCAATATAATAAATCGTCTGACCCCGATTCTTTCATGGAAATGAGAGCTTTATTTTTCAATATAGTCCCCTTTGCCTACCAGATATTTCCTATATCGGTGTTGCAGTGCTTGGGCTAAAAGAATCATCAGCAGCAGATAGGATGTCATCATATGGACTTTCCATCGGACCTTCGTAAAAAGGTAAAAATGAAATGAAAAATCGGATAAAGAAATATACTTTGGATTTTTAGACGGTTAGAGATAGATTTTGAATCCAGGTTTTGTTGAGTCCAAAATCTGTGGAATTAGGTGATTGATAATCCGTGATCTCGAACTGACCCGATTCTTTCGGTTACAAATACTGTGGAAACGGAAGTTCAGTTAGCTTATCAGTTCAGCATGAGACGTCGTAATGTAAGCAAGCACCGGCTTTACTTCGCACGCGGTGGAAAATTCTGGTCCTGGAATTAATAAAAAACGTAATCACAAAGAAATATATGCCTTGTGTTGTCTCTAAAAGAACTAATAGCGGTCATGGTGAAATCAAACCAACATCTTGAAGGACCGGATTTAGGGAAGAACAAGACAGTCAACAAAATATATTAAGAAATGTCACAGTGACTAACTATAAGAAACTGAAGATGAGAAATCTAGCCATGAAGCCAGCTACGTAAAAAGTAAGATTAAATATGAGGGCATAACCACGGATGCCCACATTAGAAGAATAGAACAGAAAGCTCTCCATAATGTATCATGAAGAGGCATATATAAAATTGAGGCACCCGTGTGTAATGGATATAATAGTCGGGAATAGACGTGGGTATACGAATTCGAATCATTAACGAGGCTAGTTGCATTTTACATTGAGCTAATACCCTAGAGGAGAGCATAAATCCCGGTATTCTTCGTCCGATTATGGGTAAATTGTAAATAAGAATGGATTTAATAACTCTGGTATGACAACCGGTTCAGGAGAAGGAAAATTTTGAATTCACACCCATTAGTCTCCGGTTAAAATCTGATTTTGCTTGTATGGAGGGTTTACAAATATATACTGACAAGTAGAACTAACGAAAAAAAAATAGACAGATTAATGAAAAAAGAATGAAAATCGAAAAGCTACGTAAAGGAAACACCGGAATGAACGTAACGGAAAATAGTCGAAACATTGAACGTAAAAATAAAACGAATCAACAGTGGAAACATTTTAAGAGCTAAAATAAATCAGTCAGCGGAATCATTGAAATAAAGAATGAAAGAGAAAAAGAAAAAAGAAACATTTCGAAAAAAGTTGCGAAGATGAATATCCTCAAATAAAATGTCCATTTTATAAAGAGTCGAAAAAGAGGTGAAATGAAAACAAAGGAAAAAATATAAAAGAAAAACAGAAGAAGAAAGGAATAAACAACCAGAGAAAAAGACAGGAAAATGGATATGTACACCAATAAAGAAAGAAAGAAAGACAGAAAAAAAGAAAGAAAGACAGAAGAAAAGAAAGAAAGACAGAAGAAAAAGAAAAAAAAAAAAGATGAAAACCATGAACATAGATAATATAATTGAACAAACATAAGTGAAAGTCTGGGAATTCTGACAAAGAATGAAAGAAAGGAAATAATGAATGAATGAATAAAAGGAAATGGAAGATCCATTCCAAATATATTAAAGAAAGTCTGAAACAACGGAGAGAAAAAACACACAAGAAAAGAAAATATAGAATGAAAAAAAGAAAGAAGAAAGAATGAAAGAAAGAAAGAAAAGAAAGAAAGAAAGAAGAAAAGAAATACATTTATAATTGATAAAGGTTATAAATTCAAAAACTCTAAATGAAAGTCTCCTAAAACAGAGAAAAAAGTAAGAAAAAAAAGAAAGAAAGAAAGATATATTCGACGGAAATAAAAAAAACGAAAATAAATAAAGAAAGAACAGGAGAGAGAGAGAGAGAGAGAGAGAGAGAGAGAGAGAGAGAGAGAGAGAGAGAGAGAGAGAGAAAAGGTAGAGAGAGATAAGAATAATAAAAATTGATCAAGGTTTTAAATTCAAAAACTATACATTAAAGTCTAGAAAAACTGAGAAAGAAAAAAAGAAAGACCGAAATAAATGAATGAATTAATGAATGAATGAAGGAGAAGAATTATGAAAATTCATAAGGATTCAAAATTCAAAAAGATGAATGAAAGTCTCGAAAAACACTGCAAGGAAGGAGGGAAAAAAGAAAAAAGAAAGACAGAAAGAGAAAATGAATAAACAAATAAATAAAGAATGAAAGAGAAACAGGAGAACAATGAAAATTGATAAAATTTCTAAATTAAAAAAAAAAAATAAATTAATATCTCAAAACTGAAAAAGAAAGAAAGAAAGAAAGAATTTTTGAGAAAGAAGAACGGAGCAAAGAAAAGAAAGAAAGAAATATAAAAATAAAAATAAACTCTACTAGAGAATGGAAATTGAACGGAAATGGTAAACCTTGGAATTGTGATTGGATGAATGTAGTTTGGGGTGAGCGGTAAATATTGGCGTCAGACGTTCCTCAACGACCCACCTCCCTTAGAAACATCAATAGCAACAGTTGTAACATTAGCGTCATGAGCAGTTGAATCAGTTCCTGTGGTTGGTGGTGTTTGTTGTGCGCGCGCATGCGCTATAACACTCGATTTAAAATTACGGAATGTCTTTTCTAGGAAAACAATTACACCGACAAGAAATGAAAAGAAGTCTGAAGAGGAATGTTCTCTGAACACAATCAACGGTCGTTCTTATTTTATTTCTTTTGTTACGGTTACTTGTTGGACAGTAAAACTAGTTGATGTTTCAGCTCAAGAGGGGAATAAAGGTATTGACTGTTGTAGAATCTGGTGCTATTTTCATCAGAATATCTTGTTTAATGCATTCTTTTGCAGAGAAATCTAGAAAATGACAAATATTCTTTGTGGTTTTATTTATAAGAAAAATAAAACAAACTAATATGTCATAAGATAAGAATAGAATATTGATTAGAATCATTTCACTCTATCTATTTATCTATCTCCCTCGCTCGCCTTCTCTCTCTCTGTCTATCTCCTCTCTCTCTCTCTCTCTCTCTCTATATATATATATATATATATATATATATAGTCTGTGAAAAAGTGATAAGACAAAGAGGAATATTTATTATTTGTTATTTATTCTCAACTAGTTTTCGACCTTAGGTCATCGTCAGGAGAAAATTTCTTGTTTGAAGAAATTGTTTTTAGATTTTTTTTTAAAGGAGCATTATTGAAGAATATTAAAATATTTTTTTTGGGGGGGCGGGGGGGGTTGACATGCTATTATAATCCTAGTGGAGGAATGTATTGAAAGTAGCGTGTCCATCTGTTCCGTGAAAAAAACTTCTTTGAGTTGGGTTCTCTATGAATTCTCTTATATATGTGAGGAAAGGTTCTTGGGAGTTGTGTGTATGACCATATATGTACACATATAAACGCATGTGTGTGCATACATATATGTACGTGAGTGTGAGTGTGTGTGTATCTCGGTATTGTGTGTGTGATTTTTAGATTTTCAAATGGGTCAAGGAGTAGTTTGTTTGATGTGGGACGGTCAGTGTTTGTTTATTTAGGTGATCCCCACATTTTTTGTTACCTCGACTTTTAGTGCCAGGGTAATTAGTCTGTTTTTCGGTTAAGGCCAAATGGGTGAAAACTTCTTATCTTTTTTATCCATCTGTACTCGTGGTTTTCGATGACAGATTTAATGTCAGTATCTTTTTTGATTCTTTCGATAAGAGTAAATGTGGCATCTCTGTTAAAGTCATGGTTATCTAAGCGGAAGTGTTGCTCGACTGGGATGAGCTTATTATGATTCATATTTTTTATGCAATGCCTGTAGTTGTTAAGCCTAAAGTAAAATGTGATCCATGAACTAAGTGAACTCCCGAAAACAAAAACCCATCCTAGCACTTATTAAGATAAACTCCACAATATTCTTGAACCAACCACCTCCACATCTTTACAGATGGCTTTAAGGACAATGACAAAACAGCATGTGCAGCTGTTTTAAATTTTAAAAATTGTAAGAAAAGCTCTCCCAAATGAAAGTTCCATTTTTCAACTGAAACATGTGCAATAGATCTAGCACTTGATATCATCTCTGAGAATAACCACATAAAATATATCAACTTCTCAGATTCGCTCTCTGTCCTACTATCATTATGAAATAAAAGAAATGGAAGACCCTCTCATCCTTAAACTCCTGAATAGATTAGACTCATGTCTAACTCTAAGAAGATTATGATATACTGGATCCCAAGCTATATAGGAGTGAGGGGGAATGAAAGAGCTGACTGCAGCTAAATCGGCTCTAGATTTGATCCCCGACAAGTTCAAGATATCATATACTGACTTGAAACCTAAAATTAATAGATTCCTTCATACAAAATGGCAACAACACTGGAATAACATCCACAATAAACTCTTTCTAATCAAACCCACTTTGGGAGGCTGGAGACGAACTTTAAGGAAGTCTAGAAAGGAAAAAGTCACTGTGTCCCGATTACGCATTGGTCACACAAGACTAACGCACTCCTATATACTCAAACAGGAATAACAACCGCAACGTGGAACATGTTAAATACCTTTGACAGTTAAATGGAGTACAGGTTTTTTACTCACAGATTATAGACATGAAACTAATCAATACCATACAACATAATCTCCAATAATGCTAATCAAACCAATTACTAAAATGTATAAGTATAAATACACGATATGTATTACTTCCTAACTGTTAGGCATGACATAACCCCAGACGGGTTGATATGCCGTTAAAATCAATAAACAAACAACATAAACATGAAGTAAAACGGGCATTCAGACTTTCCAACGTAATGTTTCTTGCGTTTAGTCCAATCAAGTACGTAAATTACGTTTTTGCTTTTGCAAATATATGTATTGTCATCCACATTCAGTTCTGTTTTGCTGTTTCCCAGCTCATCGTCGTCACTAGACAAGGCAGGGTGCTTCAGGCCGGGATCTAAACTTGAGCAATTTGTTGTCAGTCAGAGTTCTTACCTTATATATATATATATATATATATATATATATATATATATATATATAGTTAAAAATTGATGGTAAAATGAATGAAGGGATGAAATAAAAATGAATGAAAAGATGGGGATAAATGAAAAATCCTTTCCCAGGGACCCCTCTCAAAAGTATTACAACACTTTTTGAGAGTGGGGTCTCTGATAGAAAGTTTTCCTCATCTAATACTCCTAAAATTATTTAATAACAATAGAATAATTTGTTAAAATTATATTTTTGGTGATATTTTTTGCATACGGACTCCTACACGCGAACATTCCAGTGTTGGCCGACGTGCAAAAACTTGTATTCATCAGTTATGAGCGAACACTTAGTTCTACCCAAATGTAAAATCGATTGTCGATAGGGATGGATGGCGGGAGAGAAGGTCAAGGGTTCCATATTGTCAGCACAATGATGATTTGATTATACTTTACAATGCAACGTCTACGGATAAATAATATTTTTTCAGTAGCTAAATAAGGATGTATATGTTCAGTCGGAGTTTTCTGATATTAGCAGAAGTTATCGCTGAAAATTGCTCAGGTGATACCATAACATCATTTATTTTTACATCTGAAAAGCTATCTAAAACTTTCAATACTGAAAAACATGTAGTTTTAATGCATTTTCCATTTTACAATTCAGGACAGATTATTGTAAAATTTACAAATAATTTTTAAAGATTAAAATTATTTGGGGATTCAAATTTAAAGAAATATTAAATATTTCCTGTAATTTATTTATTTCTATTTTTCAGAAATGTAAAAAAATTAAATCAATTGTTGGATTTTTAAAAATCATATTCTACACTATTTCATTTTCTTAGATGAAAATTTAAAGGTGTATATTTTTTCATAGTCGCGGTAACAAATCAGGAGTTCGTTGTATAAGTAGTCGTAAGTCGTTGTAATGGCATATAGTCGGTATCAGCTAGGGAGATTATCCCCTTTTTAACAGCGCCAGATCAAGGAGATTGTTTTGGTGTCTGAGACGGAGCGCCACACCTATCATCAGCTCCTTACTTTACCGCACAGATCCCTGTGCTACTCATACGCTTAGTTGGCAGGGCTGGTATCGAACCCGGTACCTTGTGTTTCCTAGCCGAACGCCCTACCGACTGAGCTAAACCAGCCCTCATTATATATTGTATAACTGGACGCTGTATCGATATATGTACTATCGTCTTCTTGGGTTCGGTATTCACTGACGGTGTTACTCCTTTTCATCTGTTTCGAATCGTTTCCGTTGTCCGTGGCAGTCTCGTACTGCTTCATATCACTCGACAATTTGCATTAACAACACGGAGACAGAACTTTACCGGTATAGGTTTTTATTCTACCTGGATACATTTCGACCTACAAGCCCGTGGGGGGAAGGGCAGCAGAGACAGAGAGAACGTCAGCTGGAATGGGTCCCTAGCGTCAACGAACTACCTTGGCCCACTTTACCACCTAACGAACAATGAACACCGAACTCCCAGAATTGGGCAGTTTATATCGCCTCCATCAAAATTCACTTGATCCTTCCACCTTCCTTTAGAATGCCTTCGCATATAAACCACTCCTTCTTCCGGTGAGAATGGCCACCTACTTTCTTTACGGTCGGCCATTCGTATTGATGCCCTTCTTTTCCGAATTTACTAAAAATTCTCAGATTTAATCAAATCTTTATCGCCTTTTCATCGAATTAAGATGAAACAAAGGATGGACGGCCACACTGTCTCCGTTCCTATGAAATCTCATTTATTTATTTAATTGTTGACCCGCATTAAAGATTTTTCCGTTGATTTAAAAAAAATACTTTTCTATTTCCCTACCACAATAATGCAACAGTTTTACAATTCTGAGCAATTTTCTGCTGAAGGTGGATCGTTTTTTTTAACATTTTAAACGATTTCCATCATCTCAAAATTCATCGTTATATTTTTTTAAAGATTGAAAGAAGAGGGTTATAATAGTTTTCAAATGTGCAAAATATAAAAATGTTCCAAATTTGGATACCAAAAATTTACCCAAAACTTGATTCCCGTTAATAAATAAATAATACCACTTTCATCACCGGACAAATATAGTTTGACTTTATCATAGAAAATGTTATGTTAAAATGTCCCATTTTCCAAATAAGTCTTTCACAGACAAACAGAAAAAGATACTTAATATTAAGATAACATAGATAGATTCTTATGTAAAGAAATAATATAAAATTGATGGGATGAAAGATAAAAAATGGTATAAGCTGATGTTGTATGTATAAAAATAGTCACTAAAAAAGAAATCAGAATTAAATATATAATTACCACGAGATCACTCGCTGTGAAAATTAACGAGATATCAATTCTGTTTAATTTCTTCTGTGCGTTTTCTTAATCCATGTTCCGCAAATTTGGTGAATATCAATGTTAAACATCCATAAGAAGAAAGAATGAATTAAAACTTATATTTTGTATGAAAAATGAAAATTCTTCCAGACAATCTACGCAGTGAATAAATCGACGTAAAATTTACTGAATCGCCAAGAAACTGAAATCAATGATAGATAATAATTGTTGTTGGCATCCTTCCGTCTATAAAAGACAATGGAGTAGTGTCCAAATATTTTTTACTACGTAGCCTGGACAGGTTCATATAAAGGATGATCCGTTGCCCAAGCAGCAAATCTCCTCTTTCCACATTGCTGCTGTGATCCAAAGGAAAGGTATGGAACCATTGCAGTTTGGCTGCGGTAGTCTCACGGGAGTTGCTGGGTAGCACTGGATTTCAGCATCACACCATTTTTGAGACTCCGGTTGATTTGTTTTCGGAGTTTACTCCCCCAGCCTTTCCTTGGGATTGGGTAGAGCCGCTAGGCAATGAAGGTTTTGAGTCGGACATTTCCTTGAATTAGATGGGTTGCCTACCAAGGCTAAGGAGCCCCTCTAACCCATTTGGAGATTTATGCGAGTAGTAAGTACACCAATCCTACTACTGTATTTGTTCCTGAAGTATGTAAAACAAATCCAAAATATGACACTATGAAATGAAAAAGGGATATACAATAATAATGGTATATACCGTATATTGTAAAGTCCATACACTGGGTTGGCGAGGGCCGGAATCGAACCAGGAATCTCGAGGTTCCCAGCCGGACGCTCTACCGGCTGAGTTAAGCCTTGTCTAATTGGATCAAGTTTATAGATCGACCCTTTATTCATGGTTAAAACCGTAATTTTCTAGATATTTTGAACCTCACAAAATTATTGCATCAATAGCTTACCTATAATCTATGCTGGCAAAATTCGACATATATGAGTTTAAACGGTATTTAGGAAAAACCATTAAATTATAAAAGTAAACCAGGCTATTAATTGGCTATCCACCAAGCCTAATGTGACACAGGGACTCAAAATTCCGTCGGCATTCCAATTTTGGGGTGATTCGGGTAACGGCCATTAAACCTAGCCCTGTGTCTTTGAGGTGAGGGGCCAGTTGCTGCCTGTGTGTATCGTCCTCTGGAGCAACCGAAGAGTTACTGCACTTTGCTCTTTGCTCGGGCCCGGCGGCTGCAGTGAAGTGGACCAGGAAGGAGGATATATGAATCCTTTTTTAAAGAATGAAAAGGTGCAATTAAAGTATCAAAGGGTTAGTTTTCTGTTAAGACCAATATAAGACGATGGATTCCTGTGTTTGCACTCTCTCTCTCTCTCTCTCTCTCTCTCTCTCTATCTATCTATCTATCTATCTATCTATCCCTTGTACCGGTCATGAAAGGCATGAATCCATTTGCTCTCCACCCATCTCTGCGTAAATATTAAGAAATTATGTGTTATTTAGCATCGATATGACAACCAGTCTGGAAGAAGGAAAATTCTGAATTTAAACTAGCTTTAATCCTCTTATGAATTGTCCTTGTATCGCATCCTACCGTAGGGCTCGGCTTGGGTATATTCAGGCAGATTGCAATAATGAAGATTACACCTTTTTACAAATACTCTGTAATTGAGAAAAGATAGACTTAAAAAAATTGAACTCCACGAAATGATATCTTAGAAGTTCATTCGTTCTCTGTACAAGAAAGTTATCCTGACATTCTATAACAGTTTAGAGCGGGGTTCGATGTTGTAATTCGTATTCACAATGAGTGTGTGCTCTTGAAAATCACCAGTCTGTCACTTGCTAGGCCTCCAAAGAATACTTGTTTCTCGTTGCTATGATTTACCGGGTAGCTATATGTACAGAGGTCTCAACAAGATTGAGTTGACAGTACAAAAATAAATGAATAAATAAATAAGTAAAGAGTCAAATGATGTAGGGGAAAAAGAAGAAGTAGAAGATAGAATGGAGATATAAAAGAGAAAAGAATAACACAAACCCATAAGAAATTGGAGAAAAAATTAAAATAAAAAGAGAGAGAGAGAGAGGGGGGGGGTGAAAAAACAAGAAAAAATGAAAAACGTGTAGAGTCCTTGAAAAAGATGTGAGTAATTGGAAAATGTACTTACATGGAGTGAAAAGGGTTTCAGTTCTCATTTATAATTTCTTAGGGCGGGTTGTGTAATTATTGGTAATTAAAAAAAAAGAGAAGAAAAAAAAACTAAAAAAAAAACACTCTACACTTCTTTGTCATTGTAGGTCCCAAACGTCAATCATCGACATACACTTAGGCTGAACTCAATAAAATATTGAATCGAACGGGCAAGGGAGGTGGTTAATCATAGTACAAGCACCTCTCAAAGGTAGAAATGTTTAGGGCCTGCATGCAAAACTGAATAAAGGCGAGTGTTCTTTGCTATTCGCCTGAAAGGGATGATGTCATACACTAGTATTCCTTAACACACACACACACACACACACACACACACACACACACATATATATATATATATATATATATATATATGTGTGTGTGTGTGTGTGTGAACAACAGGTGAGCAAGTATTGACACGTGTCAACATTGAGGAGAATTATTATCCCCTGAGGAGGATTAACAACGAGTCTTGATCCTATTTCTATTGCTATTAAATTGTGTAGTTGAAAAATATCGTGGCATTTTTTTTTGTTTTTATATATTATTAATGATATTTTTTATATTTATTTTTATGGTTTTTATTAAGGAAAATTTGACTTACCGGTGAATTTGGTCACGATGGTTAGTAAGTGGGGAAATCAGTGGGGTAAGCCAGCAATATATATATATATATATATATATATATATATATATATATATATATATATATATATGTGTGTGTGTGTGTGTGTGTGTGTGTGTGTGTGTGTGTAAGTTGAAAATGGAAATCAATCCGACGATATGTTGAAAGGATATATAAATGAAGGAAATAAAATGATTTTATGTGTGAGTTACCAACACGTGTTTCGGCCAGGAGTTTGATCATGTACACATTGTATTCTATGTATTATTATTTTAAATATAAAATAAAATAATAATAATAGAAAATTATAAGATATTTAAGCGTACAAAGAATAACGGTCTTCACCAGAGTAAAATGTTTGTTATTTGAAGTTAAAAACAATCAAAATACAGAGAATTTTGAAGTGTTCGAAAAAATATTTCTTATGAAATTATTTGAAAGACATTCTACAGTTGGAGAAAACAGTGATGTTTGCGTGACGGTTATTTTTTTCTTTGATGAAGGCCGTTATTCTTTGTATACGTGAATATCTTATAATTTTCAATTATCATTATTTTATTTTATATTTAAAATAATAAATAGAATACTTGTGTACATGAATAAACTCCAGACCGAAACACGTGTTTGTAACTCACACATAAAATCAATTTTATCCATTCAACATTTTCTTTCCTTTATTTATTTATCCTTTCAATATATATATATATATATATATATATATATATATATATATATATATACGCAAGTACCTAACTACATGCATCACGCCCTGTCATCACCTCGGATAATTAACCATTCCGTTTTGATTCATAAGATATGAAAGTATATATTCAAATGTTATCACCTCAGATAAGTAATGGATAATATGGTTGTAATAGTGAGGAAAGAAAAGGAAAAAATGAATGTGCTAAACCTCAGAGGGGAAAAGGAAAACAAGTATAGAAAGAAAGAAATGTGAGAGATAGGAAGCGATAGCAGTTATCGTCTGTTTCAATGAAATAGAAAAAATCAGAAAAGATACGTGCTTCGACCAAGAGTTTGTCATCTATGGATAAAATGGAAAGAAAATGGAAAGAAAATGTTATATGGATAAATATTATTAGTTGGAATACAAACACGTGTTTCGACCTTGTATACATTATATTCTATTTACAGTTATTTAAAATACAAAATTGAATAAAATAATAGAGAAGCATAAGTAAAGGTGAGAAAAAAGAAAAGAGAAAAAGAAGAAAGAAAGAATTCCGACAGAGATTATTATACCGTTTATATATTGAACTATTAGGCACCTCGTGTGGTTTAATGGTTACTAAGGCCTTGAATAAAACTTAAACCAAGAAAAAATATTCCCAGCATGCAACAAAATCAATCTAAATCTAGAATCAAACTCTTTCAGAATATGTCAAACATGAATCAAAATAATGAATCAACCGTTCCCACATGAATATATATATATATATATATATATATATATATATATATATATATATATATATATATATATGTTTAAAGTTAAATGGAAAGAAAATATTGTAAGGATAAAATAGAAAGAAAATGTTGTATGGATAAAAAATATTTATTGGGATGCCGACACGTGTTTTTGACCAAGATTTTGTCCTTGTATACATTGTATTCTATTTACTGTTTTTTACATTAATTTAAAAAAAAAAAATTTTGATACATTTAAGTTTTTACATTTTATTTTAAATACAAAATAATAATAATAATAATAATAATAATAATAATAATAATAATAATAATAATAATAGAGTAACATAAAATTTAAGTATACAATTTAAGTATACAAAAAAGTGGTCTTTCGATATAATTGTCGGATTCACTTCAATTTTTCTCACTTACAAACATACACACACACACACATACATATATATATATATATATATATATATATATATATATATATATATATATATATATGTGTGTGTGTGTGTGTGTGTGTGTGTGTGTGTTTTTATCATGTACGAATGCATACCCCTCCCCAAAGTATCGACCACGCTATAGAGCTACAGAGAGCTTACCATTCGTTCGTGTTACAATGTTTAGGTATTTATCATAAATAATTTCATCCAGTTTAATTCTCACAAGTCCGCCTAACTGTATTGCATCACTTCCTGCTTCACCCTCAAACAATCCATTTCCGAAGGACAAAAGTCTAGCAGCATTTACTTCTATATCCAAAACTGCTCTCGTGTTTCAGATAGATCTGTGAATGGTCCCACCACAATGTCTGCAGATCGTTGAATTCTTAATGTTCAGACCCATTAGGTCCTCATTAGATGCATGGAGTAGAACTGGAAAAACATGTTGAAAATTCACCTCCTATTAAGATAACCTTTCCACGAAACGGAAATGAATTGTTCATCGAATCCTACAAAAGATGAATCCTCTGTGCATTCAGTATCAGTTTAGAAACTATTGGCGCCTTATCAATCACAATCAAATCCAATGATGCAAATAATTTGGCCAAATTGTAAGTTAGTAATATATTACATTTCGCTCCGAACAATGCAATTGACAATCTGCATAGACTAAGCAAAGTGCACCCACCTGGTAATAACGTTACTGCTGCGCCACTTACTGCGGTTGAGAGTGCAATTCTAAGCCCCGGTCGAACAGAACAGAGGATGAATATTTCATGAATTGTCACAATCATTAAAAGAATACGTTTCCTCAATTGTAATCAGGAATAAAGTATGGCCATTTTTTTGGTAGCATCAACAGCAACTTTATGTTCTGGTTTGAAATTATAATATTTCTCTAATGTTTTACGAACGCACTATGTCAAATCATATCTCAGTCGGATTCACCGAGGCAATTGTTCTGGATCCTCCTGTTAATTCAACAGCGGAAAATCAAATTCTTTTCATCAGTTTCCCTGCCTGGCAAGGATTTTGTGAATACGGTAATATCAACAGCTTGGTGACATATTCATTTTCAATTTTTCTAACAACTTAAACGGATTAGAAAACCTACTATGCAAAAGTTTCAGCACAAAAATAATTTATAGGTGGTCGTGTAAGTATTGAAGTCCGTGGTGTAATGATTATCGTCGTAAGAAATGGACTCGGCGGCCCAAGTTCAAATCTTGGATGATTCCGTTTTATTTTTGACAGACATTTTGAAAATTACTCTATTCATTCTCTCTCAGTCCAGGTGGTTTCAGTTAAGTTTTCCTTCTCTTGTCTGTTCTAAAACGAAAGGGCATAGTCCAATATACAAAATATTATCTCGTCAGTTTCTCTATTCGGGTGAATTTGAGTTTCTCTATTTGAACATTAGATTTGTCAGCGCGTTTAATTAGTACTGTAATGTAATAAGTTTCTCTAAAACTTGTTACTTGGTCGGAGAAAAATGAAATGGAAAAGCACACATTTACAACTTGGATCTTACGTTTATTAATGTTTTAATGATATAGGACAACCGTCTCAATGAGTTTCTAAACTGGTATTCTGCATCTTTTTAAATTTCTAAAACATTATAAGCCTATAAATTTGTCATCTCTGTAGTGTTCCCCTTCTATATATATAAATGAATTTGCAATTATATTGTCCGGAAGAAACTTCGAAAATAAAACAATTACGACAAAGTAAATAGATAAACGTATTAAATATCACCATGGCTAGGTTTTGGACAAAAAATAATGAAGGTTTGATTTATATTTTAGAAGGAAGTTGTTTGTGAAATTACAATAAGATAGCATTAGAAATGTACAGCGGACATTTTTAAAGGCGTTTCTATCTAAAAACGTCATCAAATATGTTACGGAAGATCAAAACAATCATTTTTTTTCATGTTAACTACTATTCATTTGTTTTTTAATTATTGAGTTTCAAATATTAGATATACAACTGTTAGATCTTTAAATAATTATATTGGTTTGTTCATTTTTGATATTTAATTTAAAAATAACAAATTAAATGATAAAATACCAATAATAATTTTTTAATTAATTAAAGCTGTTGTAAATATTTCATTGAAAGTATTTTAAAATTTAAAAAAAATCATAGCCTTCAAAAATAAATTAAAATATAATTTCATTGAAAAATTGTTCATTGAATCTGATTTTTTTAAATTGTTTCACAGCTTTTTCTGGACTCTTTGAGAATTAAATTAATCACGTAGTTTCATTTTGAAACTTCCGTACAAAAATAAAAATAAAATAAAATAAGTCGTCATTTCTCTTTAGTAAGATAAGTTTCGATTTTTATTTTATTATTATTCAATTGACTTTTTTTGCATTTATTATGGTAGGAGAAATTTCTTTTAATTTCAATTTTTAATTTAAAAATAATAACATAGAATTCGTCTCTTGCTAAAAAGTAAACAACTATAGTTAGAAGTAATATTAGTAGTAATACGGCACGACATCGTAATTATTACGGTGAAATACAAAATTATTTTTAAGATTAGTTTAGATTTTTAGATTTTTTTTTCATTTAATATTTTAAATAATAGACATTAATTTTTCACAGACGTTTCATGGCTGTGCACTTTTTTATTTAAAAATTAAAATGTACATAGTTATGTACTGGTGTAAACAAACATTAGGTACCACTAATTTTCACTGTGAAATGTATCCCCACCTATATTTAACACAATGAAACTTGTATAAAGGTTAATATTATATTATCTTGAAACTTTTTTGTCCATTTGAAAGATGAAACATTAAACAAAATCCTGGTGATTAAAAAATTAAGCTTACGGAAATAATGAAAATTATGATTGAAAAACAATGTTTTCATTTTTGCACCGTTAAATCAACTGAAATTTAACGTAGCGAAAAACAATTTACGACAAGAAGATTTTTTAAATATTCAACGAAAAATCAATTAATGGTCCTATTTTCACGAAAATGATACTAATGCAGAATAGCGCGCTAGAGATAATACCATTAGATTATGTATAAAATCCATTACATTTTATTGAAATACCTGAACTTTGAGATATTTGAGTAAGTGGGTTAGAATTAGGCTATACTACATATAGTACATTATTTTTATCAAGTTATAGTTTAATTTGATATTCGATCGGCTACGCTTTGAATTAATAATGTTATTATTATTATTATCTTTTTTTTGCTTTGAAATGTTAATTTGAAATTTAGCAAATCGCGCCATTTATATTTTATTTAAAAAATATAGTTAATCATTTAATTAAAATGTCTTACTATATCATTATGTGATGTCTTTCCCTCTCCTCAGACGAAAAAAAAGAAATTCCCTGACTTCCCACCAGGCCGAATTAAAATAAGATCTTTTTATGAGTCATCCCGCGATAATCGAACTCGCTATTCAGTAGAAATAGATCGACAAACGATTATTAAACCATTTGTTTTTTTTAATATATACACATTAAATATTATCAGCGCTTGGTTTTTGAGCAAAAATAATAGAGATTTGATTTATATACATGAAGATAATTAAAATATAAAATTCAAAAGATAACAGCATGGATTTTTTTTTCATTTAATATTTTAGATAGTAGACATTAACATTTCTTTTCAGAGTAGCTGGATCAATGCAAGATCTATTTTTTTACATAGGGATTTAAATGGGGCATCCCACGAGGATTCAATTCACGATTCAGTAATAATAGATTTGCGGGATTAACTTAAAAATCCCCCTCTATCCAGGCGACGCCGGGTAGCCGCTGCTAAATATATATATATATATATATATATATATATATATATATATATATATATATATATATATTCTATCTTCTATCTTCTCTTCGTCTATTGTCGTGTCGTGTTATCTTCCGGTTCTCTGGTGGTTCTCCTTCACCGGTGCTGTCTCCCTTCGATTCCATTTTAGTTTTTAAATAAGGAACACGTAAAATGAATTTGTGTACACATAGTTTTTATCCCTTGATTCCCGCGTGAACGTGTGAGAAAATCAGCACAGACGAAACATGCATCTACTCTCAGTAATTCTATGTAACTTTCCCCGAGATTCGCCTGGACGCGAGATTCGATCAATCAATCAGCATCCCACTTGGATGACCCCGCGGTGACAGCCTGTCAATTAAAACTCCAGTGCTTTTCCATGAGTTGACCTACGGTCAGATTTATATCCGACACTACACCTCATTACACAAATGATAAGCGATGCCTATTCATTATGTAACATGTATTACTGCCGGATTACAACTGGTAAATTCAAAACATAAACTCAAGCCTTTTTTTAATCAAGCTGAAATCTATCCTTTCATCTGTCTATTAAAAACATCCACATTTGCGGGGTTGGGCCTTTAATACTGGGACTACATTAAGGATGAATTAGATGGCCATATCAATTGGCTACACCAGTACAGATTTATTATATTTTTATTTCAAATATAAACTTCAGTGTTTGAAAA
>CM042137.1:4639137-4661637 GCA_023376005.1 Doryteuthis pealeii
GCGCCCTTCAATAATGCCGTAAAAATTAAGGTGGAAAGAATCCTTATGAATTGAATAGATAAACATTTCCCCAAAAGCTATATACATTGGCACCTTCACTTACGAAGTTGATTCGTTCAGCTCGTAACCCATTTCCCTCGTATATCAAATCAGTTTTTTTCCATTGAAATAAACTGAAATGTTAGTAATCCGTTCGAACCCTCCCCCTAAAAACGCCCTGATTTCATTGGTTCCGTTTCTTTAAACAAGAAAGATAGCACTGTATTGTATAAAAAACATAGTAAAATAGAATGCATTAGATTATGTGGATATGTTTTAATGTTTATTTTTTAAGGAATTATATTTTTCGTTGGCAAAATAAACTTGAAACTTAAAACTCGTAATTTGGGGCACTTGTAAGTCAAGGTATAATATATTTAATATCAATGATATAAGTTTAATTTACCTTGATGATATGTTACGATTAATAAAAACGCATCATACCAAGATACGAAACCAACATGTAACACGTAACATTTTATATGTGTAACTCATAATATTTTTATCCACAATCTCAGATATTCACAAGGTACCCTCTTATCCATATTAGACTATGTAGATATTTACAGTTTACAATAATAATATTGGTATTTAAAGATATCAAATTCAGCTTTTAAAACCAGTAGATTAAAAATAAAAGAATACAAAAAAGACCACTAATGTTTGAAATTCTGCTTGGATAATCAACCTAAAATAACCAAGTGTTCATATATATATATATATATATATATATATAAGTTAACAATTCAGTGTGGATAAACCGTGATAACAATAATTTCGACGTCGCGATGGGTACTTTTGACTCTGCACAAATAGCAGACCTCGTCGAATTATACATACTAGACACACTCAGCAGAATTGTACCGCCCACACAAATAGGACTCTATAGAGCGTTCGGCTAGAAACCACAAGGTTCGTAGTTTGATACCGGCCTCTCGCTAACTCAGCATATGAGTAGCACAGGGATCTGTGCGGTAAAGTAAGGAGCTAATGGTAGATGTGGCGCTCCACCTCAGACGCTAAAATAATCTCCTTGGTCTAGCGCATGTGAAAAATGGATAGACTCCCTCGCTGATTGGCTTATACCGACTTTAGGCCGCCCCGACGACTTTACTTTATTATATATATATATATATATATATATATATATATGTGTGTGTGTGTGTGTGTGTGTCTGTGTGTGTGTGTGTGTATGTGTGTGTGTGTGTGTACGCATATATGTATTCATGTATGTATGTGTGTGTGTGTGTGTGTAAAAAAAACAGTTAGGGAAAAACAGATATATATGTTTTGCTAGACATTATCGTCAACTGAAACATATCTGTTTTTTTAAAACTTTTTTTTATTTCATGTTATTAGCTTATATAATACATAAACAACAATTTATATTACATTGCAGTACTTAATAAGTCTACATCTTCTTATTATAATGGAGATTGTAAGTTTGTCTGTAACCGAAACTACATTACTACTCAAGTCACATTCTTCATTATTTTATTTTATTTAAACTTAATCTATACATATATAAAGGGCAGTTGTGTGTATATGTATGTCCGGATGAAATCTATACATATATAAAGGGCAGTTGTGCGTATATGTATGTCCGGAGGAAACTTCGAAAATAAAACAATTAATGACAAAGTAAATATATATACGCATTAAATATCACCAGGGCTTGGGTTTTGTGCAAAAATAAGAGATTTGATTTATATTTGTGAAGATAATTAAAAAATAAAATTTAAATAAGAGCATGGATTTTTTAAATATTTTAGATAGTAGACATTAACATTTCTTTTTGGAGTAGCTGGATCAATGCAAGGTCTATTTTATTACATAGGGATTTAAATGGGGCATCCCACAAGGATTTAACTCACGATTCAGTAATAATGGATCTGCGGACTAACTTTAAAAAATCCCCCTCTACCCAGGCGACGCCGGGTAGCCGCAGCTAGTATATATAATTTCCTTTGTTTGCGTATGTACTTGTTACCTATGACTTCTAGGTTAATGAATGAACCTTGGAATTTGAAATTCCTTGATTTTAAGGAATGCTTTAAAAAGGATCTGAGAGAGGAAGGGACCAATATATTTAGCTTAAAATTCAACAGTAAGAAATTGGTATCTATTGGAGTTCCTCTCTTGAGAAAGGACCTGAAATAATCAAATGTAGATGCAGATTTGCTTGTTTTGTTTGCGATAAAGGTTTGACGAAAAATGATATTTATCTTGCAATTGTGGAAACTAACGATGGGCCAAATATTGTATATTTAGGGTCCACCAAACGATCCGGGAAATTGGGAATTAACCATAAACCAGGCCTACAGCCCAATGATATCTATCTATCTATCTATCTATCTATCTATCTGTCTGTCTGTCTCTCTCTGTCTTCTGTCTGTCTGTCTGTCTCTTTATATCTATTATATATATATATATATATATATATATATATATATATGTGTGTGTGTGTGTGTGTGTGTGTGTGTGTGTGTGTGTAAAATATAAATTTGAAGGCAATTTACAATGCAATGGAATAGGTGTTAAATGATGTTTATTAACCTTATTATTCCTAAATATTTTCGGGAAAATTCCCATCATCAGAGGTCATAGAAGTACTTGTGTTTTTTAGTACTTATCCCACGGCGCCGGCGTAATCGTTTGTTGTTATTAAGTTGAAGGAACACCAGATATTTGAAATGTTCGGGGTTTTCCGTGATGGCATGTGCGTCCGTTTGTACGCTCTTGCAGAATCTTTTTTTATATATATATATATATATATATATATATATATATATATATATATATATATATAATGTCGAATCAATTCACTTTTGATATATGATGGATCTAAAACATGCAACTGTAGATGTAAATTTGCTTGTTTCGTTTGTGGTTACTCAATTTAATATTCACTGCTTAACTTCGGTGATCTAGCGGGAAATTTCATCGTGACTAGACTGTAATGAAAAGTTATTATCAAGTGTAGAGTGACGAGCAACTTCCGACTATGAAACATAAAGTGGGATATACAAACTGTAGGGATATTTACAGTTGTATAAATGTCGATTGTGACTATTCTTTAAGGTAGAGGATGTTTAAAGTTGTTGTTTACAAATTAGTGAAACATGATTACTTTTTATTATCTACACAAGCATCTGAAGATCGATACATATCGTGAAACTTGTAGTTTCGCTGAAGGGTTATTAACGAAAGTAATCTTTAAAGTTTTTAAAAGATATTTATAAAGTTTTAAAAAGCGATTTTAATCATTGGTTTGAATTTCAAGTTTGATAGATTTATGAATTTTAAGGGATTGCCGTCTGCAAGCCAATGGATGTTGGATATATATATATATATATATATATATATATATATATATATATATATATATATATGAATAAGTTTTTGGTACAAGCGAATTTATAAAGTACTACAAGTAGTGGAATCATATGTATTTCCGAGAGATTATACAAAAATGAGGGATGAAAAGATAGAACATTGTTTATTCCGAAACAAAAAATATGGGGGCGGGACGAAAGGGGCCTTCGTATTTCATTCCCCCCCCAATATTTTCTTTTCTTAATAAACCAACGTTTTATTTTTCCATCCCTCATTTTTGTATAATCTCTCGGAAATACATATGATTCCACTACTCGTATAATATATAATATAATATAATATAATATAATATAATATGATATAATAAAATAAATATATAAAGGTTTTACATATCTATTTATTTGGTGACAAAGGAACATTCACGACCATTTTGGGTTCATGCGTCTTCACCTGACGATTGTTGACGCATGAAACCAAAATGGTCGTGTATGTTCCTTGTCATCAAATAAATAGATATGTAAAACCTTTATAAATATATTTTATTATATTATATAACAGCTCTATTTTATATTGAGCACCAATAATACTGCGTTTGGCACACCGTTCCAGTAAAAACTGCAACAGTGACAATCCCACACTATAAATATATATATATATATATATATATATATATATATATATATATATAATCTAAAAACATATAAATCACACCTTCTTAGGTTAGATTTGTAAGTAATAATTTCATATGTTTTCATTGAAATATAAAACATGAAACTGTCAGTTATGGAACAAACCAAAGAAGATGAGATTTAAATAAAAACTTTAAATAGAAACAATTCAAAAGTCACATTCTTAGGCTTGTTTCGTCACTCATAATTATTTGTTATGCTTTCTATAGAAAGAAAACCTTTGAAACTATAAGTTATGGAACAACCTATGACGGTGCATTTTAAAGTGTAGACATGTATACTTTTGTGGTGAATACATTCTTAGCATAAAGTAACATGTTTAAAGTATTACTTAGCCTGAAAAACAACATTCACACTCCGTTAGTTTTGATTTTCAGAAAAAAATATCACTTGTTTATGAGGTACAACTGTTGTATACTCTTCTTTCTCTTTCTTACTTCTATTTTTCTTCTGTTCATCTTTTCTATCTTACGTTCTTCTTCTAGCGTCTATTCTTGCGTCTGGACTTCGTCTTGGGGACTTCGTGTCTTTCTTCCATTGGGAATTTCTCTTTATCAGAAGCCCTGTGTCATTGGTAGTTTTTAGATAATAACACAAGACTTCGATTTAACTTAGATCATATTTTATTCTGAAATCTCCACCAGACTACCTGCGCAGATTGAGTCGGCAGCGTGCATAACACGACTTACCACCGACGTGGTTTTAGCCGATCTAACTAAAATCTCTTTCTAATCTAAACCAGAAGAGGGTCTTTTTCACCGATTCTCACGGTATCCGCCGGAAGGAGGATTAGGACTGAGGTCAAGCCTTGTCATTCAATCCTTCAAGGCCGCCGGCTGAATTTATAACAGCCATTTTGGTTTCTATACTACTGTACATAAGTATTAGGAATTTAATAATTATGTAACACAACACTATTATCCTGGAAAGAAGCATAGAGACAGATAGATAAAATAGATAGACAAAGTCAGATATACAGCTGCGAGTAAATGGCGAACAAGAACTAAATGATAACATACATATAGACAGATTTCTGTTTACAGCTTGATAGGAGTAAATATAAGTAATACTAGATATGTTTTGAATATTTTCAGAACTCTTCCCAATTATTGTCTAGAATGTTGGCAAATCTAATGGCGCCCACAATATTAAACTTAGAGTGTTCAATTTAACAATGCTTTCGGCTGGTTAAAATAAGTCTCATTCTTTTCTGTTTTTCATAATTAAACTTTGTCCAAGGCTCTGGTTAGCTTGCTGTAAACAATTTTCGACATCCAAAAAATATTCCTTTTCTGTTATCCCGTTCTACCATTTTATTTTCATTTCTCCAATAAAATACTTTTATATATAATATATATATATATATATATATATATATATATATATATATATATAATATATATATATATGTGTTTTAAATTGTTTAAATTTTCCATGCCTCTTGAACATCTCTCATTTTTTTCTATCTTCTCACATCAACCATTTACTAATAAATATAAAAAAAGATATGTTTGCACAGAACATATATACTGTTAATACAATACCTATCTACAGATCAAATCGTTTTAATCATCCAAATTACCCTGGTAAATTCTTCTTCGAATCATTTTCTTCTTAAATCATACAAGTTTACCTTTTTAAAAAAGATACTGTTTCTGATCTGATTATACAATTTATTTCAAAAATATATTATACTATTAGCAAAACAATCCAAGTAGTTTAACGATTTTTACAGTATGTTTCCCTTTTCTAGGAGAAATATTTAAATAGTGTCTACCATAATTAGAAATTCTATTTATCATTTTGAAAAGTTCAATTAGATCACCTTTCATTCTTCTTTCTAGTAAAGTGGTTAATCCTAACTTCTCTAATCTCTTCCTGTAAGAGAAATCTTTAACACTTTTATTATTTTTGTCATTCTTCTTTGTATGCCCTCCAATCTCAATATTACACTGCAATTATCATGTATAGACAATGACGCAAAAATATAAGTACACTATTTTATATGAGATCTACCTTATCAACAGATCGATTCATGTATTTCCCAAGAAGATTAGCGTAAAGTGAAACGTACAGTAATTCAGGATTTGAAATCGAGTCATTAATTCAATTTCCTACGTTTATAACCGATACGCTAAACTAGCGTCCAAAACCGACCACTCCACCACACGCAGGATGCAACACAGGTTTTACGCAAAGTGTATGTAAAAGTAAAGTCGTCGGGGCGGCCTAAAGTCGGTATCAGCCAGTCAGCGAGGGAGTCTACCCTTTTTCAATAGCGCTATACCAAAGAGATTGTTTTGGCGTCTGAGGTGGAGCACCACACCTACCATCAGCTCCTTACTTTACCGCACAGATCCCTGTGCTACTCATACGTTGAGTTGGCGAGGACCGGTATCGAACTAGGAACCTTGTGGTTTCTGGCCCAACGCTCTACCGACTGAGCTAACCCGCAAAGTGTAGTTTGTATTGAATTCAGAGTTTTCATCCTCCTTGACTATATGCCATATCATGGCTAAAGTATCAGACAACCTACAGTTTACTCAGAGCTGAAGGTGAAATATAGATCCATGTCTTTTAGAAGGGCATTGGCCGATGTAAAATGTAAACATCTCTGTGAAAGATTTAAACTTACATTGCCGTTTCCACTTCTTATTAAGGTGACCGTTACGCCAAGAGTGTCTATTTGTTTAATAGAAATAATGTTCGTGAAAAAATTTATAAAACTTTTTCTTTTTTTTTTTATCTATAGTTTTAGGCTTGAACTTTGGTAGACGATAATTATTTGAATACAAAATTGCTCAGTTAGATATTGGCAAAAGAATTCTTTCGTTTTTTGCTTATCAACGAGAACTGTTCATGAGTTTGAGTTATATATATATATATATATATATATATATATATATATATATATATATATATATATATATATATTCGAGCTATGTTATACTTTTGGGTGGTAATTGCGGTTCGCAGACTAATTTGTTGGCTGGTCGTATCTGTTTTCTTAATCGGCGGGTTTTCTACAAAATTTTCTTTTGTTTTAATTTTCTCAGAACGCTTGAAACAATTAATTTATTAATTTTACTTTCAGGAACGGGATAAGAGTGAACCTTATTTGTCCAAGTGGAGCCATTCAGACGACAGATGCTATCTTGTGTGATTTCTAGAAACAAAAAAAAATATCGTATGTTATATTGATATAACCGAAAATTGTTTTTTTTTTAATACCTGATTTAAGTTTTTATATCTAGTAGTTATTTACTGTTTATCCTCCTGCACTTCTCACCTATTCACGGTAATAACGATGCAGAGTTGAATTTTGGACATCATGAGACACATTAGCTTCTAGTTTTCTTTATTTACCCAACCCCTCCACACGAGCAGGATGCAATACAAGGTCAATTTTTAAGCGGAGTTTAACAGGTTTTAATTCAGAATTTTCCTTCTCCAAGACTCGTTGCTACATCATAGCTAAAAAGTCCCGGCTACCCTACTATTTACCCATAGATGGATTGAAAATAGTCGGATTCATAAATTTTTCAGCGATATTAGCACAATGTGAAATGCAACGCACCTGGTCGGAAATTTGAACTCAGATTACCGCGTCAATTTTATATGATGATAACCTTTAAACACCAGCGCGCATATACCTTACGCAAGACAATTTTTTGTTGTTGATGGGTTGTATTTCCCTTCTGCAGGGGATACAGTCACCGCATTCTAAGCCCTACCAGCAGGGTGGAGTTTATCTAAGTAAATACCAATAAGAGATTTGATTTTACACTTTTGTAAAAAAACAAAAACAACAAAAACAAACAAACAAACAAAACAAGCAAAACAAAAAACAAAAAACAAAAACAGTAAAGGATTCAGTTGGTAAACACAAAATTATTCACCACATAATGTTTATAAAATCTACAATATAAGCATTTAAATATTTTTGTCAAGTAAACTAATTTAATAAATGCTTTCACGCTAATTTTATTCCAAATAAAATCAAAAAGAGGCAGATTCAAGAATTCGATTCCATCAAAATGAAACAAAGTAGAAAATAATCCAATAATTTCTTAATTTGTGTTGCGATTATATGCATTATTAATATGATTAAAAACGTAAAAAGTATTGTACGCATATTAACTATATAAGGAAACAATTCATTTTTCCACGATATATATTTCATTGAATGAACACACAATTGGATGCTCCCAAGCGTGACACTACGTTGATGCACGCGCTATTACAAGAGAATTTTATTCTTAATAATTGTTTCAATAGTCTGACGCCTTAATAAATTACAATGAACAAGAGAACAACATGAGACGGCAATGCAACATTGTAAGTGTAAGTATGTAGGATTCTTCCGTTGTTTCGTTAATATATATGTAAACTCTCTTTTTTAATAAGAGAATTACTTAAACCCTGAAATTAATCGATCAATTATAATCACGAAACAACATAAACAAATTTGTTACAGTGGGATGAATAAGCGTTTTGGCATAGGAATATCTACTTAAATGAGTAAACTATATGAATGTATCAGTTATTGAGACGAATCATCATTATATTATACATTTAAATTAGACACTGTCATTGGTTGGATAATATAATTTTCTGCCCAACCGTAAGTATATATATATATATATATATATATATATATATATATATATATGGAGGTTTGGCGCTCACCCGAGACGCTAAAATAATCTCCTTGGTCTAGCGCTAGTGAAAAGGGGATAGACTCCTCGCTGTCAGGCTCATACCGACATATATATATATATATATATATATATATATATATATAAAGTAAGTAAAGTCGTCGGGGAGGCCTAATGTCGGTATCAGCCTGACAGCGAGGGAGTCTATCCCTTTTCACTAGTGCTAGACCAAGGAGATTGTTTTTTAGCGTCTCAGGTGGAGTGCCACACCTACTATCAGCTCCTTACTTTACCGCACAGATCCCTGTGCTACTCATACGCTGAGTTGTCGAGGGCCGGTATCGAACTAGGAACCTTGTGGCTTCTAGCGAACGCTCTACCGACTGACTAACCCGACCATTTGTGTGTGTGTGTGTGTGTGTGTGTGTGTGTGTGTGTGTGTGTGTGTGTGTGTGTGTGTGGAAATAAGAAAATACAAAGTATTTAAAAAGATAACAAATATTTGTAACGGGTGACTTCGACGTTAAAATGTTTCGTTTTGTAAATTAATCTACGTTCATTCATAGGTTGATCTTATGTGTATTAGTGAATTTAGCGTGAGAATATGAAGATAGGTAATGGAATAACTTTAAGTAAAAAGAATGAAATGATTTTGTAATTTTACACACACACACACACATATGTATACAAACACATAAACACACACACACGTACGCATGCACACGCATATATAATCTCGGACACGTATGCAAACACATACACACAAATGCCTTTACGTAGATATATACAGAGAGAGTAATACATACACACATACACATATGTGTACATTTTTGCATGTTGAATTAAACAAAAGACACATCTCCTTTTTAACAATTTTATTTGTGATCTTTTCAAGTTTTCTGGCCAACTTTTTATATTTGGGTGGAATTCGTAGATTAAAATGCTATAGCACCTTTCCCATCAATTCGTCTCCTTCCAGCCTCCAAATTAATATAATTTGAAAAAACTGGAACACATCACCCCTGATGATGGCACTTCGAAGTGCCGAAAGTACTCGGGACCTGAACTTTGGTGGACTAATCCACGAATTCCTCCCAAATATTTCAATGACCAGAAAACTTGAAAAGAAAACAAATAAAATTGTTAAACAGGAGATATGTCTGTTGTTTAATTCAACATGCATAAATAAAAAATGCTGCCCAAATACACATATTTATAAATATTTGTACATATATATGCGTGTACGTGCTTGCTTATATATAATATATGTGTGTGTGTGTGTGTGTGTGTGTGTGTGTGTGTGTGAGTGTGTGTGTTCGTGTATATGTGGTTTTGAGTATAAGCCAATCCATGCTTAGTGTTGTACGAGTTTGTGGTCGATCATTTCTATTTATTTTATTCTAAGCAGACATTCCATTAATCCACCCATTTCAATGTTGAAACTTCCTCTTACAATAATTTTCTGGCGTTTATTTATTTACCAAACATGTAATAGAAACGCCCTTCATTTTGTTGACAAGTTCCGAATTAAAACGTTAGTTCGCGACATGAATATCAATCTTTTTCTCATGATTTCACGAAAGCATACACAAAAGACACTTTAATGGCAGTTTGCCAATTTACAAGAAAACCATTTCAACATCTCCGGTCAAATGAAAAATATGTACCTTGTACTTAAATTCTAAATAGCAATAATAAAAGAGAATATTTCATTTTTTGATCTTTTCTTTCTTTCTTTCTTTCTTTCTTTTTCTTTCTTTCTTTTTATTTATCTGAAAATATGAAATAATATTGCTGTTCGTGTTTTTTAGCAGAATGTTTTGAGTATTTTTGTTCCTAACATTATTTTTCAAATCTGTTTCCTAATACGTTAAATGAATATCAGTCTATTTCTCATTACTCCAAAAGTTCTCTAACAAAGATTTGAAAATGAAAATAATAAAATAAAACTCAAACTGGAATTTTTTTCTGTCCGGCCAAGAAGGGAATAATTCTTTTTTTTCCCCAATGGCAATATATATTATATATATATATATAATATAATATATATATATATATATATTATTATATGGAGATTGTGGGTTTGTCTGTCTGTAACGAAACTATATTACTATACAAGTCACAATTCTCTTTGTTATTTACATCACATTTACCATGATTTTATTTTTATCTATACCTCAATTATTAGTAAAATTGTTTTACATTACTTATACTGTTGACCATATCTACATACTACTAACATGCAATTGTATTTATATATACAACAAAATAACAGTTTACAGTGTGAATGGGAAGGCTAATTTGCATATTGATCTTAAAAATTTGATTTCAATAAATATATGCTTAGTATTATTGATTTCTAATTGTTTGGTTTTATCTTAATGAATATGAGCAAAAATCTCTTCAATAAATCTTAAAAGAAATCCCCTAACAAGAAGAAATAACTAATATTATTCTTTACTTCCTTTTTTAACTAAACAGTTAAATTAGGAAAATTTACCAATGAAATACGGGAGTAACGGAAAATGATGGAAGATTTAGTTTCAAAGTTGTTCTATTTTTCAATCATACCCCCTCTGTTCCAAATCTTTTTTATTTACATTCTTATTCAGTTTCATTAGCCTTTCTAATTTAATATGATATTTTATTATATTCAAACTTAAATACTTGCACCCGGGGGGTGCATACATTTGCTAGTATATATAGTGTAGTTTGGGAGTCTCCGTATGCTTCTAGTAAGTATATACATTTGAGATATATTTTTGTATCTGTATCCGTTTTTTGGAAGTACATATATCAGGTTTGGACATTAGTGTAAAGCATTGATGTGCTATCTTATAATAATGTAGTTATCATAATATATTCATCTGGGAATAATTATCAGTAGACTCGGTTGTTTTATTGTTTTGTTTTTTTTGTAGTTTCTTTTATGTAGTAGTAGTGGTGAATTTTCGGGATTGTGTTGATCCCCCTTCGTCCAAGATACCCTCATACAACCAACCCCATGACCCCTATCAGATTACTACACACACAGTACAAACTTATTAATCACCAACTAAACAATCAACATCCAGCATCTCCTCATCATCAAAAAGAGCACCAAGCAGCTAGAAAATCACTACTGTCCTCAGGTTTTTGACGAAAGGAGATCATCAGAATCCCGAAAATTCACCACTACTAAATAAAAGAAACTAAAAAAACAAAACAAAACAAAACAAAACAAAAAACAACCGAGTTTTCTGATATTATTCCCTGATAAATATATTATGATAACTACATTATTATAATATAGCACTTTAATGCTTCACACTAATGCCCAAACCTGATTTGTGTACTTTCAAAAAACGGAGACAGATACATACACACACACACACACACACACACACACACATATATATTATATATAATATATATAAATTAAAAGTCGTCATTGCGGTGGCATATTGTCAGTATCAGCCAGACGGCGAGGGAGTATATCCCCTTTTTATTAGCGCTAGACAAAGGATATTATTTGGACCTCTAAGGGGGAGCGCTACACCTACCATCAGGTTCTCACTTTACCCCACAGATCCCTATGAGTTGGCGAGGCCGGTATCGAACCAGGAACCTTGTGGTTCCTAGTCGAACGCTCTACCGACTGAGGTATTCTTATTTACTTACTGACCCTTCGAATAACCAAGATGTGGCAAAAGTTCAATTTCTTAAGCGGAATTTAACAGGTTTGAATTCAGAGTTATGTCAATTATAGAGATTGCATTTCTTACTTGACACGGTTCTTCCACTAAGCGTTAACTGATGTATTGAGTAGCCTTATAGAACCAGAAGCCTCACTCAGAAACGTCTTTAAACTTATGTCCTATATACGGGACAAGGAGCTTTTCGCCTCCAATAGTCCCCTGTCGCTTTGCACACGAGAACACATTTCATAATATGACTGTATAGCATTCTTTTTAAACCACCACCCTCAATAAATTTAACCACTTCAAGATTATTTACCTATGAGTATAGTTATATTATATAGCTATGTATAAGGTCTTCATTGTATCTTTTGTAATATATATATTTCTCTTCTATTAAGTTTTCTCAGGCAAATAAAGATTGTTCTTATTAATTCGTTATGAATAGTTTTTGAATATATAAACATATATTTTTCAACAGCTCCGTTGGATGTTACAAAAGGTCAATGTATTAGGCGGAGTTTAACAGTTTTGTCTTCAGTTTTCCCTTTCCTGGACTATCTATCTAACGCAGGTTAAAAAGCCTTGTCTGCCCTACTATTCAACCATAGCTGGAAGGAGAATAGTTGGATTCATTCCATTGCCAAGTAAAATGCAATTTGAATGGATTTGAACTCGTCTCACCGTTTCCAATTCCTACGACGATAACCATTACACCACGCGCCTCAACGTTTTTAAATATATATCTCCATGGAGTTGTTCAACTGAGTTGATATTGTTAGATACTCTTCTTATTTCTTCCTATGTCTTCTACATCTGCAAGCTTCTTCTGCTGGCTGTGTCGGGTTCTTGGTTTTTTTTCGGTCTGTCTGCGTTTCTGTCTCTGTCTCTCACCTCTTCCGCCTTCTTTCTTAGCATTCATTAATACGGAAACATACTTTGGGTACACATAGTTTTCATTTTGCCGATTCCATCTTCATTACAATCACGGGTGAATAGCACAAGAGTCCACTAATGGCACTAACTAGAGTCTCAGTAACTATAACTTCCCCAGGGAGTCACCAAGTTACGGGATTCTACAGCCGAATGAGAATCCCGTTCGAGGCCAATTTGTGTTCAATGCCTGTCTATTAAAACTGTTGATTTTCCATATGTTTACTTATGATTAAATTTAAAATCATAACTACACTTCATTGTTCAAATGATAGGCTACGCCTATTCATTATGTAACCATATTAGCGCTTAGAATTAAAAAAAAAACACACATTATATTTCAAATAATAGATATATTTGTCATATAAGATCAATACTCCTATCTGTCTTTGGGTTTAAAATAGTGATATTTGAGGTGGTGCTAAGATAAAAATTCGGTGGCATTTTATTTTACATATATAAGTAAATTAAGTAAATTCAGCGGGGTGTCCTAAAGTCGGTATCAGCTAGGCAGCGAGGGAGTATATCCCCTTTTCAGTAGCGCTTAGAGATGGTTTT
The DNA here is from genome assembly GCA_023376005.1 of Doryteuthis pealeii. Classification (NCBI taxonomy): domain Eukaryota; kingdom Metazoa; phylum Mollusca; class Cephalopoda; order Myopsida; family Loliginidae; genus Doryteuthis; species Doryteuthis pealeii. The sequence continues at coordinate 4,653,028 of CM042137.1, forward strand.
GGACGTCTGAGGTAAAGCACCACACCCAGCTCCAGTGCCTCACTTTACCGCACAGATCCCTGTGATACGCATACGCTGAGTTGACGAGGACCGGAATAGAACCCAGAATCTTATGATTCCTTGGTGGATTCCTTCTTTATTGCTGAAAAAGAAAATTGCAAATTTCACCAAATAATAAGTTAATGGGGCAAAACGATCATTCATGCAATGGAAATTTATATAACTATTACATTACTACTGATTAAATAAATATAATATTCAGGAAGAAAGTGGCTTTCCAAATGTTATTTATATGAAGAAAATCGCATAAGAATATTTATTGGTGGAGAGTCCCGTTGTCAGATGGTTATCGTTGTATAAAACGTACTCGTCGTCACGAGTTCAAATGCTGGTCGAGTATCTTTACATTTAACATAGCGCTATTACTCTTGGGAAAGGTATGCATCAACCTCTTATATCTCCAGCTATGGGTAAATAGTAGGATGTACTGGACTTTTTAAACTTGGTTTGGAAACCAGTCTAGGAAAAGGAAAAGATCTGGCTTCAAACCGGGTAAGTTCTGCTTAAGAGATTGATAATAAAAATAGACTTGTTCGTTCAACAGTTTCATAAAACTTAATATTTTATGATTGCTAGCAATAATATGCACCTTCCGGACGTAAGTATTAAAGTTTTAATGTAATTAAATATTTCAAATTAGAAAGGTCCTTAGCGGGCGTCCTACGTTAGCATGTCCATGTATTGACTTCCACAGGAAAACGTCGCTTATGAGCTCATCCCCGCTTCTCCAGCAGTGTCCTGCATGCCTAGTCCGTCTCACCCGGATGGTTTGTGAGATGGGGGGCAGGTGACCATATAGTTGCTTCTTTGTGGGGTGCTGCTTTCATGACTTGTTCAGGTCTGCTCGCAGCATTCTTGTGCAGGTACAATCTAGCTTATTCTCGAGGCGCTTTGTTAGGGTCCAGGTGGTGCAGCCATAAAGCAGCACTGATATAACCACAGCCTGGAAGAATTGTCGCTTTAGCTTGTCAGTGAGATCGGATCTCCATAATGCAAGGACTCGGGATACTGCACAGAGGTCCTTCCAGGGGCCAGGAGTAATAGGGAAGGTTGGCGAAAGATTGTCATGGATATCCATACTGCGCACGTGACATGATGATGATGAAATTAGAAAGACTAACGAAATTAAATGAGAATGCTTATAAAATGTTTAGACTTATTTTAATTATATTTTAATTAGTTTCTATATAAAAATCATTCATAGGATTGATTTTAATACGTTGGAAAATAAACAATAATATTAGAGATCAATGACACCAAATAATAATTTATTAGACCATGTTTTGTTAAAACCAGTATAAAAATTAACCACACCATATATTATGTAAACCTTTAATTTTAGGGATTGACAGCCAGTACCCTCCGTTCCCGATGTTAATGTTGTGGTCAACATGGCCTTGATATTATTATTATTATTATTATTATTATTATTATTATTATTATTAGTAGTAGTAGTAGTAGTAGTAGTAGTAGTAGTAGTAGTAATGGTATGTATAATTATTATGTGAATGAAAGAGTAAGATTTTCCAGGACATATTTGTCCAAATTAGTATTTTATTTCCTTTGCTTTACTGTTAGTAGAGGCTATTTTTCCTTTCTTATGAGGCACCCCATCAATTCGAGAGTGTTCTTCCTATCCTTGGATATATATATATATATATATATATTATATATATGTGTGTGTGTGTGTGTGTGTGTGTGTGTGTTTGTGTTTGTGTGTGCGTGCGTGCGTGCGTGCGCGTGTGTGTGTGTGTGTATATATATATATATACATATATACACACCCTATATGTGTCTCTCTATATGTATCTCCATAGCTGTCTCGCTCTCTCTAATATATTATATATATATATATATATATATATATATATATATATATATATAAACTCTCTGACTTTTTCGCCAACTGCTTCTCTCTCTCTCTCTCTCTCTCTCTCTTTCTTTCTCTCTTTTCTACTCCTTATATATCTATTTCTATCAATCTATTATCTATCGATTTATTTATGTATATTTACCTATCTGTGAACTATTTATACACACACATATATATATATATATTTATATATATATATATATATATTATTATATATATATATACATATATATATATATATATATATATATATATATATATATGTCTCTCTGGTTTTCTCTGTATCAATCTCTGTAACCATCTCTCATTCTATCTCTCTTTCTTAAATATATATATATATATATATATATATATATATATATATATATAACCTCTCTGACTTTTTCGCCAACTGCCCCCCCTCTCTCTCTTTCTCTCTCTTTCTCTTTCTTAATCCTTATATATCTATTTCTATCAATCTATATATCTATCGATTTATTTATATTTACCTATCTGTGAACTATTTATACATATATATATATATATATATATATATATATATATATATATATATATATATATATATATATATATATATATATTCACGTGTATATATATATATAATATATATATATATATATATATATACACGTCTCTCTGGTTTCTCTGTATCAATCTCTGTAACCATCTCTCATTCTATCTCTCTTTCTTATATATATATATATATATATATATATATATATATATATATATATATATATATATATATATATATATATATATATAATATATATTTCAATTCCGCTTCTTCTTCGAGCAAGTGTCGATTTGACGTATGAAACGAATGGTGATTCTCTTATTCAATAAACAAATTCCTCCGGCGCAATCAGTTACTGATTCCAACCCCAGGCCGATAAGTAAATTGACATGTGACCTCAGAGATCTTTACAAAGAGGTAGTAAAAGAAACAACATTTCAGAAATTAATGAAATCTTTCTATTTCCACAGAGCAATAAGTTGCCTGCCAAGTTTACTCTATTCTCCATTTCAGAAAATATATTCTTATTCTTAAGATATATATCTTTTTTTTTATTCCTTCCTTATCTCCTTTATTCTTGAGTGTAAAAAAGAAAAACGAGTGTTTGCCATGAACATAGCTCCAGCTCCAGCATAGAATACACAGTAAAGTGCCAATTTTCGTTTATAATCTTAATCTTTCGATACCCACCAAGCTTTTGCATTAGGTTATATATATATATATATATGTATATATATATGTGTGTGTGTGTGTGTGTGTGTGTGTGTGTGTGTGTGAAGAAAGCAAGTGAATCCGACGGTATGTAGTATATTGAGAAAAAATGAAAAAAACACAGATTTAAATAGGTTAAGTGGTGAGTTTATTGGCCGACGCTGCAGTGTTTCGATCTATTAATTAGATCATATTCAGGGCATTTGTTGGTATATGGAAGGTAATAATAATTTTTTTTTATCCCAGAATAACGAGAAAAGTGAGTGGTAGTCATCCTTATTCAGTCTGTTTAAAAAATTTTGAGGTTTGAAAAAAGGAGACGGTTTGAAATATGACGACAAATATTCCCTTTTACTGTGTAAGTGTGTGCATTGAAAAGAAAGCATTGTGCATTTTAGGTGTGTGGTTGCATATATAATATATAATATATAATATATATATATATATATATATATTAAAGTGCAGGGTCCAGGTACGTTCCTTATATGAAAAGTATGACTTATACAGGTAAATAATGACGATAACGTGTGATGTTGTAAAAAGTGCTTGCCTATAGATAAAGCTGTTGGAATTAAAGAATACATTATATATATATATATAATATATATATATATATATATATATATAGCCTTACATTTGAACATATATGCCCGCCTAAATTCATTAATTATTAATTAATCAATTTCAAAATTAGTTATGACTTCAATTAAGCACATATCCTCCAAATATATATATATATATATAATATATATATATATATATATATATATATATATATATATATATATAATTCGTATATATAATTCGGGAGTAATATTAGAAAAAAAAAGTACATGAAAATGAATGCAAAAAGAAGCGAGGAAACGAAAGTACGGATGAAGGAAGAAGACAAATATTTTTCTATTTCTTCCCTTACCTCCTTTGTTTTTCACTTCGGAATACCCCCTCTCATGATGTAAAAAAACTAACAACTTCTATGATATAAGTATAACCCATTTTTGAAAACACATTTTCCAGGTTATACTAAAGATCAAATATATATTTTTTTTTTCCGAAAATCGTCTCTGAAGATAAAGTTTTACTTTGAAATCGATAGGACACAAAAAATAACATCTTTTTGTTTTTATTTTTTACTTGCATTGTAATTACTTTCAAATTAATACATTATAATATATATAATATATATATATATATATATATATATATATATATATATATAATATATATATATAGTGACGATTTGCAGTAAATATAACCTTCTTCTTCAGTATATTATTACCTTTTTGATGATGATGATGATGATGGTGAAGAAGAAGAAGAAGAAGAAGAAGAAGAAGAAGAAGAAGAAGAAGAAGAAGAAGAAGAAGTATTTCTATCCTCCATTGTTTACTTTCGCCAGAAGGATACAATAGGCATATCCTAAACCCACCGACATGATTTCATTCTTTTCTTTCCTTCTTAAAATACCAGTGGCCACACTTGTTGTTGTTGTTGTTGTTGTTGTTGTTGTTGTTGTTGTTCTTCTTCTTCTTCTTCTTCTTCTTCTTCTCTTCTCTCTATCAGTCATCACTTTAAAAATAGTGTCTGTCCTAATCGCTTCTCTTTTCATTCATTCATTCATTCATTCTTCTTCTTCTTCTTCTTCTTCTTCTTCTTCTTCTTCTTCTTCTTCTTCTTCTTCTCTCTATCAGTACCATCACTTTAAAAATAGTGTCTGTCCTAATCGCTTCTCTTTTTCATTCATTCATTCATTCTTCTTCTTCTTCTTCTTCTTCTTCTTCTTCTTCTTCTTCTTCTTCTTCTTCTTCTCTCTATCAGTACTATCACTGTCCTAATCGCTTCTTTTTCATTCATTCATTTTCTTCTTCTTCTTCTTCTTCTTCTTCTTCTTCTTCTTCTTCTTCTTCTTCTTCTTCTTCTCTTCAGTACCATCACTTCAAAAATAGTGTCTGTCCTTAATCGCTTCTCTTTTTCATTCATTCATTCGTCTTCTTCTTCTTCTTCTTCTTCTTCTTCTTCTTCTTCTTCTTCTTCTTCTTCTTCTTCTTCTTCTTCTTCTTCTTCTTCTTCTTCTTCTCTTTTATTCATCCCTATATCTATTTTTGTTATTTTCCTATTCAGAGTTACCTATCTTCACCCATATCTTCCGTTTTCTTTTTCCATATTCTAGACCCTTTTACGACAACCAATTGCTCTCCCTTATTTCTCACATCACACTTTATTATTTTCTCATTCATCCCCCTTCTACCCCCTCCCCATTTTTTGTTCTTTCTTTCTTTCCTCTTTCCGACAATCTCATCATATTCTGATTGCTTTTACTGTTCAACAATCCTTTTTAGACATTGCCCTTCTCTCTCGCTTCCTCTGACCCAATCAATATTTTATGCATCCCGTTCCCCTTTTCTCACTTACTTTTTATATTTTATTTTTCATATTCCAAATATTTCCCCCACCCCCCGAATAAATCTGAGCAACCATCACGGAAGCCTATCATCAACAAGTGAACAACTATTCCCAAGATGTAACTGCTAAGGGAGACAACTCCCGCACCAGCAACAAGCAACAAGCAACAGACCCACTTCTCCACTGACACTCATAAAATGGTCGACGTTAACGCACATTCCCCAAAACAACACGAGCAGTTGATATACACTGATTCTAATCGATTTCCTATTCACTGGTCGGCTTTTACAATTAAGAATGATAATCACAGGCATCTAAATTGTCATCTTCGTTTTTGGTAAATAGGCTTTTTCAGTGCTTTACGAACGATGTTCCTTTTTTGATTTGTTTTCTATAATTTTCTTTCCATTTCTTTTCGTTTTTCTTAAGGAAAAGATTGTTTTTTCGGCTTTTCTTTACGAATATTTTCTTTCTCTTGATAGTAGAATCGAACAAAATGCCTAGTCTCAAGATATTTTCTATCAATATGGACGATCGCGTTTTAATCTGTCGCTAGGATTTTCAATTACCGAAATGTTGGCATTATCTTGACAATAGGTTCCCAGGTGGAAACCGAAAGTATTACCATAGATTGAATGAAGGAATATATATATATATATATATATATATATATATATATATATATATATATATATATATCCGTATGTGCAGGTTTTACGGGATACATATAGGTTATTAGAGGATTTTAATATAATTGTCAGTATCTGCATAAACATAGGTAGGAATCTCTGTCTACACACACAAACACACACACCACACACACACACACACACACACACACATATATATATATATATATATATATATATATATATATATGTGTGTGTGTGTGTGTGTGTGTGTGTGTAGTTTTGGTACGTACGTGTCAACGTATAAATTCAAAACGGGAGGTCACTCAAATTTTAAATCTTGCATATATACTAATAACCTTCTAACTAAGAAACACGCCAAATTTGGTTATTGATTTTTACTGATCAAGCGATGTAATTAATTAATTAAGCCAACATTACCCAATTTGCGGAAATGTCCGTATACCAGCCCCTGCTGATAATAAAATATTGTCTCTGCCTGCTTTTTGTTAAAGCGATATCAGCAGTGAAGTTTAATTTTAGTGAATACATTTTGCAGTCTAAGCCGTTCAGGTCAGAATTTGTCACCTATCTATGGTCCAATCTTTAACAATTTTATATCGTTAGAAAGAAAAGAAAATAATCTTTCTAAATAATTTGTATGAGTTTTTATCAATTGAATCATTTTTACAGCGTTTTAAAAAAGAAATTGGCTTCGGAGATCATGCTACCTGCTATTATTGCGATACCAGCAGTGTAGTCTATGCCAGTTAGCTCGGAATCTCTCGCCTACTTATGGTCCAATCGTTAAAATATTTTATCGTTAGAAACAAGATGAAATAATCTTTCTGAATATGTAATTTGTATGTTTTTTTATGGATTAAATTATTTTTTACAGTGAGTTAAAAAAAACTTACTACATATAGCCGATAAATATAAGATAATACGAATAAGGTTTTTTTTAAACTTAATTTTAACGTAAAATCAAATCTTTGTCCATATTCTTAAATTGTACACTGATTTTAACTTAAAGTTTTGTAATGCATAAAAATTGTAGAAAAATTGAAATTTACGCTTTACGGTTACATTATCAAAAAAATAATATTTTAATTGTAAATAAGAATATCATGAAAATCAGTTTACGGTTACATATTTGCATAAATTAAACTAACATTTTCATTCGAATAAAATGAATTTTAACTCTTTAATTTATTTATTAATTTTTATTGTTAGAGTTTTAAAGGGTTAGAAATAACAATAAAATTGACGAATGTCCTTAGAAACGGGTTTTTTTCGTGGGCGGGGGGAGGGAATCGTTAACAATTTTTTTTCTAAAACCACGATAAAAAATCAACGGTGACTAATACGAACAAAACCTGGTGTTTTAATCTTTAATCGAAGGCACCAACTGGATTTAAATTTGTGAACTCAACAATTAGTTGTGAGACGAAATTTTTTTCAAGTATTTCCGACAATATTTGATATGTAAGTACAAAAAGCAAGTGCAAATTTTCAGGTCTTAAAAATTGACATGTTTAAATATCATAGATTTAATAGGTGACATTTGAAGATAAACATTTTTTATGAAAATTGTTGTTTTGTAATTAATACTAATGGTTAAAAAGTCTTATTTTTTTTAGAGAACTACTGAAAACGTTTTTAAACAATGTGTTTTTAAAATACTATCTTGAGTTTAAGCAAAAATAAATATTACAATTTAAATTTTCGATTCTCAGCTTCTTTTTATCGTTACATCTTTAGAAGTAAAAAAAGGAATATAGATTAAACGAATATATTTATTTTAACTTTAACTCAACAAGCAATTAAGAACTAAGATTTGAATTGTTGTCATGTACAAAAAATTGTGGAAAAATTAAAATCAACTGCATATTTTTCTAGGCAAGAACGTAGGTATACCCATTTTTTTCGTCTGCTTTTCATTTTAAAAACGAATTAAAATTAACTAAATCGATTATTTAAGATGAAATTTTGTCCAAATCGAAAAGTAGTTATATAATGAACATCAGTAAAAAAAAGCCAAATGATATTACACATCTAATTTATTTATAATACATTTAAAACGATTTTTTTTTTGGTCAATATCTGATTTAATTAGGTATTTCTGCTATGATAAATTAATATATAAATCATTTAAAATATGAGTATCATGATGTTAAGTTTAAAATGTCATATTATTAGATTTAAAAAAAATATTTTTTATTAACTACTTTAGTATCGATTTCTAATAATTTTTTCCGAAAATTCTATTGAAAATTTACCACCCCTTTAAATAGAACAAATATATATTTTTTAATAAGATAATAGCCAATTAATTATTGAAATGTAGGTACCACCAATTTTCCTTGTTAAATTTACTCCCTCTATGTTTAACACAATGAAACTTGCCTAAATGTTAA
>CM042137.1:4666637-4701637 GCA_023376005.1 Doryteuthis pealeii
GTTGATTAAACTCATACATAATATATAAGATTACGTGTTTTGATATAATGTCTATATATTTTCTTGTGTATGAATTTTTACATGGGAATAACGTTTGTTCAACCATTTGTGTGTATGTCTGAATTATAAATATATTCATTTATATAAGAAGATTCCCGAAATGACTGGGTATGCCAGTTTCAAGATGATCTTTTATAAGTATTATTGTATAAATGAACAGATATTTCATTCCTCTACAAAATACTAAATAACAAGCAGACAGGCTTGGTAGTTTGATTGATAGATACGCTTGTGTTCATCATCATGGATTAATATATATATATATATATATATTATATATATATATATATAATATATGTGTGTGTGTGTGTGTGTGTGTGTGTGTGTGTGTAGATAGATAGATAGATAGATAGATAGATAGATATAGATATAGATAGATAGAAATAGATAGATAGAGAAAATGAGGGAAATAAATCGATAGACTGCGATAGATGAATATACAAACAGAGAGAGAGAGAGAGAGAGAGAGAGAGAGAGAGAGAGAGAGAGAGAGAGAGAGAGAGAGAGAGAGAGAGAGAGAGAGAGAGATTATAAATAGACAGACACATTAGTAGATAGAATATTTCAGTTCAAAATATATTGATGAGTTAAAATGATAAAAAATACATTCATTAATTCATTTCCTTTTTTACCGTTAAATATGTAACAATAAAAAGAAGAAGAATTAAACATGTGTTCTTATTTAAGAAGTTATCGGAGTTTAATATTAATTAAAATTAAAATTATTCTTTTATTCTAGGAATACTCTATTTCTTTATTTAAAAAAAAAAGAAACTTTTTGAATTACACTCACTAAAATTAATACATTTTGTTCCAAAGAAATATGTCCTTATAGAACAAAATAAAGCGCGAAATATAGTGGGAAGCGCAGGGTTAAAGTCATTGGAAATGGACTCGTCGCCCCGAGTTCAAATCCTGGATGTGGTAATTGCATTTCACTTAGCGCTAATACCTTTGGGAAAGGTATGAATCCTACTCTCCTTCCAGCTATGGTCTCTTTAATCTTGGTTAGGCAACCAGTCTATGAGAAGGAAAACTCTGAATTCAAACCTGTTGAACCCCGCTTAAGAAATTGACCTTGTGTCACATCCTGCTCGTGCGGAGGGGTTGGTAAATACATATATAACAAAATAGAATCTGAATTCAGTTCTTGATTTCCTGTTGAGTGACAGTGAAAAGATGTTTCGTTTTTACAAAGAAGATGGACTCCAACATCTTAGTAAGCAAGTTCAAACTCCAGCAGATTATTAATTCCCCTGGGAAAAGTAATAACTTCTCATCCCCCAGCAATGGATTAAATAGTACCAATACTATTCTTTTACAAGAATGAATTTGGCTTTACATAACCCACGAAGATGGATATATCACCATTAAACAAAGAAACCAAAATGAAGGATGAACTCTGAAGAGGTAATGTTATTCTATGGTTTCCACTGTACGTACACGGGATACCACCTACAGAACTTGTCAATTGCTATGCGTTATGGACGGATGGTTTGAGAGAATCTAAGGGATCCGTGCTGTCAGCAGGCATTGATGATAATGATGATGATGATGATGATGATGATGATGATGATAGTACTAAAGAACAAAATTTAAAAAATATGGAACAGATGGAAGTAAAAGAAAGACAAGGATTAGTAATGGGATTTTGAGCTACGTTGTATTTTGGAATGAAATAAGAATGCCATCCGTACTTACAAACAAAACTTAACTAAAAAAAAAAAATTGTGTAGAATTGTACATCGTTGAACGATTGTACAATTACAAAATGAAAGTAAACCTACCTAAAGAACGAAGAGAAAAAAGAAAGAAAAAAAAAACAGTGACTATGGTTTGAAAAGAAATCTCAAAGGCCGAGGAAAAGAGATGTTTCATTTTAATTTCAGCCTATTCTAATGAAAGCCACTCAAATTGAATGCCTCGGACGAAGAGAACGACCAGAAGAAGAAAGAAAGTAAATCACGGAAAAGAGAGTAGAGAGAAAAGTAACGAACGCCATGACAGATGGAGAAATGAAGAAAGAAAGGAATCACCGCAAAGTTAAAAGGCGGGAAAATAGAGTGGATGAAAATCAATTATAGATGAGAAGGTTGTTGATTACAAATGAAAATGAAAGAATTCCGTGCAAATTGCCTGCATCTTTTTCAGGTTTATTCATTTTGTAAATTTTATTTTCATTACTGTTGTATCATTCACTTATATAAAAATAAAGAATAAAATAGGTTTGAAAACTTCACATCGCTTATCGCCACGGGTAGCTAAAGGTAGGACAAATCTTTTGCCTTTGGTACATCTCGCTGGAAACAACCACTGAGTTCATGAAGAATGTTATATGAAAACTAATTTAGAATTTGAAGCAGTTTAGCTCAGTCAGTAGAGCGTTCGGCTAGAAACCACAAGGTTCCCAGTTCGATACCGGTCCTCGCCATCTCAGCGTATGAGTAGCACAGGATCTGTGCGGTAAAGTAAGGAGCTGATGATAGGTGTGGCGCTCCACCTCAGATACTAAAAACAATCTCCTTGGTCTAGCGCTATTGAAAAGGGGATAGACTCCCTTGCTGACTGGCTGATACCGACTTTAGGCCGCCCCGACGACTTTACTTATTATATATATATATATATATATATATATATATATATATATCTTTAATTGTAAGTTATTTATATTTACAAATGCATGTCCATACCCATATATATATATATATATATATATATATGATGGACTCTCCCGTCGATCGATGGGAGAGTGTTCATACGATGAACATCCACACAGTGATTGGTTTATAGTGGTGAAGGTTTGTGTTGGACCATCCACACTTTTTGGCACAGTTGATAAGCATCAAGAGTTGCCACAACGACTGACCTCAGGAATTTTTAATTCAGAGTTTCCCATCTCCTAGACTGGTTACCTACCCAATATATACATTCTTACAAGTACATATATATATATATATATATATTATATATATATATTGTGTGTGTGTGTGTGTGTGTGTGTGTGCGTAACCCATAGATATATATAATATTCTTTCAAGTTCTTAGGAGAGCTTAATGTAGGTCAATTATATCATTTTATACAAAGCAATATTTACACTTACATGTAAGTGTAAAACTTGACAACCTAATATATATATATATATATATATATATATATATATATATATACATGTATATATATATATATATATATATGTATATATACATATATATAATACATATAATATATATATATATATATATACATATATATATATATATATATATATATATATATATATATATGAGGAAGAAAAACTATTACAATAACACTTTATTTGGGGGAAAAACTATAATAATGACACTTTATTTTTGCAATACAAAATTGTTTCTACCATAACCCCTAGAAAAATCAAATATCCAAATTCTAACGGTCTATTTCAGCGTTCCAAAATTGATTTTAAAAAAATTCTCTTCGAACATTTCTAAAAATTCTCCGTTTTTCCCCAACGAATTTTTTCATCCAAAATAAAATTTCATTCTGATAAAGGTTGAATCATCTCTGTGTGCGGAATATTTTCGCACAGATGAACTGACCGAAACACATGTGTAAGTGATATTGATTAAATTCATCTTTTATTATCCATTCTGTTCTTGCTTTTCTTTATTCATTCTTCCTCATATTGTCGGATTTATTTCCAATTTCCATTTTTACACGCACACACACAAATATATATATATATATATATATATATATATATATATATATATATATATATATATAGATAGATAGATAGATAGATAGATAGATAGATATGATCCTAGTTCATTTGATTTGTGTGAATTTGGTCGCGGAAAGATGACAAGAAAGCCATCGTTCCAGCTGCACAAATGATGACGTCTTTACTGATTTTTTATGACCACCAAATAGAGTCTCTATTTTCATTATAATAAACCTCTAATGAAAATGGAATGCCAACGGTGTTGACTTGTGGATAAAATACATCTATATCATTATGGCGTTCTCTGTACCTTCTGTACTTTCCATGAAAATAAGTTGGAGGCATTACTTTCAGAGCGCCCCTCGTTTTGCTATTCAACATTAATTCATAGAAAAACGTTTTATTAGTTTTCTATCCTACCTTGGGGAATGTGGTGTCTTAATCAGAATTTGATGTGGGAAAAATACTATTTTCAACCTTTTTTTCTAACAAAAATACTAATACACATGGTTGGAATAATGTAAACGTTCTATAACTGTTGGCATTTATATTGACGATAAAATGATAAAATGTGGCTGTCAATGAATAACGTGTATCATTAAAAGGTACTTTAGTTTATTTATTTCAAGACGTTGTAATGTATTATTACTGCTATTCAAAAGCAACCATTAGCCTACGAGCATGATCACTCTCTCTTTCTTTCTCTCTCTCTCTCTCTCTCTCTCTCTCTCTATATTATATATATATATATATATATATATATATATAATAATCCAAAAGTCCAGAGAAGAAATCTTCCTTACGACACAAGAGTTTTATTTTAAAAACCTGTCGCAGTTTGAGAGCTCAATGTGTGCTCTTAAAGTTAGAGTCACAGAGCAAATACATAAGTAAAGAAATATCAAAAGACTTAGAGATTTAGCATTATAGTCTATTTTATATCTGAGCTCCCTGAAATGGACTATAATGCTAAATCTCTAAGTCTTTTGTTATTTCTTTACTATATATATATATATATATATATATATATATATATATATATATATATATATATATATATATATATATATAAGGAAAAAAGGGGTTGGAATGAATCCGACAGAATGAGATAAAATAAGAAATGAAAGAACAAAAATCAGACAAAAATGTGTAGTATATTTCGCTGGAGGTTTGACCAAAACAGAAGAAGCTGAGGCAAAACCTCCAGCGAAATATACTACACATTTTTGCCTGAGCTTTGTTCTTTCATTCCTTATTTTAACTCATATATATATATATATATATATATATATATATATATATATATATATACACACACACACACACACACACACACACATATATATATATATAATGCGAGTATTCAATCAAAGACTTGGTTCAGGAAATTGTTAGTAACCATGCGTCATTGACTCCATACCCGCGCTACCCTAACGTTGATATAAATGCTCTGTTCCCGATATTTGGCACTATGTACTTATAGATATAGCACCCATATTATCCATATTAATATATATATATGTGTGTGTGTCTGTGTGTGTGTGTGTGTGATGTGTGTGTGTATGTGTGTGTGAATGCGTATATAATATTTATTGATATAAATATATCTTTGAGAGAAAGTTGATATGGAAATAATGCAATAGTCGAGATAAGCCTGATACATGGCCCCACAATGTCTGACAACATATAGACAAGATGTGTTTATTATTGGTATTTGAGTGACGGAAAGTCTCCTCAGGTTTCCAGGATTCTTCTACATATTCTCGCTTGTCTCGATTCTGGTCTCTATTCTGGTCTCTATTCTTCCTTTGATCACCAATTAAGTTAGTCTCCATTCCAAGTATTTGGGGGCTATTACAAACGCGAAAATTACAATTGGTATCATTGTCCCTTTCATGTTCCTCAGCTTTTTTTCGGCCCTCTGGCAAGATCCAAGTATTTCTTTTATCTTTCATTTATTTTCATTCTTTCGTCCGCTGGAACAGAAAATTCCAAAACATGACTAATCATTTACTTGTTAATTAACACTAAGTTGGTTTGGTTTGGTTTATTGATTTTAACGGCATATCAACCCGTTTGGAGTTATGTCATACCTAACGGTTATGATGTAATATATGTTGTGTATTTATTTTTTATACTTTTTAGTTATTGGTTTTAACAATGTGTTAGCACCATTGGGGCTTATATTGTATGGTATTGATTAAGTTCATATATATATTCTATGGTATAATTTTATTTCCTTAAAAAAGACAAAATGTCATCCATGCTGACATTTTCAAATAGATCTTTCATATTAATTGCATTAAAATAACGGTTTTTGTTGTGAGAAAAAAAACTGCATTCCACCAATAAATGTTTAACAGTCAAAGGTTTTTGACATGTTTCACACTGTGGTTGTTGTTCTTGTTTGAGTATATAGGAGTGCGTTATCTTGTGTGACAATGCGTAATCAGGACACAAGGACTTGTTTCTTTCTAGACTTTCTTCAAGTTGGTCTCCAGTTTCCCAAAGTTGGTTTGATTAGGAAAGAATTAGTATGGTTTATTTGTTATTCCAGCGTTGTAGACATTTTGTATGAAGGAATCTATTAATTTTAGGTTTCAAGTCAGTATATGGTATCTTGAACTTGTCGGGGATCAAATCTTGAGCCGATTTAGCTGCAGAGTCAGATCTTTCATTTCCCCTCACTAAGTTGGGTATTTTGATCGAGATTTGTTGGTCACTTTTGTATTTTTAAAATCCCAGATAATTTCATTGGTCTCATTTTCAAGAAAAAATATAACGTGTGAGTGCGGATAAAGGTTAAGTAAAGTAATATATTCTTAATTAAATGGGATTCGCCATTACTGCAGTTTTAAATACTTATTTTAGGCATGTTAAATACAAATACAGATAAATATGTCCCCAAAACTCACTCACTAATAATAAAACAGAAATGAATTGTTTATAGCCGTTATATCTAATATTGTACGATTGAAATTCAGCAAAATATTTGTGTATACTATAGATGTACACGGAGAGAGAGAGAGAGGAGAGAGAGAGAGAGAGAGAGAGAGAGAGAGAGAGAGAGAGAGAGAGAGAGAGGGTGGAATGAAGTAGAAGGCCGGGGGGCATATCGGCCGGAACGTTGTACAGCTAACAATGAAGATGAGGACAATAGTCCGAATAATGCAGATTATACTAATCATCAAGCCTCATCTCAAACATTCAGAGAAATAAAAATGTATACATTTAAAAACGGATTACATATGTATTTCCCAAGCAATCCATACGAACAAAGTTTTTAAGCGGAGAAATATGTTTGAAGGGGTTTTCTTCTCTTAGACTGGTTGACATACCAAGGTTAAAGGACCCAATTTTCCCTAATCTATATCAATTGCTGGAGTGATAATTGTTGAAATCATACCGTATGAGTTATATGTGAAATTCAAACAGCTTCGACCAGGATTTGAAATCGGTTTGCCGTGTCAATTTCCTACGACGATAACCATTATACACTAGCAACTCTTCTGATAACGCAATAAAAATAAATTAGCAAAATGGAACTTAAAGCTAATAAAATGAATATATTATATATATATATATAATATATATATATATATATATATATATGTGTGTGTGTGTGTGTATTTCTGTGTATGTTTGTGTGAGTGTGTGTTCCAAAAGGCTGCCACGATTAATGAGACATATATGAATTGTTGTAACGTTGTACGATTGTAATTCAGGAAAAGTATTGGTTTGTATTATACATATCTATGCACAGAGAGAGAGAGAGAGAGAGAGAGAGAGAGAGAGAGAGAGAGAGAAAGAGAGAGAGAGAGAGAGAGAGAGAGAGAGAGAGGGGGTGTTGGAATGACGGAGAAAGTAGTGTACGAAGAAATATCACTAAAACTCGAAAATTATATATAATGTAAAAATTGATACACTTAAACACACTATAGATATACAAGCAAAACGAGGGTCTAAGTGAATAAATAACCTTATAATATATATATATATATATATATATATATATATATATAATATTGTGATATATGATCAAGATTGGGAAGAAGCAATTTCAATCAATGATTCTTTTTCTTTTTTCAATATTTCAAAGTGCTTGCTTCATTTCCGAGTCAATATCAGCAACAACTGTTGGCATCACTCGTTGCATATAAAACAGGTTTCAATTGATCGTTAATAACTCCCCAAACCAAATGAAAGTCAAATCAATCATGATCGATTAGCAGATCAAAGAATGCAATTTAACATTGGTTATCACTCGTCAACTCTATGTCTTCAGTAGTTGATTTTTTCTCTCTCTCAATATTCTGCTATTTACGTGGACGCAAGGGACCCTTGGAAATAGATAATGGCTTTTTAAAAAAGATTTGTCGAGATAAAAATAGGTTACGATTTACCATTTTCTATTTAGTGAGAAAGTAATTTAATTGAACCAGGGATACCATTAAATTAGTTAGTTTCAAAGGAGAAAAAACCCTAGTCTAAGGTCATTTTATACACAGAAGCACATCTCCGAATCTAGCTCTCTTTATTTATTTCTTTCTTTCATTCACCCACTCACTCTCTCCTTCGCCCTCTCTCTCTCCCCCTCCCCTCTCTCCTTCTCCCTCTCTCTAAAACACACACACACACACACACACACACACACATATATATATATATATATATTTAGTTTACTTGGTGCATCAGTGATGGACCAATATTCTTGAGGCATTATTAGAGGAGTGCTCAATATTAGTGATATTATATATATATATATAATATATATATATATATATATGAAATGGTGATAAATTAACTCACAGCTATCCCAACTAAAATTTGAGATAGGAACGAGCTTCAGATGCGCTTATGTTACTAAATTCCTTAAAAACAATTGACGTTTCCGAATTTATTACACGAAAGAAAAGTATTATCTAAAAAAACAACAAAAAAATTAAAGCATATTGCAGGGCACAATTCATTACATTTTATTGAATACAATAAAGTGCTATTTCTCTATTAAAAACGTATAAAAACCTGCCAGTTTTTTTTAGGGGGAATGGGTGCAGCAACGGATTAATGACATTTCAGTTTATTTCAATGGGAAAATCGATTTGATATACGAGGAAATTGACTTACGAGTGGAACGAATTAAATTCCTCAGTCAAATTACCATTGTATGTAAATTGATAGAAGAAATACAAATAAAAGATTTTTCATATCTTCTATCTTCTCTTTATGGGATGAGGAGGGGACTCCCCTTAAAATTGTGGGTGACATGAGTACTACATCGTTGTAAGTGAATTCGAACTCCAATCGCGCTATTACGTTTACTTACGGATTAATTGAGAAAGGTATGAATCATCCCATCTCCCAGCTATGGGTTAAATAGTACCACTGCTGTTCTTCTACTAAGATGGTTTTGGTATTTAATAACCCACTGTGGTTTATATACCAGTAAACAAAGTACCAAAACTCTTCATGTTGTTCGAGGAGGGTCAGATCTCCTTCATACTTGATCTTCGTCTTCGCTTCGAAGAATAGACAAAAATCTATCATTTTTGCGAACAAATTCAACTTCAGATGTATTCTTCATTACCGTCTGTGCAAACTGCGAGTCATCCTTTTGAACACTGGTGTAAATGTTTACTCATGTGGGAGTCCTGGCCACTTCGGGCTAACTCAACTAGACAGTTCAAATCTAATTCCAACTTCCAAATGTGTAGTCACATTACTTTAAAATCCCACAGTTAGATCCAAGTTCTCATCTGACCCCAAAGGTTAGCACTTGTCAATCTAACTCAGTTGCCCTCAGATAGTCTCTCTCTCTCTCTCTCTCTCTCTCTCTCTCTCTCTCTCTCTCTCTCTCTCTCTCTCTCTCGATATTTCTCTTTCTCTTTCTATTTCTCTTTCTCTCCCTCTCTCCCTCTCTGGGTACACTGGGTTAATTCTGTTTAGATTATCTATAATTAATGTCAAATAAAAGATTCAACCAATATATTATTTAACATGGGAAAATAATAATTAAATACAAATTAAATAGTTCTGTCTCTGCAGAGTTTGATTGTTCATTTTTAACATTGTATATGAGGCAGGTTTTATAATCACTATTTTTAAGAGCTATTCCGTTTTCTTGTTGAAGATATGAATATTAGAAGAATTACTATGTAACATACCGTAGTTTTAATAGGTTTTTTCGGGTGATTGGAACATGTATTAATATGCCAAGGCCTTTATTTGCTTTTTAATGGAGGCACAGTTCTATCATTGAAGTTTTAGTATGCAAAAATTAGCGATCTTCAAATTAGTCTGGATTTCAAGTCCAAACACCAAACAATTAATCAACTAATGCAATTTATACATATTACATTCCATTTTCTCGCATTACTATTCTCTAAAAGTATCAGCCAATCATCTCTGTGAATACCCTAATATCCTCGGTCTATTATGGTATTGAAGTAATACAGTATTAGGCAACCCTCCAGCTCACATATCTCGGCACCATCAAATTAACCCATATGAATTCGTAATTATCTTCTACCCATTTTTTTAATCCTTATTTCCTCAATGTGGTATAATACAGATTTACGGCAATATAGCATAATGCGTATATTTTCTTTCGATATTTCTACGAACTCTTTAGACAATTGTAATGCTTTATTAACAGTATTTTCTGTAATCGAAGGGGAGTATTCTCTGACATCATACTTAATAAAGGAGTTTATCATATTCATCAGTATTCTCAAACAACTGGAAGCAGTCTGTAATGCAGTGCCATTGACTTATAGCAGTTCTTAACGTGGCACAAATATCATGCTAGATTGTTTTACATAATTAGCCCTTTTACTTTTAGTGGGGTCCAGCTTTTAGTGGGGTCCAACTTTTAGTGGGGTCCAAGATGGGATGTTCGCAGCATCATTCTTGTAATATTATAATGTAATAAAGCATCACCTTTTGTTGAATTTCTTCACCCAGCCGGCTAATGTTTAATTTAATAGCAATTTAGCTTTATTATTAATTTCAGTTTTTTTTGGTGTAAAATATTGTTACCTTATTGGGTACCAATCTTTCATATATATGCTTATGAATATTTTAAGACATCCCCACCACACACAAAGCAATCAAAGATCGACAGATCTACATCCACTCTTACCCCAGCCACTTCCAACCTAACTGTAGGATCAGCAGAGGACACGACACAAAGCTGAATCCAACATCAAAAACAGCTCCAGACATGAGCATCCCCTGATCTCTAAAGCACCAGAGACTGCAAGAAACAGTCAATCCAATATAAACTTTTGTAAAATAGAGACGTAGTCTTTCGAAATATTAGGAAAATAAATGTAAATTAAAACATAATATCGAAGTCAGTTTTTTATTTATTTTACTCATTTCTTTCATGTTTTGAATAACAACCTAAACATTATGTTCCACTAGATATATAATATAGATATAACACACACACTCGCACACACACACACACAGACAGACACACACACACACATACACACACACACACACATATATATATATATATAATATATACACATAAAATAGACTCATCAGTTATACCAACAAAGAAGCATACGTGAACTCCAAAACAACACACATATATATATGTGTGTGTGTGTGTGTGTGTGTGTGTGTGTGTGTGTTAATATCTATTAGATGATCAATAACAAAATTTATTTAAAAAATTAATTATTGTCAAATTAATATTTATCTGCACTTTACTTTTTCCTTCTAGTATTTTAAATTTCACGCTTTTTTCCCCTAATGTCTCGCTAATTCGTTGTTGTAAGAATAATTCAATCTTATTTATTCCTACCATATAATGTTTTACCGCTCGAAAAAAAATGAACGTTTCGTAATCACTCTATTCTTAAAGAATGTTCTCACTAATTAAAATGCTTTTGAATTGCTCTAATTGCCAGCTTTCAACACTAATTACACACTGAAATTGAAAAATTAACGCAATAATAACACATTTTTAACTCAATCAGAAATTCCCCCTCCCCGGTGCCTCAGCAATCATTGCTCGCTCAATTCCCTTTGTCAACATCAAAAAAGCTCGAATAGAGTTTTAATTTCTTAATGTTGTTATTAGTCTTTGATGAAGTGAAACTCAAGTCTTACAAATAAAATTATGTACAGACTTCATTACTGACCGTAGAACTAAACATAATATATGTAAACAAGTTGAAAAATATAAACCAGCTGTTCGCTGGGAAATGACGATGAGGAGAGTGTATTTATCTCTTTTTATTTCTTTCTTAAAGAACTAGAAATACGAATGAAGCCATAAAAGACACATGACAAAAAGGTGACAGGAAAACACAAACTTAATGAAATAGAATTTAAAGACACAAATAATGTGACATTTTAATGAATTTTAACTTAATCATGCTTTGTATCAAACATGAAAAGTTAGGTTAAAAAAATCTTCATTCAGTTTTTTGACAATATGGAAATCAGATCTCTCTGATAAAAGGAAACAGGAATTCTTCCCAGCTATACTAATACGATTCTATGGTTCCACCACTTGGACTTTAACCAAATGCTTCGAGGAAAAGCTAGATGACAACCTCACAAGGATGCAGCGTTCTGTTTTGAAGAAATCCTGAAAACAGCATCTTCCAAAGCAGAGGGTGTACGGCAACTTACATCCCATCTCACACACTATACAAAGTAAATCGTACAAAATATACCAAAAACAACCGGTCTATGAGTGGATAATCTCTGAATTTAAGCCAGCTGTAGACCAGGATTGGGATGGTCTATGCTAGGCGATTCTTGACAGGAAAACGCCACATGAGTAGCGGACTCAGGATCAAACCAGGTTACTGGGACCAATTAAGAAGACAGTGATGATTTAACAGAGCTAAAAGTGATCATGCGATGTTCATAGTGGAGATTCGCTTCCGGTTTTTGTCTGTAACAAGGGTAACACATTACCCAAAATCGTCATAACAGAATGAATACACTCAAAATTTGAACATGCAACATTATACAGTCCTCATTGTTTTTTCAAACAAGTTTTAATAAATGCATTCCATCAATAAATGTTTAACAGTCAAAGGTTTTTGACATGTTTCACACTGTGGTTGTTGTTCTTGTTTGAGTATATAGGAGTGCGTTATCTTGTGTGACAATGCGTAATCAGGACACAAGGACTTGTTTCTTTCTAGACTTTCTTCAAGTTGGTCTCCAGTTTCCCAAGTTGGTTTGATTAGGAAAGGAATTAGTATGGTTTATTTGTTATTCCAGCGTTGTAGACATTTTGTTGAAGGAATCTATTAATTTTAGGTTTCAAGTCAGTATATGGTATCTTGAACTTGTCGGGGATCAAATCTTGAGCCGATTTAGCTGCAGAGTCAGATCTTTCATTTCCCCTCCTAAGTTGGGTATTTTGATCGAGATTTGTTGGTCACTTTTGTATTTTAAAATCCCAGATAATTTCATTGGTCTCATTTTCAAGAAAAAATATAACGTGTGAGTGCGGATAAAGGTTAAGTAAAGTAATATATCTCTTAATTAAATGGGATTCGCCATTACTGCAGTTTTAAATACTTATTTTAGGCATGTTAAATACAAATACAGATAAATATGTCCCCAAAACTCACTCACTAATAATAAAGCAGAAATGAATTGTTTTATAGCCGTTATATCTAATATTGTACGATTGAAATTCAGCAAAATATTTGTGTTATACTATAGATGTACACGGAGAGAGAGAGAGAGAGAGAGAGAGAGAGAGAGAGAGAGAGAGAGAGAGAGAGAGAGAGAGAGAGGAGAGATGAGAGAGATGAAAGTAAAGCCGGGGGCATATCGGCCGGAACGTTGTACAGCTAACAATGAAGATGAGGACAATAGTCCGAATAATGCAGATTATACTAATCATCAAGCCTCATCTCAACATTCAGAGAAATAAAATGTATACATTTAAAAACGGATTACATATGTATTTCCCAAGCAATCCATACGAACAAAGTTTTTAAGCGGAGAAATATGTTTGAAGGGGTTTTCTCTCTTGACTGGTTGACATACCAAGGTTAAAGGACCCATTTTCCCTAATCTATATCAATTGCTGGAGTGATAATTTGTGAAATCATACCGTATGAGTTATATGTGAAATTCAAAACAGCTTCGACCAGGATTTGAAATCGGTTTGCCGTGTCAATTTCCTACGACGATAACCATTATACACTAGCACTCTTCTGATAACGCAATAAAAATAAATTAGCAAAATGGAACTTAAAGCTAATAAAATGATATATATATATATATATATTATATATATATATATATATATATGATGTGTGTGTGTGTGTGTGTTTTCTGTGTATGTTTTGTGTGAGTGTGTGTTCCAAAAGGCTGCCACGATTAATGGACATATATGAATTGTTGTAACGTTGTTACGATTGTAATTCAGGAAGTATTGGTTTTGTATTATACATATCTATGCACACACGAGAGAGAAGAGAGAGAGAGAGAGAGAGAGAGGAAGAGAGAGGAAAGAGAGAAGAGAGAGAGAGAGAGAGAGAGAGAGGGGGTGTTGGAATGACGGAGAAAGTAGTGTACGAAGAAAATAACTAAAACTCGAAAATTATATATAATGTAAAAATTGATACACTTAAACACACTTATAGATATACAAGCAAAACGAGGGTCTAAGTGAATAAATAACCTTATATATATATATATATATATATATATATATATATATATATATATATTGTGATATATGATCAAGATTGGGAAGAAGCAATTTCAATCAATGATTCTTTTTCTTTTTTCAATATTTCAAAGTGCTTGCTTCATTTCCGAGTCAATATCAGCAACAACTGTTGGCATCACTCGTTGCATATAAACAGGTTTCAATTGATCGTTAATAACTCCCAAACCAAATGAAAGTCAAATCAATCATGATCGATTAGCAGATCAAAGAATGCAATTTAACATTGGTTATCACTCGTCAACTCTATGTCTTCAGTAGTTTGATTTTTTCTCTCTCTCAATATTCTGCTATTTACGTGGACGCAAGGGACCCTTGGAAATAGATAATGGCTTTTTAAAAAAGATTGTCGAGATAAAAATAGGTTACGATTTACCATTTTCTATTTAGTGAGAAAGTAATTTAATTGAACCAGGGATACCATTAAATTAGTTAGTTTCAAAGGAGAAAAAACCCTAGTCTAAGGTCATTTTATACACAGAAGCACATTCCGAATCTAGCTCTCTTTCATTTATTTCTTTCTTTCATTCACCCACTCACTCTCTCCTTCGCCCTCTCTCTCTCCCCCTCCCTCTCTCCTTCTCCTCTCTTAAAACAACACACACACACACACACACACACACACACATTATATATATATATATATATTTAGTTTACTTGGTGCATCAGTGATGGACCAATATTCTTGAGGCATTATTAGAGGAGTGCTCAATATTAGTGATATATATATATATATATATATATATATATATATATATGAATGGTGATAAATTAACTCCAGCTATCCCAACTAAAATTTGGATAGGAACGAGCTTCAGATGCGCTTATGTTACTAAATTCCTTAAAAACAATTGACGTTTCGAATTTATTACACGAAAGAAAAGTATTATCTAAAAAAACAAAAAAAAATTAAAGCATATTGCAGGGCACAATTCATTACATTTTATTGAATACAATAAAGTGCTATTTCTCTATTAAAAACGTATAAAAACCTGCCAGTTTTTTTTAGGGGGAATGGGTGCAGCAACGGATTAATGACATTTCAGTTTATTTCAATGGGAAATCGATTTGATATACGAGGAAATTGACTTACGAGTGGAACGAATTAAATTCCTCAGTCAAATTACCATTGTATGTAAATTGATAGAAGAAATACAAATAAAAGTTTTTCATATCTTCTATCTTCTCTTTATGGGATGAGGAGGGGACTCCCCTTAGAATTGTGGGTGACATGAGTACTACATCGTTGTAAGTGAATTCGAACTCCAATCGCGCTATTACGTTTACTTACGGATTAATTGAGACAGGTATGAATCATCCATCTCCCAGCTATGGGTTAAATAGTCACTGCTGTTCTCACTAAGATGTTTTGGTATTTAATAACCCACTGTGTTTATATACCAGTAAACAAAGTACCAAAATCTTCATGTTGTTCGAGAGGGTCAAATCTCCTTATCTTGATCTTCGTCTTCGCTTGAAGAATAGACAAGAATCTATCATTTTTGCGAACAAATTCAACTTCAGATGTATTCTTCATTACCGTCTGTGCAAACTGCGAGTCATCCTTTTGAACACTGGTGTAAATGTTTACTCATGTGGGAGTCCTGGCCACTTCGGGCTAACTCAACTAGACAGTTCAAATCTAATTCCACTTCCAAATGTGTAGTCACATTACTTTTAAAATCCACAGTTAGATCCAAGTTCTCATCTGACCCCAAAGGTTAGCACTTGTCAATCTAACTCAGTTGCCCTCAGATTAGTCTCTCTCTCTCTCTCTCTCTCTCTCTCTCTCTTCTCTCTTCTCTCTCTCTCTCTCTCTCGATATTTCTCTTTCTACTTTCTATTTCTCTTTCTCTCCCTCTCTCCCTCTCTGGGTACACTGGGTTAATTCTGTTTAGATTATCTATAATTAATGTCAAATAAAAGATTCAACCAATATATTATTTAACATGGGAAAATAATAATTAAATACAATTAAATAGTTCTGTCTCTGCAGAGTTTGATTGTTCATTTTTAACATTGTATATGAGGCAGGTTTTATAATCACTATTTTTAAGAGCTATTCCGTTTTCTTGTTGAGATATGAAATATTAGAAGAATTACTATGTAACATACCGTAGTTTTAATAGGTTTTTTCGGGTGATTGGAACATGTATTAATATGCCAAGGCCTTTATTTGCTTTTTAATGGAGGCACAGTTCTATCATTGAAGTTTTAGTATGCAAAAATTAAGCGATCTTCAAATTAGTTGGATTTCAAGTCCAAACACCAAACAATTAATCAACTAATGCAATTTATACATATTACATTCCATTTCTCTCGCATTACTATTCTCTAAAAGTATCAGCCAATCATCTCTGTGAATACCCTATATCCTCGGTCTATTATGGTATTGAAGTAATACAGTATTAGGCAACCCTCCAGCTCACATATCTCGGCACCATCAAATTAACCAATATGAATTCGTAATTATCTTCTCCCATTTTTTTGGAATATTTTCGCACAGATGAACTGACCGAAACACATGTGTAAGTGATATTGATTAAATTCATCTTTTATTATCCATTCTGTTCTTGCTTTTCTTTATTCATTCTTCCTCATATTGTCGGATTCATTTCCAATTTCCATTTTTACACGCACACACACACACACACATATATATATATATATATATATATATATATATATATATATATTATATATATATATAGATAGATAGATAGATAGATAGATAGATATGATCCTAGTTCATTTGATTTGTGTGAATTTGGTCGCGGAAAGATGACAAGAAAGCCATCCTTTCCAGCTGCACAAATGATGACGTCTTTACTGATTTTTTATGACCACCAAATAGAGTCTCTATTTTCATTATAATAAACCTCTAATGAAAATGGAATGCCAACGGTGTTGACTTGTGGATAAAATACATCTATATCATTATGGCGTTCTCTGTATCTTTCTGTACTTTCCATGAAAATAAGTTGGAGGCATTACTTTCAGAGCGCCCCTCGTTTTGCTATTCAACATTAATTCATAGAAAAACGTTTTATTAGTTTTCTATTCTACCTTGGGGAATGTGGTGTCTTAATCAGAATTTGATGTGGGAAAAATACTATTTTCAACCTTTTTTTTCTAACAAAAATACTAATACACATGGTTGGAATAATGTAAACGTTCTATAACTGTTGGCATTTATATTGACGATAAAATGATAAAATGTGGCTGTCAATGAATAACGTGTATCATTAAAAGGTACTTTAGTTTATTTATTTCAAGACGTTGTAATGTATTATTACTGCTATTCAAAAGCAACCATTAGCCTATGAGCATGATCACTCTCTCTTTCTTTCTCTCTCTCTCTCTCTCTCTCTCTCTCTCTATATATATATATATATATATTATATATATATATATATATAATCAAAAGTCCAGAGAAGAAATCTTCCTTACGACACAAGAGTTTTATTTTAAAAACCTGTCGCAGTTTGGTTTGAGAGCTCAATGTGTGTCTTAAAGTTAGAGTCACAGAGCAAATATATAAGTAAAGAAATATCAAAAGACTTAGAGATTTAGCATTATAGTCTATTTATATCTGAGCTCCCTGAAATGGACTATAATGTTAAATCTCTAAGTCTTTTGTTATTTCTTTACTTATATATATATATATATATATATATATATATATATATATATATATATATTATATATATATAAGGAAAAAGGGGTTGGAATGAATCCGACAGAATGAGATAAAATAAGAAATGAAAGAACAAAAATCAGACAAAAATGTGTAGTATATTTCGCTGGAAGATTGACCAAAGCAGAAAAAGCTGAGGCAAAACCTTCAGCGAAATATACTACACATTTTTGCCTGAGCTTTGTTCTTTCATTCCTTATTTTAACTCATATATATATATATATATATATATATATATATATATATATATATATATATATATA
The DNA here is from genome assembly GCA_023376005.1 of Doryteuthis pealeii. Taxonomy (NCBI): domain Eukaryota; kingdom Metazoa; phylum Mollusca; class Cephalopoda; order Myopsida; family Loliginidae; genus Doryteuthis; species Doryteuthis pealeii. Next base: position 4,685,082 of record CM042137.1, read on the forward strand.
TATACACACACACACACACACACACACACACACACACACACATATATATATATATAATGCGAGTATTCAATCAAAGACTTGGTTCAGGAAATTGTTAGTAACCATGCGTCATTGACTCCTTACCCGCGCTACCCTAACGTTGATATAAATGCTCTGTTCCTGATATTTGGCACTATGTACTTATAGATATAGCACCCATATTATCCATATTAATATATATATATATGTGTGTGTGTCTGTGTGTGTGCGTGTGATGTGTGTGTGTATGTGTGTGTGAATGCGTATATAATATTTATTGATATAAATATATCTTTGAGAGAAAGTTGATATGGAAATAATGCAATAGTCGAGATAAGCCTGATACATGGCCCCACAATGTCTGACAACATATAGACAAGATGTGTTTATTATTGGTATTTGAGTGACGGAAAGTCTCCTCAGGTTTCCAGGATTCTTCTACATATTCTCGCTTGTCTCGATTCTGGTCTCTATTCTTCCTCTGATCACCAATTAAGTTAGTCTCCATTCCAAGTATTTGGGGGCTATTACAAACGCGAAAATTACAATTGGTATCATTGTCCCTTTCATGTTCCTCAGCTTTTTTTCGGCCCTCTGGCAAGATCCAAGTATTTCTTTTATCTTTCATTTATTTTCATTCTTTCGTCCGCTGGAACAGAAAATTCCAAAACATGACTAATCATTTACTTGTTAATTAACACTAAGTTGGTTTGGTTTGGTTTATTGATTTTAACGGCATATCAACCCGTTTGGAGTTATGTCATACCTAACGGTTATGATGTAATATATGTTGTGTATTTATTTTTTATACTTTTTAGTTATTGGTTTTAACAATGTGTTAGCACCATTGGGGCTTATGTTGTATGGTATTGATTAAGTTCATATATATATTCTATGGTATAATTTTATTTCCTTAAAAAAAGACAAAATGTCATCCATGCTGACATTTTCAAATAGATCTTTCATATTAATTGCATTAAAATAACGGTTTTTGTTGTGAGAAAAAAAACTGCATTCCATCAATAAATGTTTAACAGTCAAAGGTTTTTGACATGTTTCACACTGTGGTTGTTGTTCTTGTTTGAGTATATAGGAGTGCGTTATCTTGTGTGACAATGCGTAATCAGGACACAAGGACTTGTTTCTTTCTAGACTTTCTTCAAGTTGGTCTCCAGTTTCCCAAAGTTGGTTTGATTAGGAAAGGATTAATATGGTTTATTTGTTATTCCAGCGTTGTAGACATTTTGTATGAAGGAATCTATTAATTTTAGGTTTCAAGTCAGTATATGGTATCTTGAACTTGTCGGGGATCAAATCTTGAGCCGATTTAGCTGCAGAGTCAGATCTTTCATTTCCCCTCACTAAGTTGGGTATTTTGATCGAGATTTGTTGGTCACTTTTGTATTTTAAAATCCCAGATAATTTCATTGGTCTCATTTTCAAGAAAAAATATAACGTGTGAGTGCGGATAAAGGTTAAGTAAAGTAATATATCTCTTAATTAAATGGGATTCGCCATTACTGCAGTTTTAAATACTTATTTTAGGCATGTTAAATACAAATACAGATAAATATGTCCCCAAAACTCACTCACTAATAATAAAGCAGAAATGAATTGTTTGTAGCCGTTATATCTAATATTGTACGATTGAAATTCAGCAAAATATTTGTGTATACTATAGATGTACACGGAGAGAGAGAGAGAGAGAGAGAGAGAGAGAGAGAGAGAGAGAGGGAGAGGGAGAGAGAGAGAGAGAGAGAGAGATAGAGAGAGAGAGGGAGAGGGAGAGAGAGAGAGAGAGAGAGAGAGAGGGTTGGAATGAAGTAAAAGGCCGGGGGCATATCGGCCGGAACGTTGTACAGCTAACAATGAAGATGAGGACAATAGTCCGAATAATGCAGATTATACTAATCATCAAGCCTCATCTCAAACATTCAGAGAAATAAAAATGTATACATTTAAAAACGGATTACATATGTATTTCCCAAGCAATCCATACGAACAAAGTTTTTAAGCGGAGAAATATGTTTGAAGGGGTTTTTTCTCTTGGACTGGTTGACATACCAAGGTTAAAGGACCCAATTTTCCCTAATCTATATCAATTGCTGGAGTGATAATTGTTGAAATCATACCGTATGAGTTATATGTGAAATTCAAACAGCTTCGACCAGGATTTGAAATCGGTTTGCCGTGTCAATTTCCTACGACGATAACCATTATACACTAGCTACTCTTCTGATAACGCAATAAAAATAAATTAGCAAAATGGAACTTAAAGCTAATAAAATGTATATATATATATTATATATATATATATATATATATATGAGTGTGTGTGTGTGTGCGCGTGTGTGTGTTTCTGTGTATGTATGTTTGTGTGAGTGTGTGTTCCAAAAGGCTGCCACGATTAATGAGACATATATGAATTGTTGTAACGTTGTACGATTGTAATTCAGCAAAAGTATTGGTTTGTATTATACATATCTATGCACACACAGAGAGAGAGAGAGAGAGAGAGAGAGAGAGAGAGAGAGAGAGAGAGAGAGAGAGAGAGAGAGAGAGAGAGAGAGAGAGAGAGGTGTTGGAATGACGGAGAAAGTAGTGTACGAAGAAATATAACTAAAACTCGAAAAATTATATATAATGTAAAAATTGATACACTTAAACACACTATAGATATACAAGCAAAACGAGGGTCTAAGTGAATAAATAACCTTATATATAATATATATATATATATATATATATATATATATATATATATATATATATATTGTGATATATGATCAAGATTGGGAAGAAGCAATTTCAATCAATGATTCTTTTTCTTTTTTCAATATTTCAAAGTGCTTGCTTCATTTCCGAGTCAATATCAGCAACAACTGTTGGCATCACTCGTTGCATATAAACAGGTTTCAATTGATCGTTAATAACTCCCAAACCAAATGAAAGTCAAATCAATCATGATCGATTAGCAGATCAAAGAATGCAATTTAACATTGGTTATCACTCGTCAACTCTATGTCTTCAGTAGTTGATTTTTTCTCTCTCTCAATATTCTGCTATTTACGTGGACGCAAGGGACCCTTGGAAATAGATAATGGCTTTTTAAAAAAGATTTGTCGAGATAAAAATAGGTTACGATTTACCATTTTCTATTTAGTGAGAAAGTAATTTAATTGAACCAGGGATACCATTAAATTAGTTAGTTTCAAAGGAGAAAAAAACCCTAGTCTAAGGTCATTTTATACACAGAAGCACATCTCCGAATCTAGCTCTCTTTCTTTATTTATTTCTTTCATTCACCCACTCACTCTCTCCTTCGTCCTCTCTCTCTCCCCCTCCCCTCTCTCCTTCTCCCTCTCTATAAACACACACACACACACACACACACACACACACACACACACACACACATATATATATATATATATATTTAGTTTACTTGGTGCATCAGTGATGGACCAATATTCTTGAGGCATTATTAGAGGAGTGCTCAATATTAGTGATATATATATATATATATATATATATATATATATATATATATATATATATATATATGAAATGGTGATAAATTAACTCGCAGCTATCCCAACTAAAATTTTGGGAACGAGCTTCAGATGCGCTTATGTTACTAAATTCCTTAAAAACAATTGACGTTTCCGAATTTATTACACGAAAAAAAAGTATTATCTAAAAAAACAAAAAAAAATTAAAGCATATTGCAGGGCACAATTCATTACATTTTATTGAATACAATAAAGTGCTATTTCTCTATTAAAAACGTATAAAAACCTGCCAGTTTTTTTAGGGGGGAATGGGTGCAGCAACGGATTAATGACATTTCAGTTTATTTCAATGGGGAGAATCGATTTGATATACGAGGAAATTGACTTACGAGTGGAACGAATTAAATTCCTCAGTCAAATTACCATTGTATGTAAATTGATAGAAGAAATACAAATAAAAGGTTTTTCATATCTTCTATCTTCTCTTTATGGGATGAGGAGGGGACTCCCCTTAGAATTGTGGGTGACATGAGTACTACATCGTTGTAAGTGAATTCGAACTCCAATCGCGCTATTACGTTTACTTACGGATTAATTGAGACAGGTATGAATCATCCCATCTCCCAGCTATGGGTTAAATAGTACCACTGCTGTTCTACTAAGATGGTTTTGGTATTTAATAACCCACTGTAGTTTATATACCAGTAAACAAAGTACCAAAACTCTTCATGTTGTTCGAAGAGGGTCAAATCTCCTTGATGCTTGATCTTCGTCTTCGCTTGGAAGAATAGACAAGAATCTATCATTTTTGCGAACAAATTCAACTTCAGATGTATTCTTCATTACCGTCTGTGCAAACTGCGAGTCATCCTTTTGAACACTGGTGTAAATGTTTACTCATGTGGGAGTCCTGGCCACTTCGGGCTAACTCAACTAGACAGTTCAAATCTAATTCCAACTTCCAAATGTGTAGTCACATTACTTTAAAATCCCACAGTTAGATCCAAGTTCTCATCTGACCCCAAAGGTTAGCACTTGTCAATCTAACTCAGTTGCCCTCAGATAGACTCTCTCTCTCTCTCTCTCTCTCTCTCTCTCTCTCTCTCTCTCTCTCCCTCTCTCTCTCTCTCTCGATATTTCTCTTTCTATTTCTATTTCTCTTTCTCTCCCTCTCTCCCTCTCTGGGTACACTGGGTTAATTCTGTTTAGATTATCTATAATTAATGTCAAATAAAAGATTCAACCAATATATTATTTAACATGGGAAAATAATAATTAAATACAAATTAAATAGTTCTGTCTCTGCAGAGTTTGATTGTTCATTTTTAACATTGTATATGAGGCAGGTTTTATAATCACTATTTTTAAGAGCTATTCCGTTTTCTTGTTGAAGATATGAATATTAGAAGAATTACTATGTAACATACCGTAGTTTTAATAGGTTTTTTCGGGTGATTGGAACATGTATTAATATGCCAAGGCCTTTATTTGCTTTTTAATGGAGGCACAGTTCTATCATTGAAGTTTTAGTATGCAAAAATTAACGATCTTCAAATTAGTTTGGATTTCAAGTCCAAACACCAAACAATTAATCAACTAATGCAATTTATACATATTACATTCCATTTTCTCGCATTACTATTCTCTAAAAGTATCAGCCAATCATCTCTGTGAATACCCTAATATCCTCGGTCTATTATGGTATTGAAGTAATACAGTATTAGGCAACCCTCCAGCTCACATATCTCGGCACCATCAAATTAACCCATATGAATTCGTAATTATCTTCTACCCATTTTTTTAATCCTTATTTCCTCAATGTGGTATAATACGGCAATATAGCATAATGCGTATATTTTCTTTCGATATTTCTACGAACTCTTTAGACAATTGTAATGCTTTATTAACAGTATTTTCTGTAATCGAAGGGGAGTATTCTCTGACATCATACTTAATAAAGGAGTTTCTCTTATTCATCAGTATTCTCAAACAACTGGAAGCAGTCTGTAATGCAGTGCCATTGGCTTATAGCAGTTCTTAGCGTGGCACAAATATCATGCTAGATTGTTTTACATAATTAGCCCTTTTACTTTTAGTGGGGTCCAGCTTTTAGTGGGGTCCAACTTTTAGTGGGGTCCAAGATGGGATGTTCGCAGCATCATTTTTGTAATATTATAATGTAATAAAGCATCACCTTTTGTTGAATTTCTTCACCCAACTTGCTAATGTTTAATTTAATAGCAATTTAGCTTTATTATTAATTTCAGTTTTTTTGTGTAAAATATTGTTACCTTATTGGGTACCAATCTTTCATATATATGCTTATGAATATTTTAAGACATCCCCACCACACACAAAGCAATCAAAGATCGACAGATCTACATCCATTCTTACCCCAGCCACTTCCAACCCAACTGTAGGATCAGCAGAGGACACGACACAAAGCTGAATCCAACATCAAAAACAGCTCCAGACATGAGCATCCCCTGATCTCTAAAGCACCAGAGACTACAAGAAACAGTCAATCCAATATAAACTTTTGTAAAATAGAGATGTAGTCTTTCGAAATATTAGGAAAATAAATGTAAATTATAACATAATATCGAAGTCAGTTTTTTATTTATTTTACTCATTTCTTTCATGTTTTGAATAACAACCTAAACATTATGTTCCACTAGATATATAATATAGATATAACACACACACTCGCACACACACACACAGACACACACACACACACACACACACACACATATATATAATATATACACATAAAATAGACTCATCAGTTATACCAACAAAGAAGCATACGTGAACTCCAAAACAACACACATATGTGTGTGTGTGTGTGTGTGTGTGTGTGTGTTAATATCTATTAGATGATCAATAACAAAATTTGTTTAAAAAATTAATTATTGTCAAATTAATATTTATCTGCACTTTACTTTTTCCTTCTAGTATTTTAAATTTCACGCTTTTTTCCCCTAATGTCTCGCTAATTCGTTGTTGTAAGAATAATTCAATCTTATTTATTCCTACCATATAATGTTTTACCGCTCGAAAAAAAATGAACGTTTCGCAATCACTCTATTCTTAAAGAATGTTCTCACTAATTAAAATGCTTTTGAATTGCTCTAATTGCCAGCTTTCAACACTAATTACACACTGAAATTGAAAAATTAACGCAATAATTAACACATTTTTAACTCAATCAGAAACTCCCCCTCCCCGGTGCCTCAGCAATCATTGCTCGCTCAATTCCCTTTGTCAACATCAAAAAAGCTCGAATAGAGTTTTAATTTCTTAATGTTGTTATTAGTCTTTGATGAAGTGAAACTCAAGTCTTACAAATAAAATTATGTACAGACTTCATTACTGACCGTAGAACTAAACATAATATATGTAAACAAGTTGAAAAATATAAACCAGCTGTTCGCTGGGAAAATGACGATGAGGAGAGTGTATTTATCTCTTTTTATTTCTTTCTTAAAGAACTAGAAATACGAATGAAGCCATAAAAGACACATGACAAAAAGGTGACAGGAAAACACAAACTTAATGAAATAGAATTTAAAGACACAAATGATGTGACATTTTAATGAATTTTAACTTAATCATGTTTTGTATCAAACATGAAAAGTTAGGTTAAAAAAATCTTCATTCAGTTTTTTGGCAATATGGAAATCAGATCTCTCTGATAAAAGGAAACAGGAATTCTTCCCAGCTATACTAATACGACTCTATGGTTCCACCACTTGGACTTTAACCAAATGCTTCGAGGAAAAGCTAGATGTCAACCTCACAAGGATGCAGCGTTCTGTTTTGAAGAAATCCTGAAAACAGCATCTTCCAAAGCAGAGGGTGTACGGCAACTTACATCCCATCTCACACACTATACAAAGTAAATCGTACAAAATATACCAAAAACAACCGGTCTATGAGTGGATAATCTCTGAATTTAAGCCAGCTGTAGACCAGGATTGGGATGGTCTATGCTAGGCGATTCTTGACAGGAAAACGCCACATGAGTAGCGGACTCAGGATCAAACCAGGTTACTGGGACCAATTAAGAAGACAGTGATGATTTAACAGAGCTAAAAGCGATCATGCGATGTTCATAGTGGAGATTCGCTTCCGGTTTTTGTCTGTAACAAGGGTAACACATTACCCAAAATCGTCATAACAGAATAAATACACTCAAAATTTGAACATGCAACATTATACAGTCCTCATTGTTTTTTCAAACAAGTTTTAATAAATACATGACTGGTATTATATATCTATATATAGTTTGTTTTATTTTAATACATATTTAAAGTTTACATTTCAAATTGTTTTATTTTTTAATCCTTTAATGAATTTAATGATTTTACTTACTTAGGGTACAAACTCGCTGACATTGAATTTGTAACTCCCACCCCTCAGGCTATATGTTTATAAATACATTTTTACATCACCCAGAGGGTGTTCTTCATTTAGCTAGTACATTAAATTGTAAAAAAAATTGAATACAAAAAACATACCTTTGTCTAAAATGGGGACATATCATCGTGATGAAAGGGTTAGCAAGCTAGGCTAATAGATCCATTACTACTGAATAGCGATTTTGATCCTCGCTAGATGCCCGATTTTAGCGATATTGGGCCACATCTTACCTGTGTTGTACAAGTTGGATAAATATTGGGGCGTTCGATCATTGTGCATTAGTTAGAATGCTAGTCTCACATATCTATTACTACTGAATAGCGAGTTCGATCCTAGCTGGATGCCTTATAATTGTGAACTTGTGTCACATTCCTCCCGTGGCGTGCTGGTTATCTAAAATGATAACATTGAATCAAGGAATTTGTTTAAATTACTATAAATAATAATTCAAACACTAGTTTATCTATCTGTTATATAACGTATATGATAAAATAGTATCTCATCAAAAATCGCCTTATACCACACATGAACGAGAGGACCAAATTTGAATTCAGGTGAAGTAAAATTACTGGAGTGCAGGCGGAAGGTCATTGACCAACAGACTTGACACGTTGTCAAATTATGATTGCATGTGAACGCACTGAGTGACATGCATACGTAATGCGCGCGAAAAATGTCAGCTGACGTCCTTGGCGTCGTCCCAAAAAGATTTATTCGTCCTCCGGGTTTTCACGCAAAGCTCTACGCCAGAAGATAATCTGTGTAAAATAAAAAGAAAGATATTATGTTTCCTATAAAATGCATTGGGCTTTCTTCTTTGATCAACCGGGGCGAATCGTTATACGAGGTGTAGGCAACATCTTTTTTTATATATGCAACCCTGCATCAATTAATGATTTGCATGGTTATATCCCAGCCATTAGCGCCTCACCCCCATTGATGTCTTTCTATAAATCAATTAAATTCATTATCATATGCCTTAACTCACTTCACATAATCATACTGTTAGGAAGACCTAACAAAAATAGAGTTGCTCCCCTTTGATTTGTCAAAGCCAAAAGTGGGGTTTCCACCATCTTACTTGTGGATGTGCGTTTGTTTTTGTTTGGAGGCAGCGTTTTGAACTGGTTAAGTCACTTGAGGGTAGAAGTATTCTCTACCCTGTGTTAAATAAAACCTTGTTAATTTTACAACAACATGTCTTGCATTATCATCAGTGTTCCGTATTTTTATCTGTATGTTAAAAATATAACACAAACCTTCAAGAATAAAACACAAGAAAAGAAAATAATTACTCTATTCACAGAAGTAAAGAAGGAATAGTAAAATAGCCAGAGCTTATTTTATTCATTTAACGGCACATCAAATCTGTATGGGCTGTTAAGTATTAACATTCATTTGTAAATCTTTGATTACAATCAAAACTATTTGGTTTGGTTTATGAGTTTTACGGCATATCAAATCTTTATGAGATATTTAATGCCAACATTTAATTCATATGTAAATGTTTGATTACGAATAATACTAATTTTTGGTCTAGTTTGGTTTATATATTTAGCCGCATATCAAATCCTCATTATATCAATATTTAATTCATTTGTATATATCTGATTAAATTTATAACTATATTTCGTGTTATTTATTTGCATGACAGCATATCAAATCCTCATGGGTTATTTAATGCCAAAATATTATCCATTTGTAAATACTTAGTTACAATCATATCTATATATAGTTTGGTTTATTTTTAAAGACATATCAAATCCACCTATAGTATTCTCTTTGTTTTTCTTGTTGGTCTTTGTAATTATAAAGTTTGTTTTGGAAATGCTCTAAGCACATATCTATAAGGATTCAATTTCTATGGTTAGACTTCACCTACGAAACGAGATTCGTATCATCGTATCTGGAATTTATTTTGCATGTCTCTTAAAATATCCATCCAATTGTTTTTCTTCCAAATTTTGGCTTCACGTTTCTTGATCCATCTATAGAATTCTACCGCGATTTCTGACAGTCCTAATCAATATTTTATTACTCTGTCTTGTTTTATTTTCAAATCCTTTCAGAAAAGAATCGATACGATTCTCAATACTCCCCCTCACCCACATTCTTTTATCTTCGTGTGGTGTTTATCAAAGACATCCACAGAACAGAATGCTTCAAGGCATGGTCATCTCATTTCCTATTCAGAGATCAAATGTTCAGTTCTATTCCTGTTCATCTTATCCATACATAACTTTATCTTACAAGTTAAATTGCACATATACACATACCTTACATTTCATGTTGATATTAAATCGAGTTTCAAAAATAATTTTTATGTATAATTAATTTTGACTCGTAATTTATTTAATTTTCCATCATTTATATATAGAAACGCCGAGTTATGGCTGATGGTGAGGTTCCAGTTATGAAGTTTTGGGAAGTGTGTTTCATTATCCGAGATACTTAAAAAATGACCGACGAACAGGAAATCTCAAGCGCGGCCAACCAATACATAAATAAATGGACGCCACACATAGATAAGTGAAAAAGTAATAATATCTCAGATATTTTTTGCATTGAAAATTGATGAAGTACAAGAAATGTTAGCCATTTCGGTAGATGTATTTTTGTACGCGTCGTGGCAGTTAACTTGCCGCCATGACATTGAAGAAGCGTTGAAACTCGTCGTCTTTGCCAAATCCGCTTGCATAGGTTTTTGACATCCATACACGGCTCGCCACACACTTCCATTAATTGGCGTTGAAATGTAATCAGTTTAGTGCCTTTTACGCTCTAAAACCCATTAAATGCCCGAACTCCACATTTGATGGAAGCATTAATTGGACGCTCCATCAAAGAGAAGTGCCAAACCAAGAGTGAGCGTGGCTGTGAGTCTCATGCAGGCGCATGAAAAATTAATTCGACAGTTGCCAACAGCCACATAACAATTTCCCTGCATCCACAGTGCGTTAGAGACCATACCCTGTATTAACATAATTCCAAGGACACTATTGCCATTTGTATACAGTAATTCACAACACATCCTGTTAATTGTGCAAAGTCCCACCCTTAAATAATGATTCAAATTCGAAATAAACATGCTCAATTTAGTCTAAAACATTTTTCTATGTACCAAAATCAAATCCCTGAATACACTGATTGTAACCCCCTAAAGGATGATATGCACCAAAAAAAGTGTCCAAGGAAAATAAAATGTATCTGATGATGAGTCTACAGCTCTGAAGATCTGGGGTGAAGTGTAACCTTCATTGCTATTAAATCCAGGTCAACTCTAACCGGAAATAATAGTAGATGTTAGGGCCTCATCAATGAAACAAATTGATATGTTTAAAAAATTCGTATTCGATAGAAATACTTGATGCCATACAACTGTAAATTATTTATATTAAGAATACTTAACTAAAGTTATTGTTTAGTAAGATACTAGTTACCTGAAACGATATAACAGTGTGCAAGCAAAGTAATATTACTTGAAACCATATAATTATTAGTAACATATAAGAAAACTTGAAACCATACAACGGTTGGTTAGAAGGTTTGGATTTTACAGCATGTCAATACGTGGGTTATTTTACGCTGAAGACGTTTCTTTCCTTCATTCTTTTTGGGTATATATTTTCAAATAGCATGTTTGATCTATTTAATTCAAAGATGGTACCACTCCAGTTCAGAGTGGACACGTGAGTAATGGCAATGAAGGGTTAATTCACACTCCCCAGATATCTGGAATTTGAAACTCACAACAAGCTGCAGTTTAATGTCATACTGTTGTAGATTAGGTAACACCCCTTCGAAACTCCACCAGATAGACTAGCTCATAGACATAAAATAGCCTACGATTAAAGTAGATTAACTAGCTGAATAATACTGAATTTGCTACGTTGGCTATATCAAACTGACCCTCCTCTTTTAGTGTGAGTTTGTCTTGTTAATTGTTTGTACTTATTTGTTCTGTGTTTGTATGTAACCATTCATCTGTGAATCTTTCCACCTCGCAATACAACACATATCCAAGAAACAATTACACTCAGCAATCATCTTCAAGTTTTTTCAACACAACAGGCAGCATCCCTGTGTAGTTCCCATCTAACCTTTTCTGATCGATCTGTTAGAGTACAAGTTGTGTAGCCATGCAGTAGCACTGACCTGGCTACAATTTGTAAGTATCATCGCTTTATCTAATCAGAGAGATTAGATTTCCATATGATCTATAATCTGTCTAACGCTACAAGCCATTTCTAAGCGTATAATGACATCACCTTTGTAAATGTGATATAATTACCTATGTATGTGAACTGGTCAACAAATTTGATAGTCTTACCATTTATTTTGTTTAAAGCACGTTTTTGTGTTTTAAAGATGCCTCAATCTTGTTTTAAGCACGTTCATATGTTTTCAACGTGTACATATCTCTATGTATCTTCCTCAGTCTCTGTCTCTGTTCCTCTCTCTCTCTCTCTCTCTCTCTCTCTCTCTCTCTCTCTCTCTCTCTCTCTATTGGTATATAATATATGATATATATCTATATATATGTGTGTCTGCGTGTGGTGTGTGTGTGTGTGTTTGTGTGTGTGTGCGTGTACGTGTTTGTGTATTGTTAGATTGATTTCATGTAAATCTTCGCACCTTTCATGCTATTTTATAATAGATCTTTAAAATAGCACTTTATGCCAATTATACCTGAATTACGAAATACTGTATCCGATCATATTGCGATGAGTGAGTAATTGTTGTGTAAGAATACAAATATTTTCTGCCAATATAAAGTAGGAAGAGTTAAAATCGTTAGAAAGGAGTGAATATAAAGTGAAACGTTTTTATTCTAATTCATTTTTATCTTTACAGTTATTTATCAAATTAATGCCTTTTGCAGACGTTTGTTTATCGAAATCTTCCACCATCTTTGTTTTAATCGAATTTGAATGCTTAAAATTTCCAATGAATTATGTCCTAATTTCACTCATATAAAATGAATAAAATAGAAATCAGAATAAAACTTGAAGAATTAAAGAGAATTCTAAAGAAATGACATCAGAAAATGACATGAAAGGCAGAAAGGAAATAATAACAAAGAAGGAAAACAAAGATTAAAGTAATAGATATCAAAATGAAGATAGGAAAAGTAAGGCAAGAGTTAAATGTGAGAGAACAGAAAGTGAAACTAAAATTAAAGAACAAATAAATTATGAAAAAACGTCTAAGAAAATGACGAATAAATTAAAGAAGGAAATTGGAATGTATAGAATAAACAATTAAAAACCCTCGAAAGAAAAATGAAAATACAAAAAGAAAACTAAAAGAAAACAAGGAAATAAAGAAACAGAAACAGTTTATATAAATAAGGAAGATAAGAAAGAGGAGAAGCAGGCATTATTAACAAGGGCAGGCTTAAATATGTATAGGCTAAAACGTTTATATAATGACGTCATATCAGCAGTTCATTTTTTTTACCAGTGGGGTCAAATCATTGGAACACTGATGGAAGAAGTGTTTGAACTACATGATGTTAAAAATGAATCTCATTTCTTCACATTCCATGAGAATATCTTGGTCGGTCCCTGAACTTTTCAGCAGACCCACGTATATAAGTAATTGAATGATAGAAGTTGTTGAAATTAAGACGGCAGAAGACTGGAAGGAATCTAGAAAGGAAGGAAAAAAGAAGGAGAACATCTGAAGAAACAGTGAAAAATTAAATAAGATTAGGATAAAAATAGGTGGAGAGAATGAAAGAATGAAGGAATATGGAAAGAAAAGGAAATAAAGAATGACAAAGAGAGAAAAGAAGAAAAATCAGAGAAAAAGAGAAAGAAAATAACTAAAGGTGTGCATCATAGATAAAAAATGGAAGAATTGAATGAGCGTATGAAAAAAGGAAGGAAGGAATTAACTAAGGCCTTAATATGAAAGAAAAGAATAATAAAAAAGAGGAATTAAGAATAGAGTAAAAGTAAAGAAAGAACAAACAAAGGAGAAATGATATGATAGAAAGATAATGAATTAAAGATAAGTTATGAATGACAATTGAACGAACGAGCGAGCAACTCATTGATGCAAAAATAGAAAATAAATGAACTAATTCAACGTGAAAAAAGGGTGAATATTTTAAAGATTATAATATAATTTCGCGTACAAAAGGAGAAAAAAGAAGAGAAAAGAAGAGGAGAAAGAAAGAAAGAAAGAAGAAGAAGAAAGAAAGAAGAAAAAAAGAACGAAAGAAAGGAATGCCTCAATGAAAATTAAAGGATTAAACATTTAAAGAATCACTTTTGATAAAGTAATGAAAAGCCTTTTGATTGAAAATAAGATGTTAATTGAAAAGCATTTTAATAAAAAAAAGTAATCTACACCCACACACACGCTCATACACACATACATTGATACACACATGCACACAGACATGCAAACACACTGGTGTAAATTTTCTTATATCGGTGCCCAAATGGTAAGGAATGTGCCTTATGTCTTTTCCTAAGCGCCATCATTGTCTTCAGGGGGGGGGTAATAGAATGCTAAGCTATACACATGCACACACAAGACCAAGCAGATATACATACATACACAAACACAAACACAAACATATATATATATATATATATTATATATATATATGTGTGTGTGTGTGTGTGTGTGTGTGTGTGTGTGTGTGTGTGTAAAGAGAGAAACTATATACAAAAGTATAAAAAGATAAGGAAAAATATCAAAAACGACTGGCCACTTATCATCAAAACTTTATCTCTTCGTCTTCTATTTGAATGTTTATGAGTTCATCTGTCTTGACGGAGATTTTCTTCATTGTTATTGTTTTGATTTATTTCTTTTCTTTTCACTGGCTGTTAAAATTATAATCAATGAAATAAATCAGCGTCTATTAATTACGTTTGATTTGGCAAAGCTATTGACTAAACATAGCATTATGCCATATGTGTACCATTTTTCAAAGCATTTTAGAGGAGACTATTGCTAGGGAATCATGTGTCAGTCTTACGTTGCGTCCTATTGTTGTATAGCGACTCCAAATGGCTGTATGTTATGTAGCGCTTCAAATTCCCGACGCTAAATTCGCGTACGTTAGTACTGGGGTTTTCACTGTACCCAAAGCAATGTATGTTAGTAGTCAGCTACTACCGACTACTGGACTTCAATAAACAACAGATATGTATGTACAAAGAGAAGACCCTTCTTTATTTTCTTCGGTATGTGGGTGGTGAAGGTGCAGAGCTTACAATGAGTGCACAAGGGTTGACGATGACTACTACTACCGTTGGGATGACTGGCGATCTTGGGTAAAGGGGTGGATGGTGGCGTCTCACCGCCCTTGGCCGCGACGGACCGTGTCGACCGTCGCTCCTTGTGCCTGTTCGCCGTCCCCTCTCTCCTGTCTGACTGTCTGACGCTCGAACCCTCAGGCCCTTTTGTATTGACGACGGCCTACGCATCTTTATCTTTTGATCTGATAACGGGCAAATCTATTTCCGAACTTATTGTTACCCATCCTTCTTGTGTTCGCTTTACCGAAAAAAAAAAGTCCTTTGTCATTTTTGTCGTCTTTTCTTTTCTTTGTTTAATCTAACCGGAAATTCCTATTTCCGTTTGTACAATATCCAACACAATCAAGCCTTACCGACTAGATGTCTCTCATATGTGCACACAGGAACAGATGAGTTTATAGTGTCAAGGTTATTTCTATGATTATCTCCGATTGTTTCAAAGATTCACATGAGTGTTTTTTCTTTTTTTTTTTGGGGGGGGGGAATGTTTTAACTGTGATTGTCTCCATTTGTATTATATTACGTCTCTTTAATGTAAATCATTTGAACATAATTATTTATAAAGGATTCTATTTAACGTCGTTTTTATAGAAGCATTCATAAATTCCTCTTGGAGGTGTCCGGCGTATAATGGTTTTAATCGTAGAAAATGGACACTGCGACCCGAGTTCAAATCATGGAAAGATAAATCTAACCATTTTTCCCTCCAGCTATGTATCAATAGTTGCTTTGACTGTGCTCTTTAACATTAGGACGGCAATCAATATAGGAGAATGAAATCTATGAATTAAAACCTGTTAAAATATGCTAAAAAATATTATATATATATATATATATAGAGAGAGAGAGAGACAGAGAGACAGAGAGACAGAGACAGAGACAGACAGACAGACAGACAGACAGAGAGGAACAGTCAGAAGCCAGCAATACTACTGTCCTTACACAGTCTGGAAAAGGGAGCATAAAAATTTACTACTACTAAATAAACGAAACTCTACTAAAAATATATATATATAAAAGGTACCTTACCGGTGAAATTGGTCACAATGGTTAGTTGATGCAAGTTTCACAATGATAAGAAAGCGATATAACAAATATAAAGTGCTCAGTACGTGAGTAGAGCAAATATTATAATGATACACAGTAATAACCAACTCGAGTTTCACCATAAGGTTCTTCAGGGTTAAATCCACTGAATTAATCAAGATATTGATTAATTACAGCCGATTGCACGTGTGTATTTTTTGACAATGACGGTTAGCGACAGACTCGCAGTCAAAGAACGATGGGTCTAAAATTTGAAAATGAGCGGAAGTGATAT
>CM042137.1:4706637-4794137 GCA_023376005.1 Doryteuthis pealeii
ACTACCCGACACTGTACCCTCAACTTCCAAACCCGGGTGCATGTATCGTATTCACCTAACTTAACTTGGCTCATCCCCCTATCCTTCCGGCCGAATGCCTACACCAACATGACCAGGCCAGCTCTCTCAGTTACAAGACCTAGGCATTTTCTTTATGGTGGGTCACTCGGCGTTGTCATCTTTCCGTTTCCGAATCTATCCAAATTCTAAGATCTAATCTATGATCTAATCTAACACATAAGAGTGGTCAGACAAAATGTCTCCGTTCCTATCTGTTTGTGGGGCCTCATATTTATTTATATGTGTGTTGATCCTCTTAATATTTTTCCGTTGATTTTTAAAATTAAAAAATTAATTTAGAAATTCTTTATTTCTTTATCCATAATGCAACACAATGGCATCTGTTCAGTTAAACAGATTAGACAATGATGTAATGGGGCATACCTAAAATGTATAAAGAATCCACCTAATCTCGATATTTTGATCGGGCACCTGATACATTTTCATCAGATGTTTTTAGAAAAATAAATGAAGTACTTTACATACACTGTGTGACTTAGTCTTGTTTGCCTAAATTGAAAATTCATCTTCACGTTAAGATTTGCGATCGCGGAGTACATGAAAGTACGACAATGTAATTCCTGCCATTTCAAGAACGAGAGCATCACTGGTGTATTGACAATGAGAAATGGGTTGGGATAATTGTGTTTATTGTCAAGAATAATAAGGTTTCATTCGTTGTTTACTTCTGTTTTACTTGGTTTTGTTTGATTGTTTAACGGCATATCATCTCCTTATGGGGTATTAAATCCTATAATTTTATTAATCTATTAATTCCTCTATCAGTAAACAAACATGGTCACTTTTTGCAGTAGAGTTTGTTTGAATTCAGACATTTCCTTTTCCAAAAGTGGTACCCAAGACTGAAAATGTCAACGGCTCTTGGTAACAGTCAGTTTCTTGTCTAAGTGACATTCAAACAAATTAATCTAAATATGCGTGTATTTTTTATATATGCTATTATTTGGTGAACCATGGGAAGGGTGGTAAAGTTTGTTGGGCATAATGGGAAGGATGTTTTAGTTTATGGGCCATTCTGGGTAGGTCGTTCGAGTTTATAATGTATTCATTTTGGGATTTGTTTATTATTTGTTATCAAGAGCCGATGACATTTGATTCTCCGCTACCCTAACTTAATCTATGGTCTACCACTGATATTGAGCCCTGTTTATATTTATAAATATACCAAACTATATTATTCATATTATTCATTATATAATATATATATATATATATATATATATATATATATATATATATATATATATAATTTGGGTAGCGTTGTCATGAAGTCAACAGTGCCAGATTAGTGATAACAGTACCTATGCGATCATCAGACGAAGATTGGTCTAATGATTGCATAGGCGAGTAATTGTCACTAAGCAGACATCGTTGACTCCACACAACCCTATCTTATATATAAATACTCTATCCATGATATTGAGCATTATTTACTTATAACTTATATTACCTACCTATCTAACTAACCATCTATCTGTCTTTCTATCTACCTACCTACTTACCTATATATATATATATATATATATATATTATATATATATATATATATATGTGTGTGTGTGTGTGTGTGTGTGTGTGTATTTAAAAATCGCACAGGCGAGAAACTAAATTTATCAAACGCCGTTGACTTTATTCTTCGCTCTCCAAACTTCCTCCCACTACGAATCGATCCTCGTGCACAGCAAAAGGGTACACACAAGATCTCTTGTAGATGAGAATGACGATCAAATACGACACGTGTAAATTTAAAAAAAGGTATTTTAGCTTGTTACTTGGATAGTGACAGGTCACAACAACGCATTTCAAGGTATAGGGAACCCCACCCTCGGAATTAGTTGCGGGCTATGATTTTTCAAACATAGATATTTCCTTGATCGATTTGAAAATACAACTTCAAGTTTTCGTATTTTGTACCGATTCAGTAGTAAGGTATTACATCGGCAATAGAATGAGCGAGATTTTATGTGTTCACACGTCTGACTTTCTTTCTAATATAAACAGCTTTATCTCGTCGTTACCACTTCATTCCATCTTTATGTTTTCCTCTCCACCAACTTGTTCCGAGACTTCCACAGCACTATCAAAATATACAATACATATACTAACCAATTTGAAAGAATATGATGTGGCACAAGGTTAATTTCTCAATTTAATAAGTTTAATAAGTTTGACTCAAAAATGTTTCTTCTCCAGTTGCCTTAATCAAAGTTAAATAGCTCCAAATGCCTTACTATTCACTCATGTGGGGGTGAGTTGGATGCATACCTTTTCCAAGGGTATTAGCGCTATGTGGAATGCAAACGGCCTCGTCCAGTATTTGAAGTCGGGTTGCCGAGTCTATTTTCAACAACGATAACCATTACACGACGCAAAATGTAATGTATACCATAATAAAACATTTATTCGAATCAAATAAATCGAGACAAACTTACTTTATAACAGTACATTCTTATACAGAGAATATTCTTACCACTGGTTGAATGATAGATTGATTGATTTTATCGTCTAGATTTATCTATGCATAAATGGTAGGAAATTGTATCTAATGGTCGTTTATATTTACATTTATATATAGTTTTTTTTCTTATGTGTCTTTTTGCACACGGTTCTATTGATTACGAATATTTAACCCATAAATATCCGCCAAACAGTTACTACCATTCCTTGTTAGAGTGAATCATAGATGGCAAGGAAGGGGTACTTGGCACTGCCCAGAGGAGTTTCTTGTCCTAACTAAGACACACACCCTTTTTGTCTTTCTTTTTTTTGTGGGGGTGGTAATATCCCGTCTGTAGGCGATACAATCAATGTATTCTAAACAGGATGAAACATTCAAAAGAATAAAAAGCAACAGGGAAACTCGACATTGTGGTCTTAGAATGAAACAACTTAAATATTATAAAAAATACCTTAGAATAGTTAAAAAGAATCTGAATATTACCAGCACCTCGTCTCGAAGCTTTAAACAAAAAGTACAGAACAAATTGGCATTTTTGTATGAGAAGGCACAATTTAACCAGATTCATAATCTTTATTGTCTTTTTTAGCATTTTAATTAATTGATTTAAAAAAAAGTTTCCGACTCGCCATTTTAGCGACATTGATAATACTTCCTTTTCTTTCTATTCAGTCAAAGCAAAAAAACAAAAAAAAAAAAAACTACCTGTCCAAATTGAGTTTTTCATCAAGTGCATTGAAGCTGTCTGATCTGTATTAATTGGTGCCAATCGCAGTTCACTGGTTCGATTAACAATCGTTTGCTCCAACAGACATTCACAATGCTTCGATACTCGTTTCTGCATTCCTTCAGACACTACAACCTAACATCCTTTATTTGTTTGAATTTTTTTGTTATATTTCTTTAAATTATTTTTCTTTCATTTTTTTTTGTTCCTTTCTTTTATTTATTTATATTTTTTTGAGACGTGGCTTTGCACATGCGCGTATAGGAATTTATTCATTTGGCCTTTTTATTTGAATTCGATTTTTAATTTCTTTTAGTTTTTGAATTAATTTTACGCTAATTAAACAGAATCAATTTTGAATTAGACGCCCCAAAAAGAAGCAATTTTAACTAGAAAAAAAGAAGTGCATTTGGTCTTGTATCAACTTATTTAAATTTAATCTCGCTTACCCCCCTCTCTCTCTCCTTCTCCTTCTCTTTCTCTCTCTCTCTCTCTTTCTCTCACTCTCTTCTCTCTCTCTTTTTCTTTCTTTCTCTTCTCTCTCTTTCTCTCTCTCACACAACACACATATTTATATATTGTTCATTCCGTCTCATATAATCAGTCTATCTACCTACCCCAGGAACAAGATGTGATTTAAATCACTCGTGAATTTTGACCATAGAATGATTTATTTCTTATAACCTCTTGTCACTACGCTTTACTTCGAAGTAGATACATTCCTGGTCCTCTAACACCATTTAACTAAAAATACTGGTAAAATTTACTGTGAAAATATTTTCTACGTACTGATAATTGTGTTCAAATTCTCGTTTGTATTTCAGACGGCAAACTTACACACACACACACACACACACACACACACACACACACACACACATATATATATATATATATATATATATATATATATATATAGCTTGCTATATTTATAAATAAAGAGTGGTTACTACTAGTGATGGAGCATATATATCTTGCTTTAAAAATCACAGCGGAGAAACTGACTATTAGCAAGCGTTGTTGTCTTTGTGTCTATGATGCCCAGATTTAATTAAAATAACTCATTAGACAGATGCCTTCATTACAAAGACATATATATATATATATATATATATATATATATATATTATATAAGAGATTGAATACAATTCATCCAGGAGATGGTTTTCTCTCGACAAATAAATATGCCACTTCGACAGTTCACACACACACACACACACACACACACACACACGCACACACACACACACACACACATATATATATATATATATATATATATATATATAGAGAGAGAGAGAGAGATAGAGATAGATGAGTGGGGATAAAGTCAGTTTGTCTTAGATTTAATGTTTGCGTAACAAATATGTTTTATTCAGTAGCATAATTATTCAAAATGTTGTCAATTTCTTACTTAGATCTCTCGGTTATATGATATAATACACATAATTTACATATAAGTATATACGCACCGATCCAATATTAACGATTTATATACATATATATATATATATATATATATATATATATATATATATATAACTTACCACCTGACCCTAATTGATCCCTTTATTTTTCGCACCCCTTTTATTTAAAAAAAAATCATTGAACACCGCGTGCATCAAAACCAAAGCAAGTTTGTTTTATTATCATTTTTAAACACAAATTTAACGTCATAACATCACGTGAACACGATCCACATCACATAAATGTTAAACAAGCCACAGTTAAAAAAAAACAATTTTTAGCTTTATATTATCCTATCGCGTGAAAACGCTTCACGTTTATATAAACGCTAAAGAAACTACTGGTTTTTTAAATCTCAATCATTTAAAAAAAAATCTCAACCGTTTGACTACTGGTTTTTAAGATGTCAACCATTTGACTCATCTGATGATTGCATAACCATGAAACTTTAAGTTATGTGTCCAAATCCATAATATTACAATTGGTTGGATTTTACGGCATGTCAGCCCATTGACAATTTTCTTTTATTCTTTCTTGATTGCTATTCTTTTTTTTAAACTCATTTTTTTAAAACAAATTTTTAAAACCCATTGTAAAGTTATTGGATAATCCTATAGGTACTACGGCTTGGCATGACCAGCCGATTTATTGGAATGTGTCTTTTCCGAGCGAAGGTCTAGTCTAAGTAAAAACCAAAGTGGACTGTTGCATGTCTCACCCACCAGAAAACCGCCCTTAACCATCATAGTTCACCGCCCACATGCAACAGCTGGCTACATTAGTGGATTTTACAGAGGTTCAATAGGTGTATACATCTGTCCCATCCGATAGGGCAGTATCCGATATTGAACATTTTTAAACTGATCTAAATGACTCTTTGATGAGAAAACTAATGGGTTTTCACTCCAGATCCTAGTCAACTGGGGAGTAATAGCAACACATTGGTTGCCAACACTCTCCACAGCTTTAGAAATGGTGCTTCATGATAAAATAGAGTTTAGTATAATACACAATAGCCTCCTTTAAGGGGATCTTACCTATCTCCAAGATATACAGTTGGTATATTCTATACGTGGTTCAATCAGATTTCATAAAGTTGATGCCTGTCATTCTATGTGTATAATGTCCTTGTCTTTAGTCTGAAGAGTTTCAATTTCTTGTAAATTTAGCAGACAGATAATTAGTTGATTATTCTCCACCCAATTAAGATCAGCTTCATTACCTGAATCGAAAAAATAGGTCAGAGATGACTTTATAAACGAATTCCTACTGAGGATGCGGGAGTGAATATAACAATAAGAGAATAAATAAGAGAGAAGATTACTGATGAGATACGTCATCAGTATTCTAACAATCAAATATATTCCAGTGTTTTTTAGAGGTTAGTCGGTGCAGTAATAGGACATTAACTTAACTTCTATATTCCTTAAAACTTTTTTCCTTCCCGTTGAGCTGTTCACCTGGTTGTTTAAAAGAAATTCGCCGTGGTTGTCTCATTAGATGCCAGTTGTAAAGCGTAGTCGAACGACAGCTGAGATAGTATTACAGAATATGTATATATATATATATATATATATTATATATATATATATATATATATATGTGTGTGTGTGTGTGTGTGTGTGTGTGTATGTGTTTATAAACCAAACATGTTTGAAAATCGCGTAGGCGAAAAACTGTCATGAATCAAGTGCCGTTGACTTCCGCTACCCTAGCTTAAAAGGTTTTTGCACATAACCGTACTTATTTTAACAACTTCCATTTTGTCATATATGAATAAAGTATCGCTGCCAACACTCGAGTTGGAACACTGATCACCAGTGTTTGAAAATGGCCGACCTGCATTTGATATGTAGTGTTTCTTTACTGTTTGGACTTTATATCGTAGATTGGCTCGGTGCGCACTGGTGTTTAAAGTGTCTCCGAATGTTTTTCTTGGCAAAATCTTTATTACGGATCAGTAATAATCTTTGGTTTATCCTATTTTTATATCTAACTTCGTTGTGTTAAATACATATAATGTAGTTAATTTGTTCTTCTATTATTTATGTAGACAAAACAGTTATAAGATATCCCGTATTCCTATCGAATATGGATAGTTTTTAAATAGGCTTGTTAGTTGGTTGTTTTGTGTTACGGTATGTAAACCCTCATTCGAATCATTTCATTTCATAAACAAAGGAAAGATTGTTTATACTACCAGTTGTCCCCCTAATTAATTTTTTAACAGGCTCATCGCTGCTCAACTTCAGTGATCTAGTGGAAACCGGTGCTTTCAGTGTGACTTGACTAATAGTATTCAAACAGATATAATTTAACTAGAGTTAGGGCCCTCACAAGTACTACCAATCCGAGTCAGATTGGATCTGGGATTAATGGTAATGTATTTAAATTACAGCTATCTCCGTTATATTTCATTGTTAACTATATCTCTTTGAGTTTAGTGTTGTACTTTCCTAACATCTTTATTATTTATTCTTAGTTGATATGAATTGTATATCAAATAAAACTCTGTGTGAATTGGATTGGAAATAATAATGGATGTTAGACCCGTTTATTTAATGATATCAAACAACGCACGTCTTCCATTTAAGTATAGCAAAATAAATGAAAAAGAAACATCAGAAGTCGAGACAAACAATAACAAATAGAGCAAAACGAAAAAAAAAACAAAAACAAAAACAAACAACATATTCATTATTCAAGCTCAAATATATTGGGAATGTCTGTCAATAAATAATCGACTAATAATAATTTATCAATCATTTTTAGCAATAAATTTTGACCTTTAGCTGCACATCCAAATATAGTAAATCGGTAAATATTCATCGATTCTTTAAATTTCTTTCTTCAACATCATATCCACAGGTCGATAAAAAGAGAAAATGAGAAAAATCTTTTGACAAAGATACGATCTCTTTATTGCAAAAGTAAATGAATAAATAAAATAACGAGAGGGTTATTACGTGATTTATGACAGCTAATGAAATACGTCCAGACAGTTTAGTGACGTGTGAATTTATCTTTTTATAGCTAAAAGTTCGGCCGAATATTCTATGTCATGTGGGCGAACACAAATGAACACATTTATATAAACATATATTCACACCAAGGCACTTTCCGAAAATACATAAAAAAGAATAGCAGTCTATATTTTATGAACACGCATACACATTTCGCTATAGATAATATTTTCTTAAATCTAGATTTATATATACATACTGCCTTACTTATTAGTGAGTATTGTGGTATAATGGTTCGTAAGCTAATCTTGCAGATCCGTAACTACTGAATAACGAGTTCAACAATCACTGGACACCCCATACTAGCGACCGTGTGTCACATTCTACCCGAGGCTAAACAGGTGGGGTAAATCCCTACAATCTTACTTATTACTTTCCAGTCCCTCGGGTGGGGTCCACTATTCTTCGGCTTCTGAATTGGTAAAGTAATGATAACAGCGTTGAATCCAAGGGGCTATGCCCCCAGGCAACACCCGATTGAAACATGCGTACAAAATAAAACAACTGCAGACAAAATGAAAATAATAATGTACCATGACCACGAATCCCTAATCCCAAATCATAAAATAGGTGGGTGGACATGACATAAATCTGTCAATAAATGAATAAAATTCATTTATTCTTTTACGCAGGATTAAGAATCCTATACAGCAGCTACCTTTCCTAAGTTATCATCCAATCAGAACTTAACAGGCTCCTTTCTGCTTAACACTAGTGATCTACAGGGCAGTCACTTTAAGCCTGATATGGACTTAAGTCAAACTGATGGTTGGCTTGTCTCTTCGGGATGTAAAATACACCGACTGTACATCTGCAGACGGGTAAGACCTACCAGTATTGCCCCCTGTTCGCTGTGGGTGATAACCTATAGTGCATGAGGACAGAGTTGTAGTAGCTGAGCAGTCCGTGACTCGGGTACTAAGTGGTCCCGTAAGATACACCACTCTACTCCGGCTATAACTTTGAATAGTTGAATGGCTGGAGAGGGCTCATCCGATCAATATACTGGTCATGTCAAGCCGTAGCAGCTATATGATAGTTCCGATGAGGAGGCGATTGGTGTAATAGTTATCTTTGAAATAAACCGACTCAACGCCACGAGTTCATATCCTGGACGAGGCTTTTTACATTTCATTTATACACTTAAGAAAGGTATTCATCTACCTATTCTCCCCCAGGCTATGGGTAAATAGTTGGATAGACTGAACTCTTTAACAATTATTAGCAACCAGGCTAGGGAAATGACAACTCTGAATACAAACCTGTTAAATTCCGCTTAAGAAATTGACGATGTGCCGCATTCTGCTCGTGCAGAGGAGTTAAGTAAATACATACATAATTGCCCCGACCGTATTCTTCAAATTACTCTTATGGCAAACACCCAACACTTTTTATCATATAGGTGCTTGAAGGCAAACTACCAGTGTTTGTTAATAAACATGAAATTAAAGAAATTATATATATATACACACATAACACACACACACACACACACACACACACGTGTGTTTGTGTGTAAGCATTTTATGATTTGCTTGAAGCATTGGTTTGGTGGTTGGTTTTGAAGGCTATCACAATGAGTGTGTAAAGAAAAAAATAAGGCAAACATGATGTTGTTTGTTGACATTTGGTTAATTCTTAATATTTCGAGATAAAGATCTCCTCGTCAGAAGATTTCTGAAACTCTGGAGGTGCTTGGTATTGTCCATTCAGTTTTGTGTCTTATATCATCCAAATTCCTTGCGTGTGTGTATGTGTGTTCATGTATTCATGTGTGTTTATGTGTGTCTGTCTGTCCAAAAATGTTTTATTATCATTCCAGGTTTGGCCTACTCTGCTTTTCTAAGTCGTTGGTGCTGTGGTGTTCGGTGTGTTGCCGATGAATATATATATATATATATATATAGTCAGGTAGTCATCGGGGCGGCCTAATGTCGGTATCGGCCAGACAGCGAGGGAGTCTATCCCCTTTTCACTTGGAGATTATTTTAGCATCTGAGGTGGAACGCCACATCTACCATCAGCTCCTCACCTTACGCACACATCTCTGTGCTACTAATTCGCCGTTATCGAACCAAGAACCTTGTGATTCCTAGCCGAACACTCTACCGACTGAGCTAAACCGGCCAGCATTAAGTAATCCACAAGAGTCAACATGCAATTACACACACACAAAAAAAACAACCGAGATTCGAATTGATGGTTTCACTTCGAGTTAGCTTCTATTTCGACATTCTAAAAGATATGGTCAACTCAAAATTCAGCATCTCGTACAGTGCAAAGGTGGGGCAAGGTATGTTAGATTTAGCATTTTGGACTAAAAACAGTAATTTACCAGGTCACTAGACTCAATCGGCTATCTAAGTGTTGGCTGGGGATGGCCGGATGATGCGACCCACTCGAGGCGGAATTTGAGTTTATTTATAATATGAGCCCCAATAAAATAGATAGTTGTCTCGTATGGCCGAAATGGAAAAAAATCCTTTGACTTATAAACCAAAAAAGCTTCAATTTAAATACGTACTAAGTGTACCAAATATCACACTCAGACCAATATGATTAATTACTAATATCCGAAATTAATTTGGTAGAATACCTCATTGTGGGTGGTAGAAGGCGGTGACTGAAGGGCAATACTAGTACTTATTTATACATATGAAATTGATAAAAATTATTTCTATCAATTTATTAATACATATAAAGTTAATGAAAATTATTTCTATGAATAAATTATATATTTGTAAAAACAATATTTGGCATTAAATAACCCAGTTGGATTGATATGCTATTAAACCAGATAACTAACCGAGAGTCAAATTGATGATTTGACTTCGAGTCAGCTTTTACGTGACATAAACATTCTCAAAAATATTTACAACTCAAATACGTCATTTTTTTAGCACCGGTTGTTGATGTAATGACAACATTAAGTTTTTAATCTCTCATTCATGTATACATATTTATCTAACTTCACCGCAAGAGAAGAATGTGACACAAAACGTGTGAACCGAAAACAGCCTCTATGATTTGAACTCGTATCGCCGTGTCCATTTCCAGCGACGGTACATATTAGAGCACGTGCCTCTAATCATAAATAAGTTAAATATATTCACTAACAATAAGTGATATTTTAATTTTGCAATGCGGAAGAAGAAAATCAAAAGGGAAATTGTGCAATCAATACTTGCCTGGAGGTGCAATTAACTCTTGTATCAATGGAAAATCAAAGACATTTGTTGCTTTATCTACTTAAAAATATTTAAGGCCAATTAAAGCTAATTAACAGTGCCGAAAAATATAAGTAAGTGAAAATTATGTGAGTAATAAGCACGGATAAAGAATTCTAATAACAACATTATGACACCTCTACAATTTCAATGTCTTATTTCAACTATTTTCGATACTAAATTATCGACAGAACAGGTAAGTATCTCAATATTCATTTTAGACTAGCTTAAAAGCCATCATGTTAAATTGTATTAAACATTAACAATATATTTTTCAAACAATTAACATTTTTCATCAGAACAATTGGATTGTTTATTTGAAACAGCAATTTATTAAGACAAGACTAAGTTATATTAAGCCTACAACGAAATGAAAATGTTCTCCATCCTTTGGTATGATGTGTATATT
The DNA here is from genome assembly GCA_023376005.1 of Doryteuthis pealeii. Lineage (NCBI taxonomy): Eukaryota > Metazoa > Mollusca > Cephalopoda > Myopsida > Loliginidae > Doryteuthis > Doryteuthis pealeii. The sequence goes on from CM042137.1 coordinate 4,718,030, forward strand.
GTTTCATATACGTATTTGTCAAAGTCTATTTAGTTTTATTCTTTCCCGATAGGTAATAAACCTGCTCAATTAAATGTTATTAAATTTTAACAATACTTTAAAAAAGTCACTTTTTCATCGGAATAGTGATATAATATGTCTATTTGGAATTTATTGCAAAGCTGCATTATAAGCAACATTAAAGTTATGATGTATTTCCAAGTTTTAAAAATCATTATCATACAAAAAAAAAAAAAAAATGTCACAAAAAATCACGAGAAAAATTGCCGAAAACAATAACAGTAATTAGAATTTGTGAATCTCAGGATTACATGTCTGGATTCGGTCCGAAGTGTTTTTAATTTTCTCACAGACTCTATCTGATTACAAAATGATAGAATATGTTGAGCTACGGCTTCTAGTAGAAACGTTAAAAATTATGACACGCGGACAATCGAATTTATTATCATAGATAATTATCGAAACAAAATATAACACGATGCCTCTTTTTCATGAGGTAGTTACCTACTATAATGTATTTATGTATTTATCTTCTCGTAAACTCGTTGCTTAAACAATGCTAAAAAAACCTGTGTGCTCTACTATTTGCCCATATCTGTGGAGGGGAAAGATGGCGTCATGCCCTTCTGAAGGATATCAGTTCCATTGGAGATGCAAAGAGCCTTGTTCATTTGAACTAGAGCAATTTGATGAGCGGGGCCTTTCTCCAACGTAAATTCTACTCTTCACATATTAGCGTTATTTTTTCATTAAACAATTTCCATTTTATCAAAGAACTATCTGCTACTCGGTAATTTATTAAGACCAGACTAATGTATATTAACCCTACAACGAAGTTATAATGGTCTCAAACCCCTGGTATGATGTGTATATTGTTTTATATACGTATTTGTCAAACTGTATTCGTTCCTTTTTCAGTTGTACCCTTTCCTGGCATTTGATAAACCTCTTGACGAAACCTAACTTTGATATATATATATATATATATATATATATATATATATATATATATATATAGTGTTCGGTATGAATTTGACATATTTATATTTGGTTATTTTTCTCCGTAGGTTGGAGATAGAATGGATGACAGGAACCCACGCGAATCACGGAATAGAATGAATTGTATCATGATGATCCTCGATGGCCATCAGAATAAGGAGATTAAGGTTGCTGCCTAATGCTCCCTGAACATTGTAAAGACAATCAAGCATGAACTGAAGAATTGCAATGGAGACTACGAGGCTGTGACGAGAAGAAAGTAACATAACAGCCGATCTGATTGCGTTCGTACAGCAGAATTCCTTGAAAATCTACAGAAAAAGTGTTGGAGGACCCTCAGATGCCTACGTGGAGTTTTTTAAACACTGTAGTCAAGCCCTGGATACAAAGGTAGCCAATGGTAGTCCATATGTATGGCAGCAGGATTCGGCTCCCTGACATACCTCTGGGAAAATTCAAAAATGGTTGGCGGCAAATCTTTACGATTACACCAGTCCCAATGTTTGGCCTCCGATTTCCTCAGATCTTATTGTGTATGGGGCGCTGTTGAGAAAGACACCAATCGCCGTGCCAATACTACAAAATCCCAGTTAATCGACAGAATTAAGGTAGTTTTTTAGACCCTTCCCAGGGAAACGGTAACATCAGCTAGCTCAGGTTCCGGTGCAGGATTTAGTCTCTGATCGACGCTAATGGTGGTAATTTGTGTGAAACTTGTTGACAGTAGTGTAATTTATGAGCATGTTGAGTTTCTTTAGAATGCATTAATTTTTGTAGTTACCAAGTATGTTTCTTTTTCCTTATGACACTATCAAATTTCTCGCGAACAACCTATATATATATATATGTATATAATATATATATATATATATATATATATATATATATATATATATATATACACATACATATATATATACATATATATATATATATATATATATATATATATATATGTGTATGTATATATATATATAATCTTAAAGTCAAGAGAAAAATCTTCCTTACGACGCAAGAGTTTTATTTAAGAAACCTGTCGCAGTTTGAGAGCTCAATGTGTGCTCTTAATGTTAGAGTCACAGAGCAAATATATAAGTAAAGAAATAACAAAAGACTTAAAGATTGAGCATTATAGTCTATTTCAGGGAGCTTAGACAAAGTGTCTAACTCTCCCGACTCATCAGATGCGAGTGATGTAATTTTAGATCATTCGCATCTGATGAGTCGGGTGAGTTAGACACTTTGTCTAAGCTCCCTGAAATAGACTATAATGCTAATCCTCTAAGTCTTTTGTTATCTCTTTACTTATATATATATATATATATATATATATATATATATATATATATATATATATATATGTCATGGCCATTACTATTAGCTGTAATCTAGGTACGTAATGTAAATGTTTTGGGGTGCCTCTATAAAAATTATTGGAACCAAAAAGAAAGTAACTGAAACCAGGTAGATCTCGAAGACATCAAGAACTCAATTTTAATGCTATAGAGATTAGTAAGTAAATATGCAGAGTGGCTGATATCGACCAATCAGTCGAACCAAGAGGGAGTCTATCTCCTTTTTGATAGAACTCAAATAGGATTATTGTTTTTTGTGGGGTTTTTTCTGAGCTGACGCCCCAAACATACCATCACCTCCTATATACGTTATCACACAAATCATATTACACAACCTGTGTTACTCTTACGCTGAGTTTGAAGGGACCGATATTAAATCTTTTGCAATTCCTAGACGAATGCTCTACAGACTGAATTAAACCCCATAGAGTTTTAAAAATTTGTAAAGTCGGTGGAATAGCTTATTGTCAGTATAAGCCGGACAGCGAGGGAATATATCCCCTTTTCACTAGCGCTAGACCAGAAAGATTTTTGTTCGCATCTGCGATGGAGCACCACATCTAACATCAATTATCCACTTTTCCACACAGATCCGAACAGAGCCACTCATTCTGAGTTAGCGAGGACCGATATTGTACCTGGAGGCTTGTCGTCTCGAACCGGATGCTATACCGACTGAATCAGGAAGCGCGTGGTATAATGGTTAAAAATGGGAAATGGACTCGTCGCCCCGAGTTCAAATCCTGGACGTAGTAATTGTATTTCACTTAGCGCTAATACCCTTGGGAAATGTACGAATCCTACTCTCCCTCCGGCTATGGGTAAAATAGTAGGGCAGACTGGGCTCTTTAAGCTTGATTAGGCAATCGGTCTAGGAGAAGGAAAACTCTGAATTCAAACCTGTTGAACTCCGTTTAAGAAATTGACCTTGTGTCACATCCTGCTCTCGCGGAGGGATTGGAAAATATATATATACCGACTAAATCAAACTAAAAAGCTTAAAAATCTATGGGACACGAAAATAAAAGTGATGTCAATACTAGTTGGGGCCCTGGGGTAAGTCTTTTCAGATCCAAGAAAATATATTCGATGAATTGGATGTTAGAGGAAAAATTTGAACCCGTAACCTTGTTGTTGCGAGGATGATTTGCCGACTGTGCAAAACCGAACCCTTTGGTTAATAGTACGATGATGATAATTATGAAGCCAAGTTCATGCCTATTTTCTTTGTTAGATAAATCATTTATAATTCTTTAATAAAAATAAGTTCCAGTTGTTCAGATTAATATACGTATATAATATTTAATTCCTAATCTGCCGAAATCTGATAACGAAATGATCAAGCTGTTAAATACTATCATAGCTTGTTAGTATGAAAGCTGAATCGATCGGCGAATTGAGTTTTTGGTGATTTGATTGGTTGATTGTTTAATACAAATCGTGGTTCATTGGTGTGGAGACAAAAGGTACAAAGGGTAATGGCACAGAGTCGCTTGATTGCTTTACGACGTGAATGAATACTTCATTAGCGAATTGTAATTGAGACGCTGTAATTAAAAGGCGTTGTTATGAATCGACTTTGGACGAAGCGAAGAGTTCACGCATTCTATGACATTTAATAGTTAGGGGCAGGGTACGAATTAGTTGATTTGGTTCTCAAGTTGTAATTTTCAGATCGAAAGAGCCAAGGGAAATTTTGTTGGGCTTGTAGTTCAATTAATATGGAAGAGATTTGGGTGTGTTATATCGGCAGTAGACAGGGGCAGGCAGAAATTAAAACAAAAATATATGGAAGAAGAAGAAGAAGAAGAAGAAGAAGAAGAAGAAGAAGAAGAAGAAGAAGAAGAAGAAGAAGAAAATTGAAAAAATGCAACAAAGAAAAAAGTTTAAAACAGAGACAGTAATTTTGTCATGTTAACCATTCTACTTTCATTCTATCAACAAGGTTGTTGTTCGGCGGATATCATGTGTAGTCTCGGATCAGCTTCCTTCATGTCTTTATTTAGGCAACCTATCCGACACGTAATGGATGTGACACAGTCAATTTTTAAGTGGGGTAAAGCTGTTTTGAAATCAAGGTTTTCTTTTAATAATAATAATAATAATAATAATAATAATAATAATAATAATAATAATAATAATACGTATATATAATACGTATATATATATGTAGCAGTCTGCTCTAATAATTACCCATAGCTTGGGGAGAATAATTGGATTCATACAGTTCCAAAGTTATTAGCGCTATGCGAAACAGAAAAAGCTACGTCCAGGATTTGAACACGTCTCACTGTGTTCACTGTGTCATGTGTGTTACTATTTTTGGTAAGTTTTTCTATTTTTGGGAAACGCAAAGTTTGTCATCTGAACATCTGAAAATGTCATGGTATAACCATGAATCGTAACACTATTCAGCAACTGATTTTGTTTATCCTAAAAAGTACCTGTCTTCATAGAGAATTTATGTTGATGAAAGAGACATAGAGATAAAAAGGAGGAGGGGGGAGCTGGATGTTGAGTGCCCCTTTGGTTTTGAATATTTACCATCTCCACCACACGAGTAGGATGTGAGACAAGAGAGTTTCTTAAGCGGAGTTTAACAGGTTTGAATTCCGTTTTCTTTCGCCTAGACCAGTAGCTACCCCAAGTTTATAGAACCCAGTCTGCCCTACTATTTATACAGGGAAAATATTAGGATTCATACCTTACGCAAGGGTATTAGTATTATGTAAAATGCAAACAGGCGCGTCTAGGATTTGAACACATGTCGCGGTGTTAATTTCCTATGACAGTATCCATTTCACCACGAGCCTCCACCATCATAAATGATGTTATAATTGTGTTGTTTATTTAGGAAAAGTAGAACTTAAAAATATCCAGGAATCTATTACCAGGATAACCATTACACCATGCGTCTTCAGAAAAATATGAATATATAGCAGTGCAAAAATAGCCACCGCTCTAGAAGGAAAACACTGAATACAATCCTTTTAAACAGCGCTTAAGAAATTGGTCTTGTGTCGAGACCTGTCCGTATGGAGGGATTGAATAAATAAATGTTATTTTTGCTACTTTCTTCTGTTCTGGGGAAACGCAAGGCTTGTTATCTGGATATTATAAAATCTCAAGATAAAACTATAAATCATATATGTTTTCGGCAACTGATTTTGGTTATCGTAATAATTAACCAGTCTTCAAAGAGAACTGATGTTGATGAAATAGAAATCGAAAGAGGAGGGGTAAGTCTCAAAGTAGTTTGACTAAGCAAAGACAGCTCTTTGCTTTTAAATGCAGAATTTTCCTTCTCCTAGACCGGTTGCCATAACAAGGTTATAGAGCGCAGTCTGCTCTAGTATTTACTGATAGCTGGAGGGAGAGTAGTTGGATTCGTACGTTACTCGAGGATATTAGTGCTATGTTAAATGCAAACAGCCGCGTCCAAGATTTGAAATCGTCTCGCGGTTTCCATTTCCTATAACGGTAACCCTTACACTATGCGCCTCCATTGTGTCTTTCTTCCTGCAATTGTACCGACTCCTACAGATTAACGATGTATCTCTGTTTGTCTCTTTTTTCCATCTTGGAAGATAGACAAATATAGATGTTAATTGTATACTTAATTATTCTGTTTGATAATTTGATGTTTAACTATTGATGGTTGTATTTTGTGTGCCTGAATGTCACACTGACCTCAACACAAGCAAGGTCGATAATTAAGTGCATTCATAAACTTGAATAAAATGCACATTTCCCGTAGCCATAAATGCGTTGCGTTACCACGTTACTTAGCCGGATCGAAGAATTTCACATCTAATACAGTTGTCGCTTTCGGTGATATTAAAAGGAATTGTGTATTCAGAAGACAACTCGTAGGTATACATATACACCTGAGAAAAATAATTGTGGACACGCTGTGAGAGGGCGGATGTGTCTCATCTCACCCCACAGGAGACAAGAAGGCAAACACCATGTATAAAGACATGTCTTTCGTATATTATTTGTCTCAACACACTCACACAAAAACACATACACACACACCCATATATATATATATATATATATATATATATATATATATATATATATATATAAACACTCACTTCCTTAGAGAGAGAGAGAGAGAGAGAGAGAGAGAGAGAGAGAGAGAGAGAGAGAGAGAGAGAGAGAGAGTAAACAAAGACTTATTTTTAAAATGCAATACAATGTGGAATCTAACAATAAAAAAATACAGCTTAGATCATAATGTATCTCATTCATTTCTGAACAAGAGTCTCACCCGTTCAAATAAAGAGTTTGTTTTTCATTTTAATGTCAGGCTTAATCTAGTCTCCTGTTCATCAAAGGCTGCGAGGAAAAGACAATCTTACTCCAACGACGAAAAGACAATCTTACTCCAAAGTCTCCAACTTTGGGCCTCGACAAGAAGAAAAGTTTTTCAACATAATCTTTCTATTCGAAATTTTATCTTGTAATAAATGTTTTCGACTCGTGATAATTTCTGCAAGCTTTTATGCAACTCAAACCACTAGAAGACTGCTATATACTCGTCCTTCATAGCGTATATTTTATTTAGTTTGAGTTGGTTTGGTTTCTTTCCTCAATGACATTTCAACATTTTGGGGTTATTTAATGCTAAAACCATCCTTGTAGATTAACAGTATTGGTTCTATTTAACTCATATTCGAGTAGTTTAAGGGTCCATAAGTTTCCCAAAGGTATTGATCCGAAAGGTATTTTTTAAAATCATATAATAATACATCAGGAGATTAAATAATCAGGATGGTATAAATGAATAATCATTGTGAATATGTTTATCAAAGTTGTTTACTAAAACAATTAAATAATTATCAATAATTTACACGATATTTTCCGATATACAGAAACATAAAATATTCAGAGTTGTATTATTATCTGCTCACTTTAAGTTGATTTTTCACACCGGCTATAATTGGTGGATTTTCACTAAGAACTGAGTGACAAGAATTTCTCAGATGTCAAGGACTCTTCTATGTATTCTAACTTATCTTAACAGGGATGTGATCTCTATTCTTTATTTAATATTCAGTTCCCCTTGTCATTTTCTAGGCTTTTGGGGACTGATATAAAGACACTGACTAAAATCACTATCACCGTCATCTTCGTGCTCTCTTACAGGATCCATGAATGTTTTTATCTACTCGTTTTCTATGTGGTTGATTTTTAATCTCCTGCACAATTCACAGTGGATCCGATTTCTCATCCAATCATACCTGATTTTGTATTCCTTTTGTGATAGTTTACTGCATTCTCATATTTTGTGATTAACCGTTGCTTCTCTGTCGCAACATGACATACACTTGCTATTATTCTGCGTATGTTTGGTTTTTATGCCATTATCTTTTGGTACTATCAAAAGAGATTTAATCTTTCTCTTCAGGTTTCCCAATCTTAGCCATTTCCAGGTTACATAATAATAATAATAATAATAATAATAATAATAATAATAATAATCATTATTATTATTATTATTATTTCTCCTTGCGAGATTTTCACAAGGTTACTGTGGAACGTTCACTGGAACATAAAATACAACACGTCTCCGCAGGTCTGCAGAACTCTTCTGAGTATTCTAGATTATCTTAATAATACTGTTGTCTATATCACTCTCGCCTACGTTTTTTCAGTTCTCTGACAATGTCCAAGTGTTTGTTTATATTCATGTGTTCTTTAGTTTTTACTATGTGATCCACCGGAACAGCAAAATCCACGAGATGACATGTTCTTTTATATTCTTGTTTATTGTTAATTGGTCAGATCTTATGGTCTTATTATGTGATCCATGGTTTATAAAAATGCCAGATAATTTTTTACGTCTCACTCACAAGGACGGATTTTTATTAATACTATTATTCTATTCTCTTAATTATTATCACTGTAATTAAATTGTGGGTGTCCTGGATATGATTTTAAACTGCATCCGAGATCCCCTCTGGGACTATCTGTTAGGGTCCTATCTATGCGTTAAATAGAAAAAAATGAGCTTAAAAAACGTGTTTACAAAAAGTGAATACCTATCAAGAATGAATAAAACATAACCTATTCGTAATAAAATAACACAACAAGGGTTGGCATGCCGTAAAATCTAACCAAACAATCAACCAATGCCAAGAAAAGATATGAATCACTTTGTCATGTTATTGCAAGGATAGATTTGTCAGAGCAAAGAAACCAAGTCATATTTTGCAAGCATGTCTGACACAGAGTAAATTCAGATGAATTAAGACTTAGTTCATTTATTATTTCTGTTTCCATGCCACCATTACTCGGGTTCAATTCAAAAACCAGAGTAATATCGAGAATTTCCAATACTCTACGGTAAAAAAATGTTCCTACCATGGCATCTTGCAGGGAATTTGTCATATTTTATCTTTTTGAGAGGAATTACAAAATACGTCATCCTGTTTCAAACATTCTATTCAAGCCAAGATTTATATTCGAGGTCGCCGGCAATAACCAAATGACAAAATATGCAATTTCTGGTAAAACGGCGTTAGATAAGACTTTGATATTAAGTTAAAAAATGTTTGTTTCTTCGGTATTCAAAGAGTATTAATCAGAAGGTGAACGTGATAACGATTCTAGAAATCGAAATTTCTTACTCCAGTGTCACAATCCAGCACGGTAGTCGCTACGCCGCGGAGGTTCCCACTTTAAGGTTTTAGGTAGTAGTAGAGTTTTTAAAATAGTTTATCTCCCATAGAGAAAGGGACTTTTGTTAATCGAGTTTGAAATATTTTAAGCGCATAATTCCTTGAGAGTAAAACAAAGAATGGTTGCCGAAAATAAACGAAAACAATTTAAAAATATATACAACTTCTGAAAATTTAAAATAATAATATAATTAAATTAGAAACATGGTATTTCATTATGAAAATAGAAATAGGTTCTACAATTCACACAGGTGTAGGTTAATCTAGATCATCCGTTAACCTGGCGGCTTCAAGGTTTAACAAAAGTTTATGAGGATTCTACAGATCTACAGTTGGTTGGAATGTAAGGTATGTAAACCTCTGTTGTGTTATTCTACGCCGAAGACGTTTTGTTTTATTCATTTTTGATGGGCACTCAATTCTTTTTTAAACTCAATTTTTAAAACACATTTTTAAACTTACCCTTGTCTATTTAACCAATAGATGGGACCTTAACTGTGTCAGAATAGACCTGGGAGTGATGGGGATGTAGGACCGTAGGGGCCATCCACATTCCTCAGCGTTCCAGAATTTGAACTTCAGTTCTAGTTTAACGTCTTAACTAGGACCCTAAAACCCCCAGCCACGGACTTCTAGCACATATCTGATAAAAAGGGTCGGGGGATTGCTATGGGGCTTCTAGGGTCGGGACAATTATATAGGTACAATGGCTTGACGTGACCAACCGATTGATAAAGTGGAGTGTTTCATGTCATGAACTGCTCAGCCACAAGGGTTCCATCCTTAAACATCCCGGGTAATCATCCACAGCCAACAGGTAGCCACATTGTGAAGTTACCCCTCTGAAGAGGTGCATTATACAGTCCCAGCCGATAAGGGCGGGATGATTCTACAAAAGAAGAAGTGAATAATTTTACTGAATAGCATAATCACCTATTCATATTTACCAACCCTTCAAAGTCCATTTCCTAAACGAAGTTTAACAGATTTGAATTCAGTGTTTTTTTCTCCTAAATCCGTTGCCAAACCAAGTTTAAAGAGCCCAGTGCCCAATACTATTTATCCATAGCTGGATGAAGAATAGTTGGATTCACATCCCTAACATCATCGTCCATGATTTGGACTCATCTTGCCGTGTTTATTTCCTACGAAAGTAAAACATTACACCACACGCCTCCATTGGTCAAATATATCTATTTAAAACTTATTCCTATTTGATTGGACCGAATGAAATGAACTGCACAGAGAAAGTACAGAAAATGGACTATGGACTCGATTACAGGACCTAGTAACCTAGATGAGTTGACATTGACGTTAAATTCGATTACTAAATCAATCAATCAAGCAAATATATATTTAACTTTATAAATAGTGTGGTATACAGGAACAGATCAACGTTTTTCACGCGGTCATTAATATATTGGATGATAAAGAAGAGACAGAGAAAAACAAATGGAAATAACAAAAAAAAAAGGAAAAAAAAAGAAAAAGATATTGTGGGCAGATATAGTCATAAAGTCAACAGGTGTTTCTTTTATGATTAGAAAAATATTGTTACATAATTATATCATGTGTTTTTACTCTCCTTTAGTTGTGTGTTTTTAGGTTGTTAATAATTCTATCCGTTGTTATTAAAGATTTTACAAGTTTTCTGGTAATTTATGATACATGTAGTTTTGCCAGTGTTTTCTTTTTAATTTTTTTTTTATATATTGATGTTCTTTTGTTTTTTGAATAAAACATAGATTTATTCAGACCCGGTTACATAGTTAAACATAAAGTGAATTGTGATAATATATGATAATATATAGATATAGTAACATTTTACGATAAAATAGATGCGTGTCTAATATATATTTTTATAAATTACAAGCCTCGGTTGTAGCACAAGACCATGAATGATCGGCACTGAGTGTGAACCAAGTCCATTACTAAAGGTATTCTAGTCTTGGTAGTAAATTAAACAAGTGAGGCGTTGTAAATGTTAATGAATAAACTTAACACTTAGTATACACTCAATGAAATGCTACATGCGAAAATAACTTGATAATTTATATTATGTTAAAATGTTTGTTTTATTATGATTATATTTTAATATGACGTTCATAATCTGTTATATACATATACACAATATAAATATATATATATATTGTGTGTGTGTGTGTGTGTGTGTGTGTATGTGTGTGTTTGTGTGATTGAGCAGCATTTTTTCATTCAGATATATTTTGTGTATATATTCTGGTTTCAAATCTTTTAAATCCCAGAATGGATGTTTATTTATACGTCCGGTATTGGCTAATAATTTGGTCCCAAATACTGTTAGTTTCCACATGGGCCATGGCGGGAACAAAAGTACAAGAGAACAAATTAGTTATGGAAAATTTATAAGCTAATACCGGACTGATATTTTAATTTGGTGATTTGAAAGGATTGAAAGCAGAATACACACACACATATATATATATATATATATATATATATATATATGTATGTGTGTGTGTGTGTGTGTGTGTGTAGATAGATAGATAGATAGGTAGATAGATAAAATGGTATGAAAAAAAATATGTTGTTAAAATGAAAAATATTTTATTTCTTTTTCATTGCTGATATTGACAATATTTCGATTTATTAAAAATCATCATCAGATCGTAATGATCGGTCTTTTTGGACATCAATTTTTTTTATCCGGATTCTTCAAAAGAAAAACAGAAAATAATTTGAATTCAAACTGAAAGTATTGTTTTTTCCAAAAAGCGTGTATCCCGTGCGTTCGCTGCATTCGTTGCGTCACGTTCTTTCGCTGCGTCACGTTCTTTCGCTGCGTCACGTTCCTATACATATTCCATCGCAGGTAATTGGAAATCCTTGATGTTACACTGATTTTAGAATTAATACTGCTGTAAAGTTGAATGGTAGGTCGAGAACAATGATGATCTATGGACTGCGTAATTATTCATCTGACAGTATATTCTATATGGCATGTTTGCTGATAGACTGGGAAAAGATATATTGGTCTATATGCTCTTACAAATCAACTTTTCTTTAAACGTATTTTCCATCTATTGAAAGTGTTGTTTCAAAAACGACATTCAGTAATAATTATCAATCTCTATTTCAATCAAAGTTGTGTGTGTTTTTATTTTTTAGTTTTGTTATTTTTTAAAAGATTTCAATCACATTTTAATAATTTCATTGCTCCTTTTGATACTTTGTAGAAATCCGTAGATAATGCAGGATATCCTCGTTTCTTATACGACAGAATGACATGGTAAGAGGAGGAACATCTGGATATATAACTGAGTGTCGTTTGATAAAGAAAGACAAGTGGGAAAATGAAAAAATAACATCTTAATAAAAAATATCAAAATGAACAGACAGCACTGATGATTTGTAAATGGATAGAAAGATTCGAAAACTAAAGAATATTTAAAATAACTAATAGTGTATTGACGATGGTACTCGAGGGAATGTAAGTTTTTATCCCCAATGATCAAACCGAAACTAATGGTGCGAATTCTCAACGAGTAAATAATAATAATAATAATAATAATAATAATAATAATAATAATAATAATAAATCAAAGACAAAATTGATAAGACGCAAAAGAATAGCAAAAGTACGAGACTGACACTAAATGGTTATTCATGTGATAAGCAAATTCAGAAATCTAGCACAAAAGGAAGACAAAATAGGGACGACTTGGTAGGAAAGGCGATCTACTTGAAATTAAGCACGATTAAACTTTGACCATACTACTAAACCGGTATCCGTCTAAGATTATGGGACGTATAAAATATGATTCACCTAATCCCGACCAGAAGAGCAGAATTAGTGTTAATTAGCAGGAAACAAAGAACTTGACCTCTATTTGATTTTGAGGTTTTGACAAAGTAAAAATTCAAAGAATTGAAAGATAGACAGATATTTCCACCTTGCAAAAAAAAAAATAAAAAAAAAATGAGCGTAACGGTGGTGACAGCTATAGTAGGTGGCCTTTGAGCGCTACCCAAATTTTGGAAAATACAGAAGGGGGTGGAAGTCAGAAAAAGAATCGAGAACATCCAGACAACAGCATTGTTAAGATGAGCTAGAATACTCAGAAGAGTCATGGAGACACATGAAAACTTACTGTCTCTCATACTAATATGAAATAATGTTAAGAACTAGCAAGGGGTGTTTGTTTGTTGTTGTTGTTGTTGTTGTAATAATAATAATAATAATAATAATAATAATAATAATAATAATAATTGTTGTTGGAACTGTCCGTAATAGTTTAGAAAATGGACTGGAGGATTTGGAAATCAAATAAAACATAGAGACGTATTAAGATAAAAAAATAGAATACTGTTTTAATTCTATGCTGTTTAGCAAATTCTTATATTTGAGAAATCTATGATCTTTGAGAGAATAACAGAAAAAATCCCCCACTTAATTAAATTTCTTCGTTTGTCCATTGCTATTTTCCTTTTTAATTTTAAAAATATTCAAATTTCTTTACCCCCATTGGAATTTATAGTATGTATTCGTCGATAAGTGAGCTTCTGCATTTTGTCAATCAAGGCTAATTGGACTTTAGTGAATGTATTTGATTTGAAAATGAACATTATCATGATAGCCATTCATTTTCATTCATCTTCATCATTATCGGTAACTTTACCATGACTAATATTTTTCCGATAATGTCGCTACTTGTGCAGCCATTTAAAGAACATTTATATGGTGCAGATTCTTTTTTTAAATTAGTACTCGAGGTCGTTTGCGTACGGTTGATGAACCCCTTCGATGTTCTCTCTGTTAGCCCGTGAATATCCTTCATGAATTGGCCCTTTTTATTGGATCTATAAATTCTGTGCGTTTTGCTGCACCATTCGTCTCTGCCTTCAACACAAGACTCCAGATTATTCATTGGGGTGTCTCAGTGCATAAAACAGTTCAGAATGCTGTGGATAGAGAAGTTTAAAATGTCGGAATCGCAAGCCTTCACGGAAATTTGAACCGAGATTGCAGGTTCAGTTCTGACTGCAGAGCAAAATAACGTAGAATACTTATCATATATTAACACTTGTACCTGTTTGTGGTTAATGGAATGAGGAGAATCCTACTCAATGGATTAGATAAAGGGTTCGGATTTTGACATAAATACTCCCGATTTCGGCGAGAAAGTTTCAGAGTTCGACCAAATACACCTGAAGAAGGATTGGGGCACAGCCGAAACGTTCTGTACATGACAATTAAAATGAAGACAACAGCGCGAAAAAATCTAAATAAATTATCAAGTTTTGTTTTAAAAATTAAGATCAATAAATAGTTATAAGATATACGCAAATTAGTCACATCTATTTATGAAATTACCCAAAAACAGCAAGCACTTTCAGTAAAAATTGGCCAATGGGAAACGATGACAAAAAGCATTTAAGATCGTTTTCAACTTTCCTCAAATCAAATACTAGTTGAACCTTTTTCCAGCAACCGTATCATTTGGATTAACATCAGTGGAAACCTACAGACTAGAATTATACACTGATTACAGACTTGGATTTATATATTACAGAGTAAATCTCCAGAATAAGATTAGCCAACTGGATTCTCTGAACAACAGAACTACTGAACCGCTACAAATGGCGACACGAATTTTACTAATAACATGTAAATATCATTTCATTTCTAGTTTTATTCAAACCTCATATAAATGAAAATGTGCAGATTAGCCTGTTTTTATATAGAAAATATATTCATATGTTATTATCAGATTATCTTCAAGATATACACTTCCATTTTTTCCAGCTTGTTTTTATCAAAAAAGTTATTATTTGATTGTTAAATATAGCAGCATGAGTCAGCCTCGAACGCTTACTTGATCTGATTTCTTTGGAAAATAAACTTGTTGTTTTTTATCTAAATTCTTAAATAATTATTTTTACAATATATGAATAATTTCCTTTTAAATAAATAAATAATAATTCAATTCAATGTTATGATTGAAAAAGGTCTAAAATAATCTATTGTAAAAGAAAATTATTAAAAAATTCAGAGGAAAAGCAATCTACTTTCCCGATAAAGCAGATCTAAAAAGCGTACGAGGCTTTCTACTGTATATAATTAGAATAGAGCCGTCCTTAAAAAAAACTAAAAAAATTCGGGAGTGCGTATCTTGAAGATAACACAACGTTTAATGGAATAATGGCCGTTTTCTCTACTTTCGCAAAATAAGCAATTGGGAAATAACATTTGCAATTAAAAATGATGTTGTTAGATCTAATATAAATACCAAAATGTTGACAATGTCTTTGATTAATATTTTTTCATAATATCAGAGCATGAAAACAATTTCTGGTTTAAAAGCATTCATAAGTTTCAATAAAAATAGAACTGGCACAGACTCGTTATATAAGCCGTCTTGTTAACATGTGACTAGAATAAACGTTGTTAAAAACCTGACTCCACCAACAACAATGGTGAAATGCCCACACAAAAAGTTTAATATAATTGTCTTCCTTGTCTATCATCATTATGGAAAGTGAAGAAATATATTAATAAATCGGAGGGTTTGTTTTCCTCTCCACTACAGACGGTCAAACTGTTTGATGTTGAACACCTAAATTTAGTGTACATACTTAGTGAAGCGATTAATGTTACAAGCCGACTGACTGCAAACATAACACCTCTCATTATTATTTTACACAGTGGGGGGGATTCAGTTGAGGCCAACTGTCCATTTAGTGGGACGTGTTTTTCTGTCTTTGCTCCCTACACAACGTGAGGTTCTACAAAGAGTCGGGAGAGCAAAAGTTATAAGCATAAAAAAATCTCTCCGTGTTTTTCCTGGATAGAGCAGAGCAAGATGGAACCCAGAGAGAGACATCCTAACCCAGCGGACAGAACAGGCAATCCGATACGAAGAACAGAAACCCGATAGAAGTAAACATTAGAGGAGAACAGAGACCCGACACGTCAACCAAATGAGCTAAGGAAGCCAGCAACATCATTTTAACCTCATGGATGATGATAGTTCAAGTCTCGCTGAGAGCCAGTTCCCTTTTCCGTGGTTTTGAATGATTGTCTAAATATTTACAATAAAAAGCAACCAAAATAAATATAAAAAGATAACTAGTAGAGGTATCAAAATAAAGACATTAGAATATTTTTTAACGTTTAGTGTGTCACACTCTACACAAGGAAGAACTTTCGCTATATCAGATAGAGATAAATAAGCTTCGTTATTTTTTTTATTTGATGGAAACTGAATTGTGGAAGCGTAAATAAAAGGTCATCTTTTTATAGATTTCGCTGGAACGATGGTGAGGAAAGTGATGCATAGCCTGAGGGCAGGTTCTTCTCTTTGAAATTTCTCAAGTGATCAAATCGTTCATCAGTGCAACAGTTAGTGTTCAGTGGCCTTTGATGGTTTGACGGATAAACTTTTTAGCACTGCTGGTTTTCTTCATTAAGAAAAGCTAATCACGGTCGATCGATGAAGCAGATAAATTGAGGCAATTCGGAAGAGGGGGAGATTAGGGTGGTTCAATGGGGAAAACAGGAATAGAAACGGGTGGAATTCAGAGAAAGTAGAGAAATGAGGGGATGAAAAGAAAAGGAAAAGTATGTATATATGGGGAAGGTGACAAAGAAAGAACAAACAATAAAGAGTGTGAGCGTTAAATGTAAAAAAAAAGAAATGAATGAGAGACGAAGAGAAAATATCACAAATAAAATCATAAAATAAATAAATAGTAAGAAAAAGTATAAATGAAAGGAAAATAAAAGAAGTTAGAAATAGAAATAGAAATTTAAAAATAAAGAAGAAAGATAAAGAAAAACAAACTAAGACATAAATAATGATGCAATGAAAAAGAAAGAAAGAAAAAAGAAAGAAAGAAAGAAAAGGAGGGAATGAAAGAAAGGAAGAAAATACTTAGAAAAAAGAACCTCTTTATTAAATGAAAGAAAGAAAGAAACACAAATGAAGAAAATACAGAGAAAGAAATAATGAAAGAAAGAAAGAAAAAGTAGAATGAAAGAAGGGAACAAAATAAACAGAAAAATATAAGAAAAAAATCTGCCATTAAAAGAAATAAATAAAGAATGATTGAATGATAGAAAGAAAAGAACGGAATGAAAGAAATGAAGAACAATGTACAGAAAAAACACGAATGAAAAAACGGAAGGAAAGGACAGAAAAGAAGAAGAATAAAGAGAATGAAAGAATGAAAGAAAGATAGAAAAAGATGAAATGAAAGAATGGAACAAAATACACAGAAAAGAAAGTAAAGAAATAAATCTGCTATTAAAATAAATAAATAAATAAATAAATAAATAAAGAAAGAAAGAAAGAAAGAAAGAAACGGACTGAATAAAATGAAAGGAAGAAAAATACGGTGAAGAGAGAAACAAAGAAACGTATTCTTAAATAAACAAATAAAGAAAAATCCTCTGCGAAGAAAGGAAAATAAATTTATAAAAACTGAATGAAATAAATATTTCCATTTTGTGGGAAAGGATAGAATTAAAAATAACACGAACAAAAAACAACAACAATGTTGACAATAAAAAAATAAAATAAAATAAAACAAATAAAATTAAACAAGGAGGAACAAATAGTGTAAATAGAAAAACAAAAGAAAGAAAAGTAAAAACAAAAAAAAACAATATTGTCATAAATGAAAATACGCAATTAAGCATGAGAATAAAAATGATAGAAATGTAAAGAATTACACAAAAAAGGTTTCAACTCATTTAAAATGTAAAGGAAAACACTAGACATAATGTCAGATACAACAATAAAATAGAGAATGTCGGAAAGAATGAAGTGGACAAACAGAGAAAGAAAACAAGAATCAAAGTGAGAAATACGTAAAAGAAACTTTTAAAAAAAAGGAAGAAAAATACACATAAACAGGGAATGGAAATAAAGCAAACGAATTAGATGAGGCGTATAAAATGTGGGAATTCAAAGCGTTGAATATGACAATGACCCTTGGCAAAAATCAAGTGTGGGAAGATAAAGAAAGAAACGAACAAAAACATATGGGAGAAAACAGAATTAAATGACGAGAAAGAAAAAGAAAATCATAAAAGATGCGGGTAAATTTTTATTATCAACTAAGCTTGTTTGGCATAAGATTTAGTTTGGCACAAGGAAAGAAATATGGAGCACCCAGTGAGAATATAGAGTGTAAAGGTAAAGAAAGAAATGTACGAATGAAATAAAAATAATATAGGGTGGAGAAGAATGAAATTATGAGAAAAAAAGAAAATTATAAAAGATATCATGTCAATGACAGCAAAGAAACGGACATCGCAAAAATTCTATGAGTTATCCTCCCTATACAGACAAATTCCCAAACACAATGTCCTGATCATTGGGAGTGACATGAATGCGCAGTTAGGTAAAACGAGGACAATATATACTGCCTACCTAACATCCCAAATAGAAACGGCGGACTCCTATCCGAATTCTCTCTTGAGAATAGGCTTGTATGCTTGAATACCAAATAAACGATATCAAAAAAGCAGCCCAACGTAAATAAAACAAACCCAACTAAGACCGATTTACAGAATCTTAAGAAAACTCAGATAGAACTAACTAAAACATACAAAAAAAAAAAAAACAAATAGAATACATCCAAGCACAAATAAATAACATCAGACAATAGGTGGAAGACACGCGATTAGCATGGCAAACAGTAAATTAAATTAGTGGTAGGAAAAGTACCTCTAGATAAAAGGTAAAGGCAACCAGCCAAAAAGATAGACTTCAGAAATGGAAAGACCACTCTAAGAAATTTCTGGGGAACCCCTAAAATCCTAGAAAATAATACCCAAAAGATGATAGATAGACAATTGGACTTCAAACTGGGGGATTTCATAACAGAAAAACTCAACGAAGTCTTAAAGATACTAAAAGGTAGTAAATTTGCAGGTCTTGACGAAATACAAGTAGTATGGAAGATGAGAACATTCAATGACATACTGCTAAGGCTATGCAATGTAGGATATTGACAAAATTAAATAGATAAATGGACGAAAGGATGCATTCTCCCATTCCACAAAAAGGAGAACTTGGAATCGCTAAAAACTACAGAGGCATAACTCTTCCTGCTATTGCAGCTAAGATATATAATGCCCTTCTTCTTAATCGCATCCGACCCGAAATAGAGAAAATCCTTGGGAAAAACCAAAACGGATTCCGCAGAAATCGATCCACAAACTCTCAGATCCTGACTATTCGACGGATCATAGCAAATGCCGACACTGCTTTCTTTGACATCGCCACTGGAGTCCTACAAGGAAATACATTAGCACCATATATATTTATTATATGCCTAGACTATGTACTCCGAACATCATTAGATACCATAAAAAGGGCAAGAAGCAGGCGTTATCCCGCACAGACTGTCGCAGATGCAGACTACGCTGATGACCTTACACTTCTTGCAGATACACTGGCACAGGCCGTCACTACTGCATAGCCTGGAAAAGGCAGCAAAGAATATCAGCCTTTATGTGAACTCCGATAATACTGAGTTCATATGTTTCAAAAAGAAAGGAGATATCCCCACACTCGACCGTAATCCTCTAAAGCCAGTAGAACAATTCACATACCTAGGTATTAATATCTCATCCACAGAAAGCGATGTTAATACACAAATAGTAAAGGCATGGTCGGCCACAAAGAGATTATTAGTCATATTGAAATCCGATCTCACTGACAAGTTAAAGCGACTATTCTTCCAGGCTGTAGTTATATCAGTATTGCTGATATATCAGTACTTGGACCCTAACAGAGTGCCTTGAGAATAAGCTAGATGGGAGCTGCACAAGAATGCTATGCGGTCTTGAACAAGTCGTGGAAACAGCACCCATTAAGGAAGCAGCTGTATGGCCACGTGCCCCCATCTCATAAACCATCCGAGTGAGACGGACAAGGCCTGCTGAACACTGCTAGAGAAGCAAGGAAGATTTCATAAGTGACGTTCTCCTGTGGACCGCCTACCAAGGCCCTACATTGACCAACTATAGGAGGATCTTGAATGCTGCGCAGAGGACCTCCCTGGGACAATGCATGATAGGGAAGGTTGGCGAGAGATTGTCATGGATATATGATGTTAATGATGATGAAAAAAGATGTGGGCCAATTTATTTATCAAATGAGCTAATTTGATAAAAGAGGTAGTTTGACACAAGGCAAGAAATGTGGAGCACTCAGTGAAAATAGAGAGTGGAAAGATTATTAAAGAAAAGAATGAAAGAAAATATGTGAAAAAAGAATGAAATTACGAGAAAAAAATTATAAAATATGCGGTTAAATTTTGTACTCAACTTAGCTAATTTTGCATAAGAGATAGTTTGGCACAAGGCTAGAAATATGGGGCAACCAGTGTAAATTTAGAGTGGAGAGGTAAATAAAGAAATAAACGGATAATAGAAAAAACAATATAGCGTGGGAAAGAAGGGGACTATGAGAAAAAGAAAATGATACAAGATGTAGGAAAAATGTTTATAAACTGAGCTAGTTCGATAGAAGGGTTAATTTGGCGCAAAGTTTTGAAATATGGATTACCCAGTGAAAATAGAGAGTGAAAAGATAAAAAAAGAAAAGAAGGAAAGTAGAAATCTGGGAAAAAGAATTAAATGACGAGAAAAAAGAAAATTATAATCATTATATCGATGTATAATTTTTTATTTTATGAGATAATAGCAAATTAAATAATTATCGAAATGAGTAAAAAAAAAAATCTCCAAAAAATTAATTATTTATTATTTTTTTACATTTTATTTTTCGACTTTCGGTACTTATTTTCTCATAGAAAAGCCACCCTTAAATTTTTTTTGTTCTATTCATAACTTCGGTCTTTTATTTCTTTATTTATACTGTAATTAGAAAACTATAATACCAACTGAAACAAAATGTTACGCCCCCAACATAAGGGGTCAAAATGAAGTGACCTGAAAAAATGTTTTGAAATAAGATAAATAATGCATTCTAAAGATCATTCATTGATAAATAAACACTGAAAATTTCATTAAAATCCTAGAGGGGGCTAAAGTCATTTTGTCAAAAACGCAGTTTAGCTTCATTTTGGGTATCCCTAAAATATAAAAAAGAAAGAAAACGAAAGAAAAAAAGAAATGATGATATAGAGCTGGGAATGAATGAAACGAGAAGAAAAAAAAGAAAATTATAGATAAGGATAGAAATATGGGGCACTCGGTAAGAACCGAGAGTAAATGATGAACAAAAGAAAGAAAGAAAGATAGAATTAAGAATATGGGGAAAATAATATAATAAAATGATAAGAAAAAGAAAAAAATATATAAAAGATGTGGGCAAATTCAATTATTAGCTAAGATAGTCTGGTATAAAGTTAGTTTGGTTCAAGGCTATAAATATGGGGCATTCAGTGAGAATCAAACTCACTAGAAAGGATTAGCTGAGGTAGTGTGCAAACACGAGCAAAGTCCAGATAAGTGGAAAAATAGCGAAAGGAAGAAAAGAGGAGATAATAAAAAGGAGAAAGAAAACATCAAAATAGGTGTGGCGAGAGAAACCACACACGTAGTGGTTCGAAGCGTGCACAGCTGTGTTTGTCATGCAGAATGAGATCAGAGGCAAGTAAGGAGATTGAACTCACATCCTCCTGATCGTGAGTCGTGGCCTGACGCATGTGAATTACTAAACTGTACAGAGTAACCCGGATGTGAAGTCTCATCGTGAAGATTGACGAGTGCTGATGAATGTCGAATGTGCTGCACGGGCAAGTTAGATTAAGGAGCCTGGATGAAACTGTAATTGTGTATTTAAGGACCTGCCCTCACAAGCCGGGGAGAAAGCCTGCAGTAGCATTTTAGCTGTCGCGACGAGAGGAAGAGAAAAGAAAGAAGATATTTCGATAGTGTTGGTGAGAAGAGTGCAGCATTGTTGGGAGAGATTGTTCCAGACTGAAGTTGGAGAGAGCAAACGCGTCTGACTTAACGGTGACCCCCAGAGTTTACTTTCATTCTTATTAGAATATAATTATTCACTAAACATAACTTAGGAGTGGCCCAATTCCAAAGAGAATGGGCGCCTAGTTAGAATAGAACAAGAGTCTGCAAAACGTGAGGTGCCCGAACAAGAAACAATGATGCACATATTTAACAAATGAATAGCATGTGTCACAACGCCAATTTTTAAGCGGTTAGGCTGGTTGCCTAACCAAGGATAAAGAGTTCTGTCAGTTCTAATATTTACCCATAGCTGGAGGGAGAATAGCTTGATGCATACTTTTTCCAAGAGTATTAGCGCTATGTAAAATATAAGCAGCCTCGTCTAAAATTTGAACTCGGGTCGCCAGGTCCATTTCCCACAATGATAACCATTACACAACGTGTAAATAATAACCTGAAATAATGATATAGAAAAGAATCTTCTTTTTAAATACAGAAACAAAATGTAAATAATGTCGGAAATCAAAAAGATTGTTAACCTTAAAAAAGTATATAAATTGTAAAAACTAAAAGAGAGGAAACATTTAAAACAAATATTAGTTCTCAAGTTTCTCTTGTTTTTGCCTTTTTTTTATAGTCCTCTCGTTTACCAAACGACCCGAACAAAATGGTGGCATCGATAGCATATCAGTTTTCATCGTTTAATTTTTAGATATCGTTAGCACTTTCCTATTGCACATTCCTTCCAATCTTAATTTTTTTTCCTTATCTCAATTCTTAAAAAAAAGCAATGTTGTGGATAAATCGGACATTTTATTCTCAATTCGATTCTCCAACTAATTGAATAGGGTCGCCAAGAATGGAGAAATGAGGATGTGAAGAGAAAATAGAAAAACACATATTAGATGATCTTCTTCTTCTTCTTCTTCTTCTTCTTCTTCTTCTTCTTATTATTATTATTATTATTATTATTATTATTATTATTAGTATTAGTAGTAGTAGTAGTAGTAGTAGTAATAATAGTAGTAGTAGTAGTTGTAGTAGTAGTAGTAGTAGTAGTAGTAGTAGTAGTAGTAGTTTTTCAACCAAGCGTAAGCTGATTGGTATTTCACTAGAGTCTGAGTGACAGCAAGTCTCTTCATGTCTCCAGGAATTTAGCCGATTTCAACAATGCTCTTGTCTGGATGATCTCAATTCCTCTTCTGGTTTACTGTTTCTTTTTTTTTCTAAAATTTTGGGGACCGTACTAAGCGCACAAACTACGATTAGTATCATTTTGAAAAAAAACAAAAAGAGAAAAAAAAGGAATCCTTGCACAGAACTCTATTGATAAAATATTGACATACAGATCAAATTCAGTTAAATAATTAATCTAATGTTTCCCAAAAATACCCACTTAAATTATTGTTCGTACCCATTTTTTTTCTGAAATCATCTAATTCAGATTTAAATTTTCGATGCTATTGTTGTTTTTGATCTTATTTAGCAATTTGTTCCAATAGTTATTATATTAGCAAATAAATCCAATTGGTTAATAGATTTAGTTTTTTGAAATCAACTTTGACAGTTTCTGGAGGAGAATTTTAAAAAACATATCTACCATTATTACCTATATATTATTTTTAGAAGTTACAATTAAATCATCCAATTTTCTTCTTTCTAGTAAAGTATTTCATCCTTATATATCTAATCTTTCTACGCAAAGCTCAACGATAATCTTATCCTAAGCAAAAATGCTGAATCTGTGTTGATAGAATTTCGATGTAACAGTAAAGAGTTTGACCGCACTTGATATCGACCAGATGATCTAATTTATACATTACATATAAAAGCAAATTGTTCTTCAGTACAATAAAACATTCTCTCAATTTTGTTAACAGTGTCGGGAAGGTTGTCACGGGAAAATACATTGTTGTCCGATAATTAGAGAAGCTAAAATAAGTTTTCCTAATTAAGAGTTCGTATCACTCTACTTTTACTGATGTCGTGGTCAATTTGAATCAGTTTTTGTGTCTGCGAGCGAACGCATCTTGTTATCGATAGCAATCGTTTTCCTTCTTTTTATTTTTGTCCCTCATCGCTTAATAGGAATGAATGGGCGTTATGTCATATATAAGAAGGAAGTAATTAAATCTACTGTCCAGCAATCGTACTACGATACTAGCCATTAGCTGATCAGTAAGGGCAGTGTAGATTGACGTTTTTGTGTTTGTTTATTTGTTTTTTTTACAGCATATTAACCCTTTTCAGGTCATTTACTACCGAACCACTTCATTTAGATAAACGTTTCTGTTTCAAGATCTGGTCGAAAAAATTTTTCATTAACTTCGAATAGTTTGAAGGTAAATATTTTTGCTTAGTTTTTATAAACAATTAGAAATGATTTTTATTAACTTCATTAATAAACTGGAAGAATTATTTTTTACGTGAGATTTCTTTTAACTTCACGTGTATCAACAATTTTGTGTCACTAAATTTCATAATTTTTTATATTAATAAATCGTTATACATAATTTTATATAATCAATAATATATACATCAATAAATACTAGCTGTTAACCCTGAGCCACTGCATTCTAGTAGTAAACTGATAAAAAGAGACGGGTATTTGCTATAGGAAACATTGAATGAATACGGTCAAGATGATCATGTAGTTGTTAGGGCTTGATGTGTGACCAGCCGATTTATCGGATGGAGTTTCACTGACCGCCTGTTTAGCCCAAGTTAGGACAAAAGGGGAGTGTTGCATATCACGGGATCAATGAGTACCGGTGTCATTGACCGCTCAGCCACTACAATCCTGTCCCTTGGAATTACGGGTCGCTGCCGGTTTAGCTCAGTCGGTAGAGTGCTCGGCTGGAAACCTCAAGCTTCCTGGATCGATACAAGCCCTCGCTAACTCAGCGTTTGAGTAGCACAGGGATCTGTGCGGTAAAGCGTGTAGCTGATGGAGGATGTGGCGTTCCACCTCAAATGCTAAAGAACAATCTCCTTGGTCTAGTAAAAAGGGGATAGACTCCCTCGATACCTGGCTGATGCCGACTTTAGGCCACCCTGTGGCCCAAATGTGTGTGTCACTCTTCACTATACTCGCATCTGACAAAGCGGAGTGTAGCCTGTGACGGTTATGTAGATTCCTCTATCAAATACTAAGCCCTGTAGAGTTTTAACAACACACGGAAACAGATTTCCCGTGTATTGGCTGGTGATTTTGTTTGTTTTGTTTTGTTTATATGAATGTTGACCCTCAAAGGATAATATAGTGAAGGACCAAACTGAGAGTTTTTTTTTAAGTTGGCGAAGTGGCCTATATCGGTCAGTGGGGGTGTCACTAGCGCTAGACTTGAAGATTGTTTTGCGTCTGGAGTGGAGCTTCACACCTACCATCAGCACCCCATTAGACTGATCTGCTAGTAATAATATGAAATTGTTTTAGTAGATAATCACCAAATTTATCAGAAAAATGAAGTTCAAAATATATTGTCTGGCCAAATATGAAGAAAAAGAGTTATTTGACTAAATGTACATATTAATACTCGTGTTCATTAATTGTACGACCGTTATCATCTTGCAACACTCTCTGGTTAAAATGAAACCATCCAAATCGTCCACAATGAATAGCAAAAATGTTAATCCTGATTATCTTATGTGCCTTATCAACCGAATTCGTATTTCTAATGAGTGTCGCCACCTCAGCTAAATAATGGACCATTCCGTTTTTATTATAAAAAAATAAAAGGAGGAAAAAGGACATGCTATACAGAAAAATATAAGAAAGAAATAAGGAAAAAGAGAAGAATAAAGATAAGGGTTTGAGCGCGCGTAATCAATAACGCTAATCTGATTCACTCGAACATAATGAAAAGATGAAAAGAAAGAAAGAAAGAAAGAAAGAAAAAACGAGTGAGAGATAAATCAAGATTATTATAATTTTCAAATATTGAAGTATCTTGCAATAGCTCTAAAGTAAACATATAAAATGTTGTAATAATTAAATTATCATACTGAGCTAATAAAATAATGTAGAGCCTTCTAATAAGGACAGTAAATGAAATCGTCACTGAATTGCATAATGAAACAGATTTTTATAAGTAAAAAAAACTACTAACAGTCTACGACACGATTTAAGCCGTTTTTAACACAATGCTTTGATTATATTGGGAAATAAATATAACTTTGACGAGAAATGTAATGGGTTTAAACTAGCTGTAAACATTTACTGAGGAAAACACAATATGGTACAGGGTACGGTAAATAGTGTTGATTGATATTTAATGGAAACAAAAAAAATCACAGATGGATTTTAAAATGTTTTTTTGATAAATTAGGTTTCTTTTTTAATTGTATGCTCATCCTTTAAGGGGAATGTCAAAGTCATCCTTATAGATGAACAGTAGTCGTACTATTTAACCCATAACTGATGAGGATGACAGGGTTAATATCTTTACCAAAGGCATCAGTCCGAAAGTTTAAGTAATTGTGCTACTGTGATTCGAACTCTCTTACTATGATCTCGCAGTCCAGCACGTTAGCCACTTCGCCACTGGAAATCCCCGCGTTTTATGAATTAGCTACGATGAATACAAGAAATATATGACCGAAGAAATATGGGAATGACAAAACTCAGCGTAAAAAAGGGGGAAAAGACTACATTTAGGCTGAAAAGGTTTAATCATTAATAATTTTGATTTATGTATAAATCATGTATATACTTAGTTAAAAGTTAATTAGCAACAATTTTAATTTATGTCTACGCTTAGAAGTTCTGAGCTTTTGTTCAAAAGTTGTGTTTTGGTGTGTGTGGGGGGTATACAAAGAGAATGATATTCTTGGACAATTCTTCTAAGGACACATTTCCAAAGAGTTCTAATAATAAGTCTTGGAACATTTATCAATGGACTAATTTTAGATTTTGGAAAAAAGAAATCTATGTCATTGATCGAGCAATAATTTTGAGACAATGACATAGCGCGCTCATAAATAAAGAGATTCATCTCGTGGGAGTACGTATTTAACTTCTTGCCTACGAAATTTTAGCACGGCTGTACCAATTTTCTATGTATTTTTTATTTGTATGATGGGATATTTCAAAGTTCACTCTCTATTCACCTCAGAACTTATTCGATGCAAACAAAATCCTATTTTATTGAAAACTGAGTCATTCTTAAAGTAAACAAGTGATACGTGAGAGAGAAGCTGCCAGCAGGTTACGGTAGGATCACAGTGGTCGGGGTGAGAGCTGTTGTAAGCGGTTTAAAGTAGACAGATAGTTAACAACCCCTTTTGCACGAGCAGGATGTGACGCAAGGTCAATTTTTTAATATGGTTTTAACAGGTTTTAATTCTGAGTTTCCTTCTCTTAGGCTGGCAGCCATACCAAGTCTAAAGAGCTCAGTCTGTCCAAGCATATACCCATAGCAGGAGGTAGACTATTTGAATTCATACCTTTCCCAAGGGTATTAGAACAATTTTAAATGCAAACAGTACCATCCAGAATTTTAACTCGGTTTGCCGTGTCCATTTCCTACGGCGGTAACCCTTACACGACGAGCGCTTCATCTCATGGGAAAGGCGTCAAATTATAAAACTATTTTGCGTTGAGCTGAAATATATTTATTTTGCTCTTTATCATAACTGACTGAGGCCCTCTTTGTATAGCACATTATCAACGTTGTATGTTCCATTTAAGGAGCAGTTGTCGCTGACATGGTTGGTTGGTTGGTTGGTTGTTGTTACGGCTTGTTAACCCCTAAGTTATCTTATATAGAATAGGTTTTTGTCATTCTTGTTGAGTATTCATTTAAAAAATGAACACATTTTTAAACTCATTTTTCATCTATTTAACCTCTAGATGGGACCTTAACAGGTACTACCACTCAGTCAGAGTGGACCTGGGAGTAATGGTAATAAAGAGGTACTTCATATCCCCCAGCTCCAGAATGGGACTTCAACACTAGATACAGTTTAAATTCATACCCAGGACACGTTACTCCCAGGATTGGTATTATTATTAGCGTTAACGGTGTATACACTATGGACAGTAATTAATTCAAACATATTTTCTTGTACAGGAATAACTCACCGTTAAGGAATTTCTATTAAATACTTTTCTCAAGGGGCCAAACTTGTGAAAATGTCTATCATCTAATCTGAGAAAGATAGCAGCCATTTTATTTTTGATGGGAGGATTCAATCAACTTTTTGGTGTGTATTTTTTCTATCATATGTTAAATTGCAATTCAATCTGGAATTCCTGAGGGCACTTACATATTCATGTACATCTTTATTAAAAACCGTTTTGTTGATTGAATTGGTGGCTAGTCTGCTAGAAATAGACTTATTGATGTGATCTAAAACAGCTGGAGGATGGCGAGAATTTTTAACGTAGATGGGCATAATATCAGGCTTTTTTAAACGGTCTGTATATTTCGTTGGGCCGGGTTAGCTAAGTCAGTAGAGTGTTCGGTTAGAAATCCTAATGTTCCTAGTTCGGTACCGGCCCTCGCCAACGCAACGTACGAGTAACACAGGGATCTGTGCGGTAAAGAAAGGAGCTGATGGTAGGTGTTGCGCTCCACCTCAGACGCAAAAACAAACTCCTTGTATCCTGTTCTCATTCCGCTAACCATAGCTGGGGTTGGAGTTGTGTTAATTATTTTTCTATGTTACTGCCTCTACAGGATTGAACCCGGAATCCAGAGATAAATGTCACTTAGAACTGTCTTAACCTAACTACCTTATCCACTAGGCTATGTGTCCAATTGGACAATTGAATGTGAATTTTGGGAACTTATAAACCTAATGTCTTGTTTTTGCCTAGAATATCTACCTATTCATTTTTATGTATGATTTTTACCTAGACTCATATTGTGTGTTTTTTTTTGTTTTTTTTAACAATGAAGATGGGGAGGATAATCCGAATAACGCAGATAATACTAATCATGAAGCCTCATCTCAAACATTCAGAGAAATAGAAATTTGTATTGTTTTTTTAAATTCATAATTGGACCAAAGTAAATTTTTGGAAATTACCTTTGTTATCTTAGGGTAGGTCATCGTGGCGTAATTTTTTTGTTTTCTTACGGCATATCAATCTCTGTTGGTCATTTAATGCCGGCAAAGTTTTGAAAGATTCGAAGCGATAATTTGGAAGAAAATTAAAAAAAAACTCAATGCAGAGAACCTCGTCGAGGATTTGTAATCGTCTTTCCATCTGGCGGTCCGTGATGGTTAAAGATTAAATTCTGGTGGTTGAGTAGTCAATGACAACAACACTTCCTTGTGACTAATACTTGGGCTAGACAAGTGGTCAGAGACGCACCTTCAAATCAATCAGCTGTTCATATCAAGCGCTATCACCTATATGATTGTTCTGACCCTATTGTGGCAAATCCTCAAAATCATGTATGTTTTAGAAGGCAGTGACTGAGTATGGTAATGTCGTGGCTATAACATTAAAGTTCATCTAGTAGTGAAGCTCCTATTCTGGATCTTTGGGAAATGTGGAATAACTCTTCATTTCAATACTCTGAGGTCCTCTCTGACTTGGAGTGGTGGTACGTGTTAGGGCCCCATTTATGGGTTAAATAGTTAAAATAAATCAGTTTCGAAATGTGTTTAAACACATTTCGAAACTGATTTATTTTATGAGTTTTTTTTAATTTTTAGTTTGAATACCCAACAAGAATGAATAAAACAAAAACGTATTCGGCATAAAATAACCCAAGATTTGACATGCCGTAAAATTCAATCAACGAAACATCCATTTAACAACGGTCAACGGCAAGCAGCTTGTTGTCAATACTAAGATAATCCAGAAATATCTAACAATAAGTTTAACCAACCCTCACAATATACTGTTTGGTATAAAATAACCCTTGATTGCTTATCATGCCGTTAAATTCAATCAATAACCCAGATGGTATCCGTAATATCAGTTATTTTCTTTCTGATAAAGATACTCCAACGAAGATATTCCACGAATATATACGGTAAAATAATAAGATTTAAGCATACTCTGAAGATTTATTATAGAATAGTTTATTTTTCCAAGTGCCCTTGCCTAAGAAAGTTTATTTTAGTTTTAAATGGAGACGAAATTCACATTATATATATAATATAACATAACATCTTGATAATTCTAAAGTTTTTGAATTCAAACAGAGTTTTTATGCTTGTTTTGCCCTAAGATTTTGTCATCGGATGATCATTTTCCTCCTTTTATTCATCATTTCCTGCCAATTTTCTGAACAATTTTCTTAAGAGAATTGGAAAATATCGAAGAAGACGAAACAGAATCAAGTGAAAAAAATTGACGAAAAATTCCCACTTATTTTTATAGTCTAAGATTGGTATTTCTAATTTCCTTATTAACCGGAGATTTTGATAAAAGGGCGAATCTTCCTGATTCGACAAACTAGAAACGAACACTACAAAATTGCTCTTTATTTTGACAATGAAATTTTCAAGCAATAACGCGCCTGTTTACATCTGAGTGAAAGCATACTCCACATTTTTTAATGAATAATATACATAAACAAGTGTTTTTACAAATATTATCAAACTTTTAAATGCACTTTAATATAGGCATGATGTTTTGATAAAATCAATTTATGTAACAGTTATGCCAACCCACAGATACATTTGAAAAATATTTTATCGAGCTCTGTATATTTATAAGAAGCATCTATATGCAAGCGTGAAGGTGATTTTATGTGTGTAAAGATGTTCATTCATATGTGCTGGAAAATGTTTATGCGTGTGTGTCAGTATCTTTATGAGTGCGTCAAGTAGCTTATATGTTAATGTATGAAAATGCGTATGTGGTTCATTGAGTGCTTGCTTGTATTTTACGGCATGTCAATGGGTTATTTATGACGAACTATTTTTTTAATTCATTATTGTTGGATATTCAAACTTTTTATCTCATTTCTTAAACGATTATTTTCAACTGGTTTTTTCATCAGTTTAACCCATAGATGGGACCATAACGTGCACTACCACACCGACTCAGATTGGACGTCAGTGTAATGACGATGAAGTACTGCTGCAGATTCCCGAAAACTCCAGAACCGGATCCTTGGACAAGAGACTTTCCGCCCACTGCAATCTCATGTATCATGTCACGATAGTATTACGTATAAATCTCATTCAACACTTCCATTCTTTCCACTTGCACCGCTACTTAAACTGTAACTTCTCTCTTCTACTCTGTGTTAGAATGGAGAGAAGACAATTCAATGTAGTTTTGACTAACGAGAAGATAACACCTTTTTTTTAAATTCAAAGATATCCTTCTCCTAGACCGGTTGTAATACAAGGATTAAAGAGCCTGGTCTGCCTTACTATTTTCCCTTGAGAGAGAATAGTCGGCTTTGTACCTTTCCCAAGGTTATTAGCGCCATATGAAATGTAAAAAGCTGCGTCCAGGACTTGAACGCGTCTCGTCGTGTCCATTTCCCACGACGTTAACCATCCCACCACGCGTCTCCACAAACATAAATACGTATATCGAGGACCATATAACTTATACTAAAGACTCTTCCATTCCTATTTGGAGATTTCTTCATTAAACTATTTATAATTTTTTCTTGTTTTCCCTTTATTTTAAGTTTGACCTGCCAATAAAACGTTCCTCTTAATTTGCCGTGAATTGTTCCCGTATTTATTCTGTAGGAAGAAATAACATTCAACCCACAACCCATTCCTCTACTTTACATTCAATACTAATGATGATATCATATTTCGAAATCAGCGCTTAATATTATGGAATATTTCACTTTTGGAGTAATGACATTATATTTTAATTCATTAGCTTTTATGAGATCAATTGATAATGACTCTATCCAGATAAAATTCGGAAATAGATACTCATGTATATCTTTGAAAATCAATAATAGCTTATGCTCAAACATGCACATAAAATATTTCTCCGTATTTTTTGTTAAATAACAGATGAATCTCGCTGAATTTTTTCTTATTTTAAGGATCAAGACAGGCTTACTGACAAAGCTTGCTTAAATATGACTAGTCAATTTCTATACTGAATTTTTACGTTAACCAGAACAGGAAAATGATGAAATAGGAATAAAATAGGTATTTTGTTGTATCAAACTTCTTGGATTATCTAATGCCGAATTCACTCCTATAGAATAATATGTGTAGGGGTATTATTTAACCCATAGCTGGGTAGTGAGTGGGTTCATACCTTTACAAGCGGTATTAGTTCGAAAGTGAACGTAATAGTATGACTGGAGTTATAGTTTGCTTATTTTGATGCCGCAATCCAGTACGATAGTCACAACGTCACGGGGAACTCTCAACAAGAATAAAATAAAACAAACGTCAATATGATGTCTGTTTTCTGTTGCGAGTGAGACTTAGTTTAGGCTCACCACTCAAAAGAAAAAAATAAATGCTTGTCTCTAGACAAAATAATTGAAATTTTGAAAAGACACATCTATTTGAGAAATTAATTACAAATGATAGAGAATAACATTTTAATGTCATGAGCTGTTCAGGAAGCGTTTGTAGGGTGTTGGGATTCATAGCTTTTTCTACTTTTCTACTGGTTACCCTATCAAGGCTAAACTGTTCAATATGACCGACTATTTATGAATAGATGATAGACATGGATTCATGCCTTTCCCAAGAGCATTAGCCAGAAGAGAAGTGTAAACAGCTTCGTCCGGAATTTAATAAACATTACGCAACCCACGTTTTCCGGTAGGATATACATTCATATACACACACACACACACACACACACACACACACACACACACACACACACACACAACACAAACAAACACACACAGATATATATATATATATATATACATATATATATATATGTATATATCTGTTTCTTCACTTCATTTATGGTATATATATATATATATATATATATATATATATATATATATATATATATGAAGTAGTCAAACAATGTGTTTGAAATGGCAAAGGCCGACAATTTTATATATATATATATATAGAGTGTGTATAGTTTATGAATGAATTCAAGAAACAGACACATATTCCGATATATATATATATATATATATATATATATATATATATATATATATACACGAAAAAAAATAGAAACGAAAAAAAAATATATATATACACTCATATACCTACAAATATGTATGTACGGTTATGTATGAATATATGTATATATATATATATATTATTTTGTACTATGTTCATCCTACCAAATTTTCGCCATCCATATGAGCAAATACAAATAGTAAAATAAAATATGATTTGTTTTCATTTCATCATATGTTAACTGTTTTCAAATTGTTTTTAACTATTTATACAAAAAATCAAGGTATTCCATGATAAAAATAAATTGTGCTACCATACATAATTGTACATGGCATTTATCAAACGAATATTCAATGACTTTGTGATGGCCAGACCGTCCCATTCGGGTGTAATGTTGAACAGGCTCAACTCAAAGATACATGAATTGTGAATAGTGTCCTCTCAGGATGCCCCATACTTGCGACCTTGCGTGGCGAACGAGGTGAGTATATGCATACTTTGGTGATGCCCATTTCTTTGCAATGTAAAAACTCTAAGTTGCACATTTTTACATTTTTCAGGGTTTTTTAGGGTGCGCTCTTAGCGTAATGATCATCGACGAAGGAAATGGAATTGGTGACCAGATTTCAAATCCTTGGCAAGTCTTGCAGCATTTTATTTCGCGCTAATGCCTTTGTGAATGGCATACATTTTCCCCACCCAAATAAGGATAAATAGTAGGGTAGACTATTTTTTTAGTCTTGGTAAAGCAACCAATTTAGAAGGGAATATCTAAATGCAAACTAATTTACCCCATTTACTAATTGACCGTGAGTCACATCCCGTCCGTTGTGCACTGGTTGAGTAAATATAAATTTTACATGTATTTTACAAAAGGTATTTTACAGATTTTACAAACTTGATAATCACTGTGCCCGTAGTGTAATAGATATCATCGTAGGATATGGACACGAGTTCAAATCCTGGACGAGTCTGGCTGCATTTTACATTGTGCTAATATCCTTGAGGAAGGTATGAATCCAACAATTTCCCCTCCACAATAAGTAAATAATAGGTCAGACTAGGCTCATTATGTTTGGTACGCAACTAGTCTAGGAGAAGGAAAGCTCTTGAAATAAAAACCTGTTAAACCCCGCTTTAAAAAGTGACCTTGTGTTACAGCCTACTCATAGAAAGGTGTTAGGTAAATCCATTCAGTGAAAACTAACAAATGAATAGACTTTCCAATCAAAATTTAAAACAAAAACAGTTATTAAAAGATTTTTTTCTAACAGCTCTGACGAGGAGTGGTAGTGCAAGTTATATTTCCATCTATGGGTCAAATAGTTGTGCCTTAAAACTATTGGATTGATTGGATTGGAATACATTAAACCATATAAATGATCATTATTAAATAGGAACATTTACTTTAAATCAAAGAATTGTGTGTAAATAATCATTATTGGGTAGAAGTACTTGAAATCACATATATATTTACCAACCCCTCCGCACGAGTCGGATGCGACACAATGTCAATTTCTTATGCGAAGTTTAACAGGTTTGAAATCAGAGTTTTCCTTCTCCTAGACTGGTTACCTAGCCATGGTTAAAGAGTCTAGTCTGCCCTGATATTTATCCATAGCTAAAGGGAGAATTGGATTCATACCTTTCCCAAGGGTATTAGCGCCATATGAAATGCCAACGGCTTCATCCAAGAATTGAACTCGCGTTGACGAGTCCATTTCCTACGATTAGACCACGCACCTCCATACTTGAAACCATATATATGTCATCAAAATATTTTTGTTAGATAGGAATTCATGGTAGCATTTTAGTGAAAGCAAACAGATCATTATATATAGAAATAAAAGTTAAATCTTAAAGAAATGCATTGAGACATTAAGATATTGATAATTATTTAAATATTCAGTATTAGATGACCCATAAAGATGCTGATATGTTCTTTATCAAATAAAAAAATTGTTAAAATTTTGCTCACTAAATTTCTCCACGGCTCTACAAAATTTTCTTGGTATGTTTTACCTGTAAAAATGTAAAAAACATTTCATTCACCTTACAACTCATTCTCTCCATAGTCCGATTATTATAGTTTACAGAGTCCTTCTGCTCATAAAGAACTGGCAACCAGCGGCTGACGGTAGGATCGCAGTGATAAGAGAGACGATAAGAGCGGTTTAAAGTAGACAAAGGGTTAAATAGATAAAAATATGAGTTTTAAAAATGTGTTTAAAGTAAATGATTTTTTTAAATGAATACTCAACAAAAATTTAAAAAAAATTTCTCCGTCATAAAAAAAACACCCAGGAGTGACATAGCGAAAAAAAACAACCAACCAGCCAACCATCTAACTTTCTTAAACAAATCAATATCCATCTTCAGGGACACCCGTCTACCCCCGGGACACTATTGAAAATATTTTTGTAATCACAGTCTGTAAATAACCGAACCATAATTTTTAATCGTCAGTAACATACAAACGGACCACGCACATTTTTGGCCTGAGAAAAGCCAGACAAATAGACAGTGATTGCAAGATGGGCACTGAGCCAGGCGGAACGTTTCGCGTCGATTGAAAGATCTGAATCCCAAACTCTTTCGTCCCACCAATCATAAGAAAATCGATGTAATAAAAGAACATCCGACTTAGCAACGGACCTGGCCGAGTCCCGATTCTAGTACAATCCGGTCAAGAACAAGAGGGAAGGAAGTGCTATTGAGACAGAAGAAATGCGCGCATGCGCGCTGTGTAACAAGACTCAAGGAAAGAGCTCCTTATGGTGGGCAACAAAAGCGGTTCCGTCTTGAAAATTTGTGGACTTTCACGGAGGCACACTGCCAAGCAGAAAAAAGAAAAGATGTTTAAAGAAGAAAATAAAAGAACAGGAGAGTCTACGAAATCTGAAAAAAAGGAGTTAAGAAATATTCGACGTACATTTAGAGATACTAAACTGTTTGTTTATTTGTGTGTGTGTGTGTGTATGTGTGTGTGTGTGTGTTTGCGTATGCGTGTGTGTGTTTGTGTGTTTTTTTGCGTATGTGTGTGTGTATGTGTGTGTGTGTTTTGCGTATGCGTGTGTGTGTGTTTGTGTGTGTGTGGTGTTTGCGTGCGTGTGTTGTGTGTTTTTTTTTGCGTATGTGTGTGTGTATATGTGTATGTGTGTTTTGCGTATGCGTGTGTGTGTGTGTTTTATGCGTGTGTGTGTGTTTTGCGTATCGTGTTGTGTGTGTTTTTTGCGTATGTGTGTATGTTGTGTGTTTGTGTATGCGTGTGTTTTGTGTGTGTGTATTTTTTGCGTATGTGTGTGTTGTGTGTGTGTGTTTTTATGCGTGTGTGTGTGTGTTTGCGATGTTGTGTGTGTGTTTTTTTTGCGTATGTGTGTGTGTGTGTGCGTGTTTTTGCGTATGCGTATGTGTGTGTTTGTGTGTGTGTGTGTGTGTATTTCCGTATGCGTGTGTGTATGTGTATATGTGTGTTTTTGCGCATGCATGTGTGTTTGTGTGTTTGTTTGTGTGTGTGTGTTTTTTGCGTATGTGTGTGTGTGTATTGTGCGTGTGTGTGTGTATGTGTATATGTGTGTGTTTTGTGCGTGCGTGCGTGTGTGTATGTTTTTTGCGTATGTGTATTTGCGTATGCGTGTGTGTGTGTGTGTTTGTGAGTGTGTGTGTGTGTTCGTGTGTGTGTGTGTGTGTGTATGAATGAATTATATTGATCGATAATATGATTGGAACATCAAAATTCATATTTGTTTAAATCTTTATCTATATCTCTCTTTTTTATCTATCTATCTATTAATATCTTTGTCCCAGTCGGTCTCTCTCTCTCTCTCTCTCTCTTCTCTCTCTCTCTCTCTCTCTCTCTCTCTCTCTCTCAATATATGTCTGTCTCTCTGTCTGTATCTATGCATCTTTTTCTCTCTCTCTCTCTCTCTCTCTCTCTCTCTCTCTCTCTATATATATATATATATATATATATATATATATATATTATATATATATAATATATATATATATAATTATAATATATATATAATATATAATATATATATAATTATAATATATATTATATATATATATAATATATATATATATATATATATATATATATATATATATATATATATATATATATATATATATATAATCCATTCGTACAACTATGTATTTTTATGTGTGTGTACTGTAGTGTGTATAAAAGAAGCAGAACGATGGTCAATGTTCCAGGGAAAGCTCAGTAAATAAGAATAGTGATGTAATAAAACGTATTCTTTGATCACCAAGCATTTCTTCAAACTCACCTCAAACTCTTATGAAAATCGAATAAATATTTCATTTTTCTATAGAAAATCAAGTAAATGGAATTTTCTTCATCTCTGTTTTACCGATGTCATTTTTTTTGTAAATTAAGTATCATTAGGAAACATTTTTGCCACATGTCTTACGCAATAATTAAACAAATATTTTATAACTTACTACACGACATAAAAAAAAAAATTTTTATGTCTAAATTGGAAAGGTTTTCATTGAAATCTTCTGCAGATGAAATTAAGGAAAGTTTGGCGATGGAAAAAGTGAAGAGGATTAAGTTAAACGAAAGTGAAGAGAAGAAAAAACTTGCAGTAATTCAGGAAAACCAAGGTATTTCTTTACATTCTATATTGTTATGTTTCTTTTTTTATATAATACAGTGCTATGAAACAGGTAACACACAATCTGGATATGGTAAGGATTAATAGTGTTTTACTGGGGAGAATTTATTTGACATACGAGGAAATTGAGGGACGACACACATTGTGCTAACTCTTAATTATTTTGGAGATTATTATTGACCAATATTTATACTGGCAAAGAGACAAAAGTTTCTAAACCGAAACAATACGAAAAATATGCTTGTAGGGTGGAAAACTTTCTACTTTAAAATCCAACCTTAAAAGCTTTTGTATTTACCTTATCTACCAGACAGACCAACAACTCATTAATCAGTCAATTTAAAAGTATATAATCCAATAATTATTCAAAGGATAATAAATGGAATATTTAATCTGAAACATTTAATGGCGTATGCATTTCGCGTGTACATTTGTGGATATATTCGCATGAAGCTAAAAGCTGGCATTCT
The DNA here is from genome assembly GCA_023376005.1 of Doryteuthis pealeii. Taxonomy (NCBI): domain Eukaryota; kingdom Metazoa; phylum Mollusca; class Cephalopoda; order Myopsida; family Loliginidae; genus Doryteuthis; species Doryteuthis pealeii. The sequence continues at coordinate 4,756,172 of CM042137.1, forward strand.
GAGTGCTGATTTTCAAAATGGACGAATTTCTACGTATGTATCTTGTATTGAAATCCACCTGATGATTTGCCTATGCAATGTCGAAATTACAGATAACCTTTAACAACGGTTAACAATACTGATTTTGACGGACATCTCGTAACCTTAGTTTGATCCCCCACTTCCCGTTTTGTCAGGCAAGCGTGAGATAATTTAGTTAGATAGTCAGTCTCCTGCTCGCCACTGGTGAATAAAGAGGTGGTTAACTGGTGTCTTGCACATGCGTGGTTGAACATCCAGACTTAATCTAAACAAAATATAAATTCACAAAAGAAGTGTTTTGTGTTGTTAGTAAAAAGAAACTACAATGCAGGATATATAAATAACATCTTTAGAATAAGAAACCAGAGAAATCCTGAATAAGAAGTTAGAAGGGCTATTCAGCCTAAGTAAGCAAGTCGCCAACCTAAGCTATAAGACGACATATACGCTACAAAATAAGATAAGTACAGATTAAGATGAGTATACGAAATGCAACAACGGACATAAGCTCATACGATGGATATCGTCTCTGTAAAGACTCGGCTATACAACGAGAGTATATTATAATGGGGATGGCACAGGTATCCATTACCTTGATGAGATTTCTGCAGCAGAGCTTGTTTTCTAGTTGTTGTCAAGATATTTTGTGATATTCATTTTTTAAATCTGTTCTTTCATCTCTGTTTGTTTGATGGTGTCCAATTCTAAAATATTTATAATTCTCATTTTCTCAAAGTGTTCTTTATTTTCCTGATTTGAGAGTTGCATTCCGTCCATTCTACCTTCTTTTCCCCTTTTCATCACTAGCACGACACATTTTTGACAAGGCTATCTTGTTCTTTTTAGTTTTATTTTGAAAAGTCATGATATCATCCAAACGCAGTAGGTGGTTTATTTCTTCCAGTGATTTTGTGAATTTTATAGCCCCCTGTGAATTTTCTAAGTATATACTTCAGTGACATCATTTGTATAACAAATATTAGTGGGGATAATGAGCCTCCTTGGAAAGACTCTTTGGATTTTCACTTCTGCAATGGACTCTCCTCCTACTCTTTTTATTATTATCAAGTTTTTCCCATCCGCCGTACCCGGTGGTTCACAGGAGGCTGAATGACAGCAAGTCTTCTCAGGTCTCCAGGACTCTTCTGAATATTATTATTATTATTATTATTATTATTATTATTATTATTATTATTATTTTTGTTGTTGTTGTTGTTATTGATGATGATGATGTTGTTGTTGCTGATGTTGTTGTTGTTTATTTGTGTTTTTGTTATTGTGTTTATTATCAATATTATCAGCTATTCATTTTATTTCAGATGTTATGACGGCAGTTTTGTGGTTTCCGATGTTATAACAGACATTGATGTATTATTTTGATTTAAGCCCTAGATCAGCTACATCTTACAAATTTCTTGACGTGGAAAAATCAAAGAAATTATATATATATATATATATATATATATATATATATATATATATATATATATATATAAACTCTCCCCACGAATAGCATGTGACACCCGAATAGCATGTGACACACGATCAATTTCTTAAGAGGATTTGAGAGTTTTCCTTATCCTGGATTGGTTTCCTAAATAAGGCTAAAAAGCCTAGTCTGCCCTTTTATTTACTCATAGCTTGGGTCAGAAGAGTTCAATTCGTACTTTTCCCAACGGTATTAGACCTATCTGAAATGCAAACAACCTCGTGCAGGATTTAAACTCGTATCCTCGTATACATTTCCTACGACGGTAACCATTTCCCCACGAAATTACTCCATCAAATAAATATGCGTCTGTACTGTTTTAATTCTGATCTGCCTCTTGAAATAAAACAATAAACCATAGTAGACGTTGCTGTGCTGTAATATTCATGGTCGATTGTCAAAATCCATATTTCTAAGTATCTTTAATTCACTTTCTAAGACTGACATTTTCTATTGTCGTCTGCCCGAGTTTCACTAACGCAATCTCACTGAATATTAAGGACGTCTGTAGCTACGCACATGCCGTTCTCGCTTGATGCCAGCGTTTTAGTGCATACGGAACATTAGTAATTTATGAGCGGAGTGAGGGGGGGACTTTGAGCCTAGCTGTGTTCGTGGCGAGTCACCAACAGATCACTTAAGACAAACATCAAAACGAGAAGTTTGTTTGTTGGAGCGGAAAGATCAGTAATGTGAAGGAATTATTATTACATGGCCTTAACCCAAGTCGCATCGAGCGCACGCAATCCGAGCCGACTGTAAACGCGGCTAGTTTTATTGCTTTTATAGAAACAGAATGTAACAAATGGTCTATGAAGGGTGAAGAGGTACGTACGTAAGGCCGAATAAAACTCTAAATTGGCATTAATGAGGAATCCGCATGTCACGGTCTAATCCTTGGTTGTCCATTCCAGGAATTTTCTCTGTCCCAAATTCGTCTGCAATGTTCTTCGATGTAAATTAGTCAAAATTATTTATGCTGAATAAATCAGAGCAAACATATATTGGCAACTTGGAAAATAGTTAACTGAATGATTCAATGAAAAAGAAGCAAGTGGTTGTATATAGTTTATGCTCTTTTGGAAGCCAGTTCTTTGCCTTTCTATAATATACATATTATAAACCTCTTCAGGTTAAATATATTTCTAGATCTGTCCAGGTCGGCTGTTACTCAAACAATCACTATCACGAAAGGAATCATGCATTTCTTACACGGTCCATCATTTCGGTTTGTGCGTGGCTCCTCGTATTAAAAAGACTTACTATCACTCCTGCCTTCTGGGAGATCTGAAAAAGAAATACCTCCTATTTTTTTATTTTTCTCTAAACCACGGATTTTATTATTTCAGGATACAATAAAAACGAATAGTATTAGGTATTATTTACTGCAAAATTCAACATAAAAGAAACGTTGAAATCAAATGTTTAAATCATTATATTATCATCATGCCGCGCTTACAGCACAGATTCACGTGACTCTCTCTCTCTCTCTCTCTCTCTCTCTCTCTCTCTCTCTCTCTCTCTCTCTCTCTCTCTCTCTCTTGCCAATCGTCCATCGCAATCCACCTCATGACCTTCAGTATCCGCATAAGAGCAGATAAATGTAAGTTTTTTTGCTACTCGGCCCATTTTGACGTGTCCATGTCTAAGCGTCCACAGGAAAACACACCTTTTAAGTTTGTCCTATCATTTCCTGCAGTATCAAACGTGTCTTGATCATCTTACTTTGAAGCAAGTGGCCGTATAGATGCTTTTTTAAGGGTGTAATTATTTTTGGACTGCAATATTTTTCTATCTTGGAAATGTATTATTGGCATTAATACGAACTGCATTAGTTTTTTTTTATAAATACGAGAAGATAACAAATGCTAGTTGTCTGAACCTGAATTTCTTCCGCCAATTCCACCCTCATCGTCATTAGACATTAGCTAACTGCATTTATTTTGTGTGCATTTACCAAACCCCTCCGCCACGGGTAGCATTGATGCAAGGTCACTATTTGAGTAAAGTTGGTTTGAATTCAGTATTCAATGTATGTGCATATGTTTTTCATATATTTTTTTCATTTTTATTAAGTATTATATTAGGTTGATTCACGTGAAAATATCAACTTCTACAACCGAAAGTTCATATACTATATTTTTTTATATATTATGTTTTGCTGATTTTTTAATCTGAATATAATATATATAAACATGCATGAGGAATTAATGTAAAGCATCAATTTCTATTAATAGTACTAGCAAAATAAAAAAGCCCTCTGGGCGACGTAAAATAAATATTCCTTGAGGCGATGGGGGTTGAAAATTTAATATCAGAGAGTTTGTATCATAAGTAAAGTAAAATCATCAAATTTATTAAAGGAGTAAAAAATAAAATTAATTTATTAAAGGAGTAAAAAATAAAAAAATTGAAATGGAAACTTAGTTCTGATAACTTTAAATATATATTTAAAAAAACTATATATAGATAGATTAGACCAAGTATGTAATTATTAAAACTTGTTTAAAAAAAACCCAATGAGGACTGTCTAACATTGCATGCTCAAATTTTGAGTGTCTTCTATTTATGACGATTTTAGGCAGTGTGACGTAAGCAGTGACGTAGTTTTTGTTACAGACAAAAACCGGAAGCGAATCTCCATTATTAATTGTATTAGGATATGGGATATTAACCTTGTCATTATCTGTGTGTGATAGTCCACCGAACTCTTTATCGAAAAAGTACAATCTGTATAGGAAAGTATTAGGGGCTGTTTTACGGATATGGGACACGGTTATGCTACGCAGTCTGGATGGTTACATTGGGCGTTGAACGGATCAGCTAGCGATACACAAGAAGATAAGTCGTTGGCGACACAAGTCTATTAATCCTGGCGTTATATGTAGACATGCCATGGACTCAAAGCGAACGGATAAGTGTAGAGTTTCTCCCGGGAAATCTTGAAAGACTCTATGTTTATACGTAATAAGTATTACCATAATTTTAAGTTTACAAGTTCAACAATTACTGTCACATTTCTTTTGCAGTCTAATGTGTTTATGTAGCGTGCCACCTGTTTGTTTCATCTATGGACAAAACGATATCATATTGCCAGTGCATATGGATATAACCGTTGTTGTTTCAGCTTTTTTACATTGGAATTAAGAACAACTGTTACTCGCATGTGGAAAGAAATCATTCAATAACGGTTCATGTTGTTTTATTAGACAAAATATAAGAAAATAAATGAATAAATAGTGTTTATGTACAGATTGCGTCAGGTATTTGAGAAAACATATTCATGCGTCATGAATGTGTCCCACTCAACGGTAAAATGACTCTCATACCTTTATTATTATTATTATTCCTTTTGAGTTTTCACATCAGTGTTAGCTGATGGTTTTCACTGGAGTCTGAGTGACAGCAAGTCTCCTCAGGTCTCCAGGACTCTTCTGAGTATTCTGGCAGATTGCAGCAGTGCAGTGTTCTGAATGGTTTCAATCCTTCCTCTGATATCCAAACTTTCCAAACCCTTTTCTAATCCTTTTGGGACTGTTCCAAGTGCACCAACTACAATTGGTATAACTTTCACTTTCATATTCCATAACTTTTTCAGTTCTCTGGCAAGGTCCAGATATTTGTCAATTTTTTCATTTTCCTTTAACTTCACCCTGTGATCCGCTGGCACTGCAAAATCCACCAGTTGACAAGTTCTTTCTTTTTTGTTAATCAACACTAGGTCTGGTCTTCTTGCTGGGATAAGGTGATCTGTTTTAATTTCAAAGTCCCAGAGAATTTTGTGCGTTTCGTTCTCAAGAACAGATTCTGGTTTATGCATATACCATTTTGTTGTGTGGTCAAAATTTAATTTCTTGCATAATTCCCAGTGGATCACCTTCCCAAACCAGTCGTGTCTAGTTTTGTATTCTCGTTGTGCTAGTTTGCTATTATTATTATTATTATTATTATTATTATTATTATTATTGGTTCATCTTTATTTTGGTGGTTGGTTTTTCTAACTGTTTATACCACCAGTGATATCGAATCCGAGAAAAGCATTCTCTCAAAGCAAGACTTGAACTCGCATCACGTATATGGTTAACAATGATTCTAGTTTTGTAGCAAACCTTCAGTTTGTTTTAATCAACTCTCCATTCCTGTTGGTATTTCTTTCCTTCTTTTCTTTATCCAATGTTCATTCATTCATTCATTCTTTCTTTCTTTCTTTCCTTCATCTTTCTTTTCTTCTCCTTCTTGTTTTAATCAACTGTCCATTCTTGACCCTATTTTCTTCCTTTCTTTTTTCTTTCTTTTTTCTTAATCTTCCTTGTCTCCCTTATTTAATGTTCTTTCTTCCTTTCTTTTTTGTTCAATTTATTAATTTGTTTATTTCGTATTCCTGTTTGATTTCATGAAATCTCCATTCTTGACCATTTCTTTCTTTCTTTCTTTCTTTTCTTTCTTTCTTTCTTTCTATATCAATATTTTTATTTTTTATTTTTCTCGTTCATTCATATTTACGTTCAATACTTTCTTAATATGAAACTAACTTTCAAATGAACTAAATATAAAAAAAATCAAGTTAATTTAAAGTAAAGACATTAAAACATGCTAGCTATTTTGTTCCTTTTATTCCTTTTCGGGACTTTCTTTCAGGGGTTTTATTTTAGGATGAGGAGGAAATGCTATCAATATATTAAGCCTCTGAACTGTTTCCTCACATATGAGGATTGACAACTGCCTTTTACATATTATTTTTCCTTGTCTTATAATAGTTACTTAACCAAAGTTAACAAACTCAGTATGCTCTATTATTTACCTTTAATTGTGGAGGTGACAACATATGGATTCGTACCTTTCCCAATGGTATTAGCAAAGTAAATACAAACAGCCTCATCCCAGATTTGAACACGGTTCCCCGATTTCATTTGTTTCGGAGATAACCGTTAGGCTAAGCGAGCCTCCATCAAACAGTAATGTTACATAGTTAACATAATGTTACTTTTCTCATTCACATTTTTATATCAGACTTATGGAAGGTATTAATATACGAACATCCAATCCGTCATGGGAAATGAAAAGGTATGCATTCCTCGTGGCACTAGCCGTGAGCCACTTCAATCACAGCCAAAATATGAATAGGTAGAACGACAAGAGTCCGGTCATATGCAGATGTGCAAGGTCGTGCATATTTTGTATGTAATTATCCGAGGGGCCATGAGGAATGACGCAACTGGCCATGTTGCCCTTTTTCTTTCTACGTGCCCGAGGTCAATGACCCCGCCTACAATAACGTGTTGGACACGATGGTCAAATTCCAGGTCGATGAGACTGTCAATGGGAGGCCTTACGTGATTCAACAGAACTATTACAGGGTCCAAAAGCCTCAGGGGCATTTGATCGAGAATTCAAGTTTGGTCGTCTGTTAAGTATTTCAGAGAAAAACAAACAAGTAGTCCCACACTGATAGTGCGGACATAATAGATAACCTATACAAGAACTACCTGTCGAGGATTAATAATCAATATTGGTGACTGAAGTAAAATATACATCATGCATTGCTTATTTGTTCGATTCTGGAGAAAAACCGATTAAATTACGTGAAATGCATCGTTTGTTTAGGCAGGAGTGTTAGTGTGTGTGCGTGTGTGGGTGTGTATGGGTGTGTGTGGGGGGGTGCACGCGTTTGTTTTCCCTGTTTAGGTTACTAAACAGATGCTCTACTATTAAATTCATCTTTCGTCCTTAACTTAAACCTCACGACTTGTAATGTGTAAGACTCTAGATTAGAAAACCATTGATAATGAGTTCAATTCTCATTAGACCCCTAAACTTATGTTTTGTGCACACCCAGATAAGATCATTAAATTACATATATTTTGTCTCAATAAGCTTTCACTTCAGCTGCGGCTAAATATTTGAACTTTATTTGTTGAAAAAAATGAAACAGTTTTGACTTTATTGACTCTCATTTTTTGGATATTTGATTTTTGGGCTTTTTCAATTCCAATGAAAAATGTTGGAAATTTGAATTAATAATTGACTGAAATTACGTTCATAAAGCACCTAAAATTATCAATATCTAAGACTGTTATTGGGCTTTCGGTATCTGTTGTAGTATCAAATTAGATAAATAGGAGGCTCTAATATCACCCCCCCCACACACACTATATATATATATATATATATATATATATATATATATATATATATATATATATATATATATAAAATGAATAAAGGAAATAAAATTATAGAATGGATAATATAGGATATTTTAATCGATATTACTTACACGTGTTTCCGTCAGGAGTTTATCCATGAGTACATTATTCAAACTATTATTATTTTTAAATAAACAAGTATTTACTCTGATGAAGGTCGAACTTTCTTTGTGTGCGGAACATTTCTACATTTTTTCTATTATTATTATTTCATTTCATTTAATTATTTAAAAATAATAATAGTTTGAATAATGTACACATGGATAAACTCCTGACCGAAACACGTGTAAGTAATATTGATTAAAATATCCTATATTATCTATTCTATACTTTTCTTCCTTTATTCATTTTTTCAACATACCTTCGGATTCACTTCCAGTTTCCTTTTACACTCACACACACACACACACACACACACACACACACACACACACACACATATATATATATATATATATATATATATATATATATGCATACATATATATGTGTGTGCGTGCATGTGTGTTTGTGGTTTGCGTTTGCATGCGTGCGTATGTGAGTGTGTATAAACGGAAATGCCTGCAGCTGCACACGTGTCTCTTCTGGTTTGGACTGTTTTATTTGTGTGTTTATCTTAACACATATGTAAATAGTTTGTTTTCGTCTATAAATACAACGCAGCATCGTATTCCTTGCACATATTGATATAATCACTGCTGTTTTTATTGAGTTTAACAAACGTCCAAATTATTTTTTATTTCATTTTTTTCCGCGGCAAAATATTTTTTATACTGTCGTCATTGAATATCAAACATAAGTTTATCAAACTTCAATTAATTCTTAACGAAGTAATATAGGATAATAAAAGAACTTGTCCTAGATTATATATTCTAATTTCAAGGAAAGGAATCCGACGGTATGAGTATGGACAAAAGGATATGAAAACACCACAAAAGTCATATCACTTTTGTCATATGACTTTTGTCTCCGCTCTTAACAAAACGGAGTATAAACAAGCTCTGAAGATGATTTTCATAAAATCGAATTATTATTCAGTATCAGCTATGAATATGTTATAAAATGTTTTCACTTCAACAGCATTTGTGGTGTTTTCATATCCTTTTATCCATACTCATTCTAATTTCAGTAGACATACTTTAATTAAAAATGTATCCTATCCTGCCAGTGCCGTGGGTGGTGGGGGGTGGTAAATGCATATTTTTTTTAAAAGAAAGGAAAGAAGAAAGAAAGAAAGAAAGAAAAAAAGCTTTTTAGCTGTCACTCATGCACATATGAGTGTGAGATCAGACTTATATTATTTATAAACTCTAACGCACAAATACAGCCACACAAATCTGCAAAGACAATTTAGTTTTTCTCTTTAAAATATTAAAATCATTTCCAAATCATAATCTGTTAATCTTTGTCAAATTATAATCATTATATCAAATAAATGCTATCGTTTTTGTTATCACGCTATATGTCGGAGGTGCCGGTGGTGGTCTGGTTATTTTCTTTGGAAATGGACACGACAACACGTGTTCAATTTTGAACGAAGCCAGTTGCATTTCACATAGTGCTAATACACAGGTATGTATCCAAATATTTTTCTCAAGCTATGAGGAAATTGTAGGACAGACTGAGTTCTTTCGTATGGCAAGTAGATTGGGAGATGGAATACTCTAAATTCAAGCATGTTAAACACCGCTTAAAAACAGGCCTCTTTTCACTTTTTGTTCGTGCAGAAGGGTTGGTAATTACATATATATCTTCCATTTTCTCGGATATTTCATACACTGTATTTATTCATACATTCGATATATTTTCTCTGCCAAATTTCCGCTCTGTTTAGTTCATGGATACACATACACAACTATATGTAGAGGCGGGTGCTGTAATGAGTAGAGTTGTAGGAAATGGACTCATCAACCGAGTTCATATCCTGGACGAGACTGTGCATTTCACATTGCGCTATTACCCGTGGGAAAATTATGCATCCACCCACTCTTCGTCCAGCTATGAGTAAATAGTAGGGAAAACTGGGCTCCTTAACCTTGGCTAGGTATGTTTGTGTGTGTGTGTGTGTGTGTGTGTGTGTGTGTGTGTGTGTAACCCTAGAAAATAAAATGGAAAACGATATTAATTTTAAAACCCTTTTCCCTTTTTTTATTAAATCCCTGCAAATATTTTTTCCAAACATTTCTACCGCCAATGAAACTCGAGAATCAAAACAAAATGGTGATGCACCCAATAAAGCAAAGAGCACCAGTTGCCATATTCTATCTTTTAGGAGCTGATTATATTTTATGTAATTTCGTTTTATTTTATTAAATGTTCTTATATCCTTGTGTCTTCAAGGCAAAAAGATGACTATCAAGTATTGGTCAAGGAAGAGTGCAATTGAATTAGGAGCAAATTGCTTAAAGGAAAAAAAAAGAATGATTGAAACATTCGTCCGGTGCCATCTTTGATATAATGAACAATGGTTCTGACCTTTTTCACCATTTTGTAAGCTTTCTTAAAAATAATTTCTCTCTTTCTTACTCTATATTCGTTCTTTCTTTCTCCCCCCCCTCTCTCTCTCTCTCTCTCATACTCTTTTGTATTTTCTCTTTTATCTTTATTAATTCTTTCTTTCTTTCTTTTTTATTTTTGCTTACTTTTTACTTCATGAAATACAAAGTTTTTACTTGATGTCCCCATTTTTATAAACGAATTGTATTACACACAGAACAATTTCCCTTGATTCTCTTTTTCTCACCTTTGATAATTGTATTCAGTAGTGACTGTTATTTTTTTTTCCTAAGAATTCTTCTATTTTTTGCACAGATTTCAATGTCTTCCTTTTTTTCTACATATTTCTTATTCCTTCCAATCGTTCTCAAATTTTATTAAATGAAGGAACACTATAGAAATTCAGTTACACGACACATCGATTGTTTACTTCATTAAAATACGAGGGTTTCTTTGTTTAGTTTCTATCTATAATTGCATATAAACCTTCATGGGTTATTTAATTTGCCATTCTATTCAACAAATAGCTGGGGGATAATACGGTTCATGTCTTCCCCATGGGTATTAGTCCGAAAGTGGATGTGATAGCGTGATTGGAGTTCGAACCCGCTTACAATGACGGGGAAATCTAGTCTGTTAGCCGCTATAGCACGGGTAATTCCCCCAATAAATTATTAGTATAGATTTGTAATAATAATAATAATAATAATAATAATAATAATAATAATAATAATAATAATCGGAGATGTTGCACATGAAAAGACTTGGACATGGACATGGTTAAGAAGAGTGAACCTCAAGAGAGAAACTGAATCGCTAATACTTGCTGCACAAATAATGCCATAAGAACGAATTATATCAAAGCAAAAATTGATAAGACACAACAAAACAGTAAATTTAGACTGTGCGGTGACAGAGATGCGACTATATACCATGCATTAAGTGAATGTAGTAAACTAGCCAACGGGAATACAAAGCAAGGCACGAGTTGCTTGGGAAGGTGATCCACTGGGAATTATGCAAAAAATTTAAATTTTGACCATACAACAAAATGGTATATGCATAAACCAGAATCTGTTCTTGCGAATGAAACGCATAAAATTCTCTGGAACTTCGAGATAAAGATCCCAACCAGGAGACCAGATCTAGTGTTGATTAACAAAAAAAAGTTGAAAGAAAATGAAAAGATGGACAAATACCTGGACCTTGTCGAGAATTGAAAAAGCTGTGGAATATGAGGGTCAAAGTGATACCAATTGCACTGGAAACGGTTAAAAAAAGCTTGGAAAAAAAACTGGAGGACCTGGAAATCAAAATAAGAATTAAGACCATACAGACTTCTACATTGCTGCAATCGGCTAGAATACTCAGAAGAGTCCTGCAGACCTGAGGAGATGTTGTCAGTCAGACTTCAGTGAAATACCATCAGCTAACGCCGATGTGAAAAACTCAAAATGAGCGAAAATAATAATAATATAATAATAATAATAATAATAATAATAATAATAATATAATAATAATAATAATAATAATAATAATAATAATGATTATATACTGACATCATTTGTTTTGAAGAAAATCAATTTTTATTTAAAAGAATTTGGTAGGGGTAAAAATATTTATGGTTGAGATTGTATGTATATGTTTGTTTATCAAGACACAAGACACACATCATAATTGGAACATACAGCATCCAATTTGAGATCCAATGCTGTAGATCATTTGTTCTTTCTTATTTATTGTAGCAATTTGTCTACATTCTTTTTTTCTTTTGGTTTATTCTGAATTTTTCTTTCATTATTGTCAGTATTATTAGTATTTGTTTTGGATTACTTTTATTTATTTTCTCTTCATTCATTATATTTTCCATTTTCATTAAGCGGTCACACACACACACACACACACACACACACACACACATATATATATATATATATATATAGGGCGAGAGAGAGAGAGAGAGAGAGAGAGAGAGAGAGAGAGGGAGAGAGAGAGAGAGAGAGAGAAAGGGCAGACAGACAGACAGACAGGCATAGTGAAAAACTGAGAGACAGTATGTGTGTGTATGTGTGTGTGACCACGAGATAGAAAGACAGACAGACGGACAGACAAACAGGGACAGACACACAGTGTCTGTTTGTGTCTCTGTGAGTGTGCATGTATGTTTGACATATATATATATATATATATATATATATATATATATATATATATATATATATATAAAGAGAAAGAGAAAAAGACAGACAGAAAATTTGTGTCTCTTTATAAAAGAATGCAAACAATTTTGACAAATTGTTCTTTTTAATACATTGATAGATTTTCGGCCTTAAAAATTGAGGGTCTAGACAGCTCAATCGGAGTGAGCAACGTAAATGCATGAACTGCTTGTCTATGCGTTTGGTAATTATTTTTCTTTTAGTCTCACGAATTTAATCGAGAAAATGCAGCCATATATCACATTAAATACCTGACAAAATGCAAAAGAATGACAGCTTAGATGAGGCTATCACAAAATGCCATATCTTAATGTTATATATATATATATATATATATATATATATATATATATATATATATATATATATATTATTTTACAACTGAAAAAAACTAAGTAAATTCGATATAGTTACAATGTAGCAATATTCACCGGAAGTTAACCAGACAAGATTAGATATATATAAATATAAAAATTCAAACCCATTCTCAACAGATATTAAAAGGTAAGAGACGGATTTTATCTTCTCTAATAACTTATAAAATAATTATATTAACTTGATGCTTCAAAGGAGTCTAATAATAGATGAGAAAACTTTCTCTCAGGGACCCCACTCTCAAAATGTGTTTTAATACTTTTGAGAGGGTCCCTTGGAAAGGATTTTTCATTTATCACCCTCATTTCATTCATTCTTGTTTCGTCCATTCATTCATTTTGACATTGATTTTTAACTATATATATATATATATATATATATATATATATATATATATATATTAATCTGTGTGTGTGTGTATATTATTGTTTTACAGTTTTACAGAGTACAAATTTGCTATAAGACGATGAATAGTGTAGCCAAAACGTACGTGCGTAATTGTGTCATTTATGAATACATACACACACACACACACACACACACACACACACACACACACACATATATATATATATATATATATATATATATATATATATATATATATATAATCATCCACGTATTGCGAGGATCCAACTGGCTGAATAAGGGCGGATGAGGCTCTTTGCTCATTATATTTTTAAAGTCCAACCCCTCCTTATCACGACAGAGCAATGTAAATGTAATAGTGCCAGGGTAATGCGTTTGGGGACTTAAGTTCTCGTAGAGCAACCCGAGGCTGACAGATCTGGCACCCATTGATATTAGGATCACAACCCGGCCAAAGAATATCTGGTGAAAATTCAAAGAGACGTCTGCACCGAAAATCTGGGTTACTTTCGGTCCTCTTCTCTGTCTGCTGGATAATCTGTTGCAAATAAGAGTGTGTACACGCGGGGTTTTGGGGGATCACTTGCATACTTCTTTTTCCCAAGACACTCCATCTTTGAAGGGATGGAGCTGGATCAATTCTCACGGATGAATGCTGACACAACTAACACAACAAACAATACAATAATAACTTCAGAAAATGTTGTGTTTGTGCCGTTGAGTTGTTTAATGAAAGGCAGATGGACAACAGACAGTAAATGAGTTAGAATTTGTGTCGCCGTTATAATGATTGAGTTTTTCAATTGTGTTTCACAGAATCCAATTGGTGATCCTCACCCGTAGTTTTCATTGTAATATCTATAAGTTTAAGTCAGCGGTTAGCCTTGTATCATTTCTACGTCCAAGTTTGTATGTGTTCCTTATAATATATCTAAGTCTATGTCTGTCGTAGTCATCTGTTGTTAATCCAATAGAAAGGTCTCACTGTCAGAAAGTTCAACCAGCAATTGATTTGAGGACAGTTGAAATGCTTTCTGTCCTCTTATCTCATTGGCCAATTTCTGCAGCTTGTTGGAAAAGTTCATAAATAGGAATGACAATGACTGTTTATCTACCTTTTTATCTATTAAAGTTAAAAGCAATCCTGAGTCACTGCTAGAAGCACACACGACATTAAAATACTTGAAATTTGAAACTTGCTAGTTTTGTCCTTTTTTTTTTTTACTATAGAAATGCATTAGCCAATGATTTTTACTATAAAAATGCATTAGAATGATTTTTACTATGAAAATGCATTGGAAATGATTTTTACTATAAAAATGCATTGGAAATGATTTTTACTATAGAAATGCATTGGAAATGATTTTTACTATGAAAATGCATTGGAAATGAAATGCATTGGAAATGATTTTTACTATAGAAATGATTGCATTGGAAATGATTCAACAAGATCCAAGCCAATAAATATTTTGATCTGTTTTAGTGATGATGAGTGGCATTTCCCCGGTAAAATCAAAAGGCAAATTCATGAAAAAACGTATCTTTAATTCTTCTAATGGAATCCCTAAGATCTGGACATATAGATATTCTATTCAAGACATTCTTTTCTTTTGATTCTGCTTTAAACTGCCAATTTATTTTCTTTTAAAATCTTCGCGATATTTTCATTAATTCAAGTATCCTTTCTATATTTTCCTGTCTTCTGATCATTTTTGATTTCGATTAATCTTACTTATTATACGTTTTTTCATTAAATTCTTTCTCATTCTTATTCTAGTTCCTTCCCACTAATTACCTTTCTTCTGCCTTCATTTTCATCGCATTCTCTTTGTCATGTGTGAGCGACAAAGAAACCTTGTCAATATTTTTCAATACGTTTACTAAATGGAAAATATGCAAGGGATATTCATTTAAAATCCGGTCTTGTTTCAATGAGTCGCTCTAATGTGTCCCTAAATGTGTTGATTGCATTTGAATGTATGTGTGTGTGTATGTGTGTGTGTGTGGTGCGTGTGTCTCTTCCTCCCTCTCTTTCTGTTGTGTGCTTCTCACCGTTTCTCTTTTTATCTTTCCCTGTGTACGGGTCTGTCTGTCTGTCTGTCTCTTTCTCTATCTCTCTCTCTCTCTTCTGTGAATGTGATTCTGTCAGTCTCTCTTTTTCCCTCACTCACTATCAATCTATCCATATATCTATGTAACTATTTCTCTATCTCACTTTCTGTGTGTGTGTATGCTTTTGTCTCTCCCTGTCTCAGTCTTTCTCTTTCTCTCTTTCTGTGTGTGCATCTGTCTCTTTCACTCCCTCTCACTCTCTTTCTCTCTCTCTCTTCTCTCTTCCGTGTGTGCATCTGTCTCTTTTACTCCCACTCACTCTCTTTCTCTCTCTCTCTCTCTCTCTTCTCCCCCCTCTCTCTCCGTCCCTCTATATTTATGTGTGTTTTTCTCCCCCTCTCTGTCTGTGTGTTTCTGTCTCTTTCTACTTCACACACTCTCTCCTTCTCTCTCTGTCTCTGTCTCTGTCTCTGTCTCTTTCTGTCTGTCTGTCTGTCTCTTTCTCTTTCTTCTCTCTCTCTCTCTCTCTCTCTCTCTCTCTCTCTCTCTTTATCATTTTGTATGTGCGCTTCTATTTCCCTGTGTCTCTCAATTTATGTGCGTGAGTTTCGTTCTCTGTCTCTCTATCTCTTATTTCTCTCTCTCTCTTTCTTTTTTGTCTTTGGCTTTGTCTTTCTTTCTCATTCTCTCTCTCCCTCTCTCTTTTTGTATGCGCACATGCTTGTGTATGGTTGCATTTGAAGCTTGTTACTCGGATTGTCATTTGACAGAGGAGTTTACTCCCTCCCTCCCTCCCCCTCTCCCTCTCTCTCTCTCTCTCTCCCTCTCTCTCTCTCTCTCTCTCTCTCTCTCTCACCATGACTCAGCTAAAAGAATTTCAAGTAAGAGACAAAGTGATGAATGAGAAAATGGATCAAGAAATTAACAAGCAGCAAAAAATAATCCTTGAAATTCAGACAATTCGAGAGGGAAAATATGTGAGAGAAAACCATTGCAAATGCAACAACAAAAGAAAGAAAGAAAGAAAGAAAGAAAGAAATGAACAAAGGAATGAAGGAAAAGACTTATAAAGAATGAATAAATAGTAAATAGATTTTTAAAGAAATAATTCTGCCCAAAAGAATGATTGTTATATTGAAGGAGTCAGAAAAAAAGAGAAATAATATTAAAAACTATGACATGAAAAGAAGAATTAACTTTTCAAAGAAAAAGCAGAGAGAAAGAACGTATGAAATTAAAAGAATTAAAGACTGTAAAAATCGAAAGAAAGAAAGAAAGAAAGAAAGAAAGAAAGAAAGAAAGAAAGGAAGAATGTGGGGACAACTAAATCAAGAAAATGATTTTTTAATATGAAAAATAGATTAACAAGAAGAAAGAGAAATAAAGAAATAATATAATGAAAAAGAAGAGAGGAACTTGAGGTAAACTAAAAAAGAAAATTTAAAAAAAGGAAAAATAGATAACTAAGAAAAAAAGAAATAAAAGGGCTTAAAGAAGAAAGAGTGAAAATGACAATATAAAGGAATGAAAGTAACACTAAAAATGAATGAATGAATGAATATATTGTAAAAGAAGAAAGTAATAACAAGAAAAGAAAGGAATAAAAATTGGAAAAATAAATTAATCATAAGAAAAAATATAGAAAAGGAATTTAAGCATGAAGGGATAAAAGTGAAAGATTGATAAAAAAAAGAATTAAAGTAATACTAAGGAAAAGAAATAAAGAAAGAAAGAAATACAAACAAAGAAAATAAGAAATGTTAAGAAAGAAGGAAATGCTGAAAAAGAAAGAAAGAAAGAAGAAAGAAGTGCTAAGACAGAAAGAAAGAAAGTAATAAAGAAAGAAATACTAAGAATAAAAGAAAGGAAGAAATGCTAAGAAAGAAAGAAAGAAAGTAAGAAATGGTGAGAAAGAAAGAAAGAAAGAAGTGATGAGACAGAAATAAATAAAGAAAGAATACAATGAAAAACAAGTAAGATGAAACGAGAAAGGAAGAAAAGGAAAAATGAATTAATGATAATAAAAAAGCTAAAAAATTGAATATAAAGATGAAAGAATTAAAATAAAATAAAAACGAAATAATGAAACGCTAACTTATATAAGTTAGGATTGTGTAGACATAGCGTAGACATGCAAATACACCTGCACAATCGAAATCTCTGCTACAGGGCCGAGAGAATGCAGTTTCATTGGCCTCTATGTAAACTCAGATAAAACGGAGATCATGTATTTTTAACAATATATAGATAATTCTACACTGGGTGGCAAACTTCTGAAATCAAATGAGTAGTTCACATATCTAGGTAGTAATATCTCCTCTACATAAAGCATAGAAAGACATGGACAGTTATAGATAGAAATAGCGTAATTGTCTCCGTATAAAATTAAATGAAATGTAACATTTCATTAGTTAGAATAAATTGAATGTAAAACTGAAAATTCCGTTTTGTTGTTCTACTTTTGTAAGTAAATATATACTTAATTAATTCGATTTAGCATATGTTGCTGGTTTGTATGAAGGCCAAGGTTGATAACAAATACATCGCACACGAGAATACGTATAAAAATTGTTTACAAAATAACGATAGATAAATTATTTTTTCTTAAACATTAAAATGTAAGATTAGATATTCATGATAAAAAATAATGCAGTAGTACCTTGATTTATGAGTGTCCCAACTTACGAATTGTTCGAGTTAGAAGCTGTCATTTGATCAATTGTCTGCTTTCAGTTTGAAGCTAAAATTTGAGGTGCGAGCGAGCTTCAGCCCACTAAAACATTTTAATTTCCAAATTTATTACTCCAAATAGAAATATCATTTTAAAACGATGAGGATTAAAATATATTACAGTACATCATTCATTGCATTTTATTTTATTATATTTTCATACAATAGTGCTATTTTTCTTATCTTAAAACGTAATAAAAGAATGGGGGTGGGGCTGGAACGGATTTCTGGAATTATAGTTTATTTTAATGGGCGAAATTTATTTGATATGCAAGGAAATTTAGTTACAATCTAAACGAATTAAACTCGTAAGTCAAGGTACTACTATATATTGATTTTAACCTTATTCTTTCTAATAATCTGTACAGAAATATATGAAAATTACCTAGCACCATAGTGAATTTATTTTGTACTTCTTCAAGTTATACATCATGCTATTAGGTTCGTGATGTAGTCGGATTAAATAGACATATTGGACCGAGTTCAAGCATTTAACTGGATTCTGAGTGACAACAGGTCTCTTCAGATCTCCAGGACTCTTCTGAGTATTCTAGCAATGCAGTATTCTGGATGGTCTTAATTCTTCCTCTGGTTTCCAGTTCCTCCAGTCTTTTTTCCAAGTTTTGTTTGAAACCTTTTCCAGTGCACTAACTACAATTGCTATCACTTTGACTTACATATACCATAGCTTTTTGAGTTCTCTGGCAAGGTCCAGGTATTTGTCCATCTTTTCGTCTTCTTTCAACTTCACCTGTGATATGCTGGAACCGCAAATTCCAGCAGTTAGCACGTTCTCTTTGTTTTTGTTTGTTTTTGTTAATCAACACTAGCTCTGGTCTCCTGGCTGGGATGGGGTGATCCGTCTTTATCTCGATGTCCAAGAGAATTTTAAGCGTTTCATTCGCAAGAACAGATTCTGGTTTATGAATATGTCATTTTGTTGTTTGATCAAATTTTTTTTTGTATAATTCCCAGTGAATCACCTCCCAAGCGCAGTCGTGACTATCTTTGTATTCCCGTTGTGCTTGTTTGCTACATTCGTTTTACATGGTTTGCAGTCTTCGCCCCTGTCATCACACATTCTACATAAACAGTTTTGTTGTGTCTTATCTATTTTTGCTTTTATATAATTTGTTCTTATGACCTTATTTTGTGCAGCAATTATTAGTGATTCAGTTTCTCTCTTAAGGTTTCCTCTTCTTAACCATGTCCAATTCTTTTCATGTGCAACCTCTCCGATTTGTCGTTTGAAGTGTCCATATAATTGTTTTTCTTCCCACCTTTTTTCTAGTTTTCGTTGTTTTTCTGTTTGTCCATATATTACATCTGCTGTTGTTGGCTGCCATAAGTAATCTTTTTTTGCTCTTTTTGTGTATTATTCGAGTCCTTGGATTGTGGCCTCTACACAGTCCTCTATGTTGGTAAAACTTCTTCCACCTTCTTTTCATGATACATATAGCCTATCTCTATCATATCTAGGGTGTAGAGCCTTGTGTATTGTCAGTAATTTCCTAGTCTTTGGGATGATCTGTTTGAGTTCTTATTTTGTCCATTTTAAGAATGGCACAGAGTATCTTATAACGCGGACGGCACAGGTATTTATTCTTTTAATAAGATTTCTGCTGTTGAGTTTGGCTTCTAAGAGTTTTCTTATTCTCCTGGGGTATTCTTTTTTAACTACTTCTTTCATCTCTGTTTGCTCGATATTGTCTACATCTAAAATTCCTATGTATTTTTAACTTTTCTTTCCTTCATAGGTAATTTTATAGTGTCCTGATTTGGTAATTGTATTGCGTCAATTAATTTCCCCCCGTTTTGTTACTAACATGGCACATTTTTCTATTCTGAATTCCATCCCAATATCTTGACTATTGTAATGCTTTTTACCGGGGTTTCTAGTTCTTTTTCATTTTTTGCAAAATATTTTATGTCATCCATGCATTCATTATTATTATTATTATTATTATTATTATTATTATTATTATTATTATTATTATTATTATTCACTCCTTTTGAGTTTTTCACATCAGCGTTAGCTGATGGCCTTTCACTGGCCTTTCTATTATTATTATTATTATTATTATTATTATTATTATTATTATTATTATTATTATTATTATTATTATTGTTAACTCCGTTTGAGTTTTTCACATCAGCGTTAGCTGATGGCCTTTCACTGGCCTTTCTATTATTATTATGTTATTCACTCCTTTTGAGTTTTTCACATCAGCGTTAGCTGATGGCCTTTCACTGGCCTTTCTATTATTATTATTATTATTATTATTATTATTATTATTATTATTATTATTATTATTATTATTATTATTCCTCCATTATAGTTTTTTCTACACCTGCCTTATCCGGTGGTTAACTGGGGGCTGAGTAACAGCAAGTCTTTGCATATCTCCAGGACCCTTCTGCGTATTCAGCCGATCTCAACAATGCTGTAGTCTGGATGGTCTCGATTCTTCCTCTGATTTCCTGTTCATCCAGACTCTTTTCTAGACCCCTGGAGACTGTTCCCAAGTCACCAATTACAATTGGCACGACCTTCACCTTCATGTCACACAGTTTTCTTAGTTCTCTGGCAAGGTCAAAGTATTTGTCTATCTTTTCGCTTTCTTTCACTTTCACTCCGTGAGGGCAAAATCCAAGAGATGAAAAGTTCTCTTCTTGTTGATCAACACCAGGTCTTGTCTCTTGGCTGGGATTAGGTGATCCGGCTGTACCTCAAAATCCCAGAGAATTTTGTGCGTCTCATTCTCCAGGACAGATTTCGTTATTTGCATATACCATTTAGTTTGAATGGTGAAAATTGAATGTCTTGCACAGTTCCCAGTGAATCACCTTTCCCACCAAAGCGTGGTACTAGTTTACTGCATTCGCTTGTTATACTATTGACCGTTTCGTCTTTTTCCCCACACATTATGTACTTTCTATTCCGTTGTGTTTTACTTATTTTTGAATTTATATAATTTTTCCTAATGGTATTATATTGTACTTATTTTTATTTACTCCTTTTGAGTTTTCACATCAGCAATAGCTGATGGTCTTTCACTGGAGTCTGAGTGACAGCAAGTCTCCTCAGGTCTTCAGGACTCTTCTGAATATTCTGGCAGATTGCAGCAGTGCAGTGTTCTGAATGTTTTCAATCCTTCCTCTGATTTCCAAACTTTTCCAGACCCTTTTCCACTCCTTTTGGGACTGTTCCTAGTGCACCAACTACAATTGGTATCATTTTCACTTTCATATTCCATAACTTTTTCAGTTCTCTGGCAAGGTCCAGATATTTGTCCATTCTTTCATTTTCCTTTAGCTTCACCCTGTGATCTGCTGGAACTGCAAAATCCACCAGTTGACAAGTTCTTTCTTTTTTGTTTATCAACACTAGGTTTGGTCTTCTTGCTAGGATAAGGTGATCCGTTTTTATTTCAAAGTCCCAGAGAATTTTATGCGTTTCGTTCTCAAGAACAGATTCTGGTGTATGCATATACCATTTTGTTGTATAGTCAAAATTTAATTTTTTGCATAATTCCCAGTGGATCACATTATTATTATTATTATTATTATTATTATTATTATTATTATTATTATTATTATTATTATTATTGTTACAGATACCTAATTATCACAGGCTTTTTAAGGGAATATTTTCTTAGTAAATAATACAGTATCTTTAACTACCCGGGAGAAACAGTTGACACGATAAAATCACTCACTCATTACCATTGCGAGTTCGAGCCCGATAGAGAACTGCTACAACTAAGATCTTGCAACTAAGAAAGTCATTATTTCTCTTGGTGGAACTACTCTTTAATACCATTGATTCTAGATTTGAGTTTGATTCAAACTAAATACTTCATCCATTGTGATCTTATGCCATATTAAGCCGAGTTTAAACTCAATAATAAAAGAAAATTACAAAAGAAACAACAGATAAAGAAAGAAAAAAACTCTGAATGTAAAAAAAAATGCTGAAATAGAAATCAAGAGAAACATCTAAAAGAAAAATGTTGATAGAAATATTGAACGTAAAGCTGAAATTATAAAAAAAGAAGATAAAAAATGAAAGAGGAAGGAAGAAGAGAGAAATAAGATCACAAAGAAAAGATATGGACAAATGGTGGGAAACGGAAAAAAATGTATAAATAAAGAGAAATTAACGCGGGAAAAATAGCGTTAATAATGGAATAGATGAAGAGAGGAATAAATTTATATGGGGAAAACGACAGAAGCGTAAAAAAGGAGGAAAGGACATGGGGATGTAAAGAAAAAGTTTAAGAAAATGAAATTTATATAAAGTCATAAAGAAGAACAAAAGAAATATCTGTGAATTTCTATGGGATCCAAATTGACTTATAAAGAAGAAGGAAAATGGAAATGAACTGAAAGAAAATTAGAATGGTGGCTGAAGGAAAAAGGAAACTAGGAAAATGTTGAAAAATAAATGTTCGTTTAAAATATAACCAGTACTATGATTACTGAGAAAAAGAGAGAGAGAGAGAGAAGGGGGGGAGAGGGGGGATAGGGAGAGTAGAAGATACTGGCAGAGAGAGAGAGAGAGAGAGAGAGAGAGAGAGAGGAGAGAGAGAGAGAGAGAGAGAGAGAGATCTGATGATATCAGAGGGGAAAAAGCCCTTAACAAATCTGTCACATGAAGAAGAAAGAAAATTAAGAGAAATTGTCAGATGAAAATAAACAAGAACAAGAAAAATAATGTATGCGTGATCCAAATTGACTGAAGAAGAAGAAGAAGAAGAAGAAGAAGAAGAAGAAGAAGAAGAAGAAGAAGAAGAAGAAGAAGAAGAAGAATGAAAAGGAAGAAAGAAAAATTAAAAGGTGGGAGAAGGGAAAATAGAAAATAAATAAAAATGTAGAAAATATTTTTTGTTTCAAATAAACCAATACAATGCTTATAGAGAGAGGGGGAGAGAGACAGAGAGAGACAGACAGACAGAGAGAGAGAGAGAGAGGAGAGAGAGAGATGATGATGGAGAGAAGAGAGAGAGAAAGGGGATGGAGAGAGAGAAATAGAGGGAAGAGAGAAAAGGCGAGACACAGAGAGAGAGAGAGAGAGAGAGAGAGAGAGAGAGAGAGAGAGAGAGAGAGAGAGAGAGAGAGGGATACAAATAGAAAGGTGGGAGAAGGAAAAAATGAATTAAGAAGAAGGTAGAAAATAAATGTTCGCTTAAAATATGACCAATACAATGTTTACAGAAAAAAAAAGAAAGACAGAAAGAAAGAAAGAAAAAGAAAGAAAGAAGAAGAGAGAGAACAGATTGATATAAGAGAAATATCCTTAACAAATCTGTCACATGAAGAAAAAAAAGAAGATAAACAGAAATTGTCAAAAGAAAATTAATAATGAAAGAACGAAGAAAAATAATGAGAAAGAAAAAATAAGGAATGAAATAAAATAAATGAAATAAACTAAAACAAACAAAAAAGTAAAAACAAAAATAATGGAAAGAAAATCATGCAAGAAGCGATGGACAAAATATGTGTGGCGCCATGTTGATAAGCATTTTGGCGGGAAACTAGCTTGAGTGCCATCAGTGAAGAGGAAGCAGGTGGAGAGCTGATTTTGTTTTCGTTGATTTAGTTGTTGTCTTTTCTCACTTTGGCTTTTCCTTAAGGTAATTTTAGGCACGGAAAGCGGAATTTTTATTCCAACACATTGGAATGCGTTCCTAAAAGTTCCTGTCAATTTTTCTTGAACCGTTCTTGGAGATGATTAATCTACCCAATTTATTATTTAGCGCT
This sequence comes from Doryteuthis pealeii, assembly GCA_023376005.1. Taxonomy (NCBI): domain Eukaryota; kingdom Metazoa; phylum Mollusca; class Cephalopoda; order Myopsida; family Loliginidae; genus Doryteuthis; species Doryteuthis pealeii. Next base: position 4,779,892 of record CM042137.1, read on the forward strand.
TTATTGTTTTATATATTTGAAGCTTGCTTTTCAGAAGAGTGTTGGTGGGCGGGTGCCGACTGGCGCATTCGCTCCTTTTTTTATTGAGATACCAGTCACGATTAAAAAAGTAAAACTTTAGATGTTATCTGTGTTTTGGCTGAGATTAGAGTAGAAGAACGATTAGATTTGAATATTTGAGTTGCAATAGTCACATAAACAGTTAAACTTTGAGTTCGATGATAAAAATAATTATTTCGCATATAAATCAATCTACATCTATGATAATGCATCAGAAGCATTTGTCTTTTTTTAATCAAATGCATGGTTTATGAAAATTACATGATGTAATTACAGTATATTTCAATTAATAGAAAATTTCCGATGGCTAGGAGTCGTGTTCTCTTCTGTTTCTGTTTTAACACAGAAACAGACACGCAAACACAGACACAGACACAGACACAACACACACACACACACACACACACACACACACACACACACACACATATATATATATATATATATATATATATATATATTACCAACACGAGTAGAATGCGAAACAAGGTCAATTTCTTAAGCTAAGTTTAACAGGTTTGAGTTCAGAATTTTCAGACTACTTGTATAACCAGGACTAAAGAGCACAAGCTTCTTTACTTTTTTCCAATAGATGTAGGGAGAATAATCGGAAGCATACCTTTCTCGCTGGTATTAGCACTTTAGTAAATTCAAACAGACTCGTCCAGGATTTAAACTCAGGCCACCGAGTAGATTTCCTACTATGATTACCATTACACCGTGTACCTACATAAAGTATATTACTTAACAATTGGAAGGAAAATTCTGGGATTTTTTACGGTACAAGTTTGAGCTGTTTATCTTTTTTTCGGAATTGTGTTTCAATTATTTCCACTTACCGAATTATGCGAACAGGTTCAAGGGAGTTAAGACAAACTTTAAATTAATGGTTCTTTATATGTCAGAATCCAATAATCCGTCATTATAAAATCTAAAATAAAAGAAACGCAGTTGAATAATAATAATAATAATAATAATAATAATAATAATATAATAATAATATAATAATAATAATTAAAAAATATACATTAAATTTATATATTATAGGATTTTAAATATCATAATGTATTAATTATACAAAATATTTCTGATATATATCAAACCCGGGGTATTGTTTTTAATAGGAAGTAAAGCACACAAACCTACCATCAGTTCCCCAAAGAAATTTGGCAGAATGGCCTATCGTCACTATCAACCGGACACGAGAGTCTCTATCCCCTTGCCTAGACCAGGGAGAATGTTTTTGCGTCTAAGGTGTAACGTCACACCTGCCATCAGCTCCCCCTTTACCATCCATGTATTGCTCATACGTTGAGTTGGCGAGGCACCGGCATCGAACCCAGCACCTAATGGTTCCGAGTCAGATGCTCTACTAATTGAGCTAAACTGGTCTAATGCTATTTTAAAAGCAACCCTAAATAAAGAGTTTATAGGAAACGCATGATAGAAATTAGGGAAGAAGCGGATTTCAATGCAAACCGATGATTTGCAGACCAAGCAAGGTGTACTTTTAAAAAATGTGGCTGATTTTATGATCTCTGAAAACTGGAAATATGTGGGTAGGTAAATAAAGAAAAATAGGCTCAAGAGAGTCCTAAACGGGAGGGGATAGAACATACTGGCTATCAAAAATCAAGGAACTAGTTTCACAACATCAATATTAAATAATGAAATTAAAAAAATGTAGAGTTGATAGAGAAAATCATGAGCGACAAAATGATTACTCGAAGAAATCATGACTGGAAAATATCAAGGTAAAAACCGAAAATGTAAATATATATATATATATATATATATATATATATATATATATATATATATATATATATATAGCAGTTTTTAAATTATTATTATATTTTAAGACAAGATCAGGGAACTAAATAAACTAATTTATGCAAGAGTTAGTTGGTTGGTTTATTGGTTGGTTGGATTTTACGGCATGTCAACACCTGTTGGGTCATTTTAAACCGAAGGCATTTCATCTTATTCATTCATGGGTATTCAATTTCTTTTTCAAACTCAATTTTTTAAACATTTTAATACTCATTTTTATGTATTTCAGATAGATGGAACCATAACAGGTACTACCACTCCGGGTCAGAATGGATATGGGTGTAATGGCGACAATGGCAAACTTTTACGGATGAACCAAATGATATATAATTTGATGTCTATGTCCATGGCATTTCACACGAGAAATAAGGTTATATGTGTCAAGAAAAGAAAGATGAAGAAGTTTCGCCAGCATTGGGGATTTTATAAATATGACAATTCGAGGATTCGAAGACTACACTAAAAAGAGCAAAGAAGACTAATTACAGCAGTCAGTTACAGCGATTGCAACGTAAGGACGAACAAAAAAACAATATGAAACTCAAATTGGATGAAGAGAACTATATGGATACTTCAAACGACAGATTGGTGAGGATACACATGAACATACAATGGGATGGCTAAGAAGGGAAAGTCTCAATAAAGAAATGGAATCTTTTATAATAGCATCACAAAACAATACCATAATGATCAATCCCATAAGGGAGAATTATATAAAGGCGAAGATAGATAAGACTCAGCAGTGATCAACTGGTAATTGTAAAAGAAGTTCAAATCTATTCAAATGAATAAATATCAGGCAAATCTCCCTTTTAAGATATTCTGGACTATTCTTAAAATAAACAAAAGGGACTAAGAAAGATGGATCAAAGATCAACGATATTGATCACTATGCGGAAAGTACTACACCCAAGTGATGATATAGACTGACTACATTTGTCAAGAAAGGCAGGAGAAACAGGATTCGCTCGCATTAAATATTGCGCGGGGTTTGGGTTAGAGTATTCAGGCACTTGAGGAAATAAAATAATGATAAATAATCGTTCTGATACTAAGAGGAGATGATGTATAGCAGCAAGTTAGTTTCAAACTAACAAATAATGTTTAGCAATATGATCTTGCTGACTTGATAATTGACACGTACTCAAGTAATATCAGTTTTTTATGATAGGATTTGTCTTTCGAATAAACATCATTTCTTCTTCTGTTTCATCAACTCTTTTGGGATCTAATAAATTAATTAGCCAATGAAAACTGCAAGATTGGAGAATAGAAAAAAAGATTAATGCATATTCATTTATTTATTTATTTGCTTTAATGGGGTTAGTGAGAAACATACCTTAGTATTTTGAATAATTTACGAATTCACTGACTTTCTTTCGTGCTTGTCGGTGTGCAAATGCCTTGTTGTTCTTGTTCTTGTTCTTCTTGTTCTTGTTCTTGTTCTTGTTCTTCTTATTTTTGTTCTTCTTGTTCTTGTTCTTCTTCTTTTAATGTTGCACGCTTTTGATCTGTTTTTGATTTGGTTGGACAAGTTGTTCCAAGAAATATATTCCAAAATAAATTGGTTTATTAGCCAAACCATTCAACTGGTTAATAAATTTAGTTTTTAAAATCTGCCTTTAAAGTAACTTTCCCGTCCAAAGAGAAATACCAAAAGAAGTCTCCACCATAATTAGTAATTCCATTATTATTTTGACAGTTTCAATTATAATAGAAATTATATTTATTTATAATAAAGTAGTTAATACTAATTTCCCTAATCCCTCCCCGTAACTATAATCTATAACTCTTTTTATTAGTTTTGTCTCTCGTCTATATATTTACTCCAATCTCATTATTACACTCCAATTGTCATCTCTCGACACTGGTGGCCTTGCCCTGGATAAAATATTCTATATGAGTTATCATTAGTATTTTGTATACTGTGAAATATGTTCCTCATTTGAGATAAAGTTTCTAACTATCCAGACTATTTTTCCATTTGCTCATGATATAATAATTGAACTATTTTTGTTAGCTTTTAAAGTATTATCAAGACCAAACCCGTGATTGTATTCCTCATTAACTTCTCCTGTTGCTTACTTCATATTCAACTTTAATGTTTTTGGATCCAATATTCAATACTTTTATAATTTTTAAATTATTCTTCTTAATTCCCAAATTAACACTTTATTTACATCCATTTGTGTCATTCCTTTTGATAATGGTATAAACCTTAGCTTAAAATCACGGGCAAATATTTCTATTTCTGATCTAATATCAGATAAATCATTAAAAAATATTTAAAACGACAAAGGTCCAAAATACTTATCCCAGAGGAACACTGGATGGTATATGCTGTGTTTCAGAATAATTGTTACAAATTTTAACTTTCATAGTTCTTATCTGTCAAAAGATATCTTAGAATATTTACTAATTTTTTTTAGCATTTTTACCATTTCTTTTTCATTTTCATTAGTAATCTATAAATAGATAATATATAGAATGCTTTGCTAAAATCCAAATATATAATGTCCACATTACCCCCATCTATCTAATTTTATTTACTATCTTAATACTTTCCAAAATATTTGATAGTATTTATTTACTATTTACAAAACTATGTTGATAACATTTTACATATTTCCCTAAAAGATTTAATATGATTTCAAAATTTGATTTCACTTAAAACAAAACTTACACAAAATAAATGCAGTATTACTCGTTTCCAAATAAAATAAATCATTTCATATTCTGCACTGTAGTGGACCAATTTTTTACTAAGAAGGAAGAGATTGAAAATAAATTATTAGTACACCACCTGCTTAAACTGTTGTGCCTGTTCGTTCACCAGTCGTATCATCTTTTATTATACTAACGTTTTTTTTTTAGAAATTTAGTTTTATTTTACATATTGATTAATGGTTTACAAATGAATTCGATATTTTAGACGTTTTATTTACATGTTTCAGTTTATCATTCATTTCCATTTTTGCTAATCTTTAAAAGAGGTATAATTCAAAGCTTAATCTTTTTCTTTTCTTTGACGAGATCGCTTATTACTGCCCCAAGGTAATTCTTCTTAAATATCTCCTACTTTAGAGCAGTTTATAATAAGTTTGGGTTTATTTTTCATTAATTATTCACTTTTCTCTTTAAGATTTCAAACATTTCATTAACATTTAAAGAATTAGAACTCTATATCAATTAAAATTTTCTCTTTTTTCCGATATTAATTCTTCTGTATTCTACCTTCTTCCATTGTTTTTGTTTATGAATTCAAAATGCAGTTTCATTTTGACATCTATTTTAATACGCGCATGACAAGACTTACTCAGCAATTAAATTTACATCTAATAAATATCGATTATGTGAAAAATAAACCTTATCTAATATAACTTTTTTTTATCTGTTTTCGACTAGTTTACACTTCTATGAAGCAATACAATCCTTTTGTTATAAATGTTCGTTTTGTAATCTAAACTGTTGACTAATATCGGTCTATTTATCTATTATTATACTAAAGTTGAGCAAATCAACGTTTGTTTCCTAGATACTTTTCTTCTGTTTAGTTTAATGACATAAAATCCATACTAAAATATTCCTTGTTTTTAGGATTGAGTTATGTTTGAAAATCCATTTTAATTAGTTCTAATTAGTCGTAATTAGCAATTGAGTGAAAAATTGACCGGTCCCCCCACATTCTGTATATTACTTTCACCCTCTCATGTATATCTTGATTACCTTCTCCTTATATATGTCTCTATGGGGGTAAAAGGCAAATGAGAGAGTTATTGTGATAGAGACATTTAACTATTCACTTTATTTGTGCATTAAGATTCAGCGAGAAGCCTGTATCATAATAAAATTTCATGATCCATTTTATTTCAAATTAGGTTAAACGTTTCCTTTCTTAAAAATCTTACAAAATGATTTTAATGTTTTTTGTTTTAAAATCTCCGATCGTATTTCTTTTCTTTTTTTAAATTTAATTCACTTTGCAAACTCTCTTTTCCCAAATCCTAGTGACTGCCAAAATGTTGTCTTATTTTCATTTTAAAAAACGAATTAAGATTAAGTAAATCGATTATTTAATTGAAAAGTTAGGACCCCATCCTATTAGACAGAAGAAATATCGATGCATATATTTTCACTGATATTCTAGAAGATAAATATATAGAAAAGCAACAGAGGGACAAAAATCTTGAAAAAATAGAAAAATTTACAATTAGGTTTGCGATTTTCGGTACTTATTTTCTTCCTGAATCGTTCCCTTATTTTTTCTTCTATTCACACCTACGATCTTTTGTCTGTTTATATATACTGTTATCAGTTTCACCTTTATATAAACCCACCGATATTTTGCGCCCCCAAAATAAGGAGAGGGGTCAAAGTTAAGTGACCTGAAAAAAATCAGAAAGTTTTGAAATAAAATAACTAATGCATTATAAAATTCATTCATTGATAAATCAACACTGAAAATTTCATCAAAATCGGATAATTCCCTGATTTTCTCCCAATCGAAAGGTTTACACTTATTTTGTAAAATAAAGATTTGACATCATCATTGTCAATACCTATATAACCTCAGTTATCTACCGAGAGCTCAATGGGTGGCCCAAAGGGTCACGTTTTTTTAGTGTATATATATATATATATATATATATATATGTGTGTGTGTGTGTGTGTGTGTATGCGTGTGTGTGCGTGTGTGTGTATACATATAATTATCTATGTATATATATATATATATATATGTGTGTGTTTGTGTGTGTGTGTGTGTGTGTGTGTGTGTGTGTGTGTATCTTAATTACGATTGTTCTAACTTACGAGTTTTCCGAGTGATTTGATGCTGCTTGGTTACTTTTTTGCTTTGTTTTAAATTTGAGATAAGATTCAGCTTCAGAGGCCCTTATCGTAATAGGTTAAATGGAAATATTCACGTTTCCAAATTCATTATCCAAGAAAAATGTTATTAGCCAAAGAGAAAATAAATACTAAAACATATCACAGCATATAATTCATTACAGTCTATCTTATTATGTTTTTCTACAATACAGTGCTATATAACTTACTCAAAACCGTAAAAAAATATTAGGGGTTTTTGGAGGGCTGGAATAGAGTAAAGGCGTTTTAGTTTATTTCAATGGGGAAAATTGATTTGATATACGAGGAAATTTCAGTTTTAAATACGAGCGGAACGAATTACACTCGTATATATATATATATATATATATATATATATATATATATATATATATATATATATATATATATATATATATATATATATATATATCAGAAAATAAATTTATTTCGTCTTTTGTCGTCTATTCAGTTCTGTTTTATTAATTATTTCCCCGTCGACTTACTGGTGTATTTTTCCGTTTCTTTATTTTCTATTCAAAAAATAAAGAAACGAGAAAATCACACCAGTAAAATCGACGGTGAAATAATTCATAAAACAGAACTGATTAGACGGCATTCTGAATTATTTTCTGAAGGTATTTATCGTTTATTTAATTATTTATTCATTTATACACTGTATATGTAAAAATATATACACAAATATTTATATGTACGTTTGAGTTCTCAATGTGGTTGAATCCTATCAAAGTAACACATGATATTATCCACTTATATATATATATATATATATATATATATATATATATATATATATATATATATATATATGAATAAAGATACAATAAGAGATCGTTTATGATGCATTGAATTTTATTTACTGCTAAAAGTTTGAACCTCTACTAAAGCATGTATTTTATATCCTGTAAAACAAAGAAAGGAACAACAGTTTGAATATTGAGAGGCTCTTAAAATAATCCCAGAAATAGACTTGGCTAGCAAAACCGCTCCCCACCCCTCATAGCCCCACCGTCATCAGCATTCAAATAATGAATCAGCCTCGGAAATAACGGCCCTCATGTTAGCACTAAACTAAAGAGGTTCACACACGAGAACCATGCCAATGCTACTCAAAACCAAAGCAATGAAAGAAAGAAAGCAAGGGGAAGAAGACGGCCTTGGATTGATAGAAGGAGGAGCGGCAACAGAAGCTTTGGTAGTGGTAGTTGCATTTACCGTTCTGGCGGGAACGGCCAATGTAATGCACACCACCTGTAGTTGATGGCTTCTCACTTCATCAACTTGAAGTGATTGCCCGTAATGGCGAACACCGTCAATAATAAGCTGTCAGAATGAGGGTCCATTAGAACGTTAAGTGTCCGGCAAACAAAACCAATGAAAAAGGCCCAAGAGACCTTGCGAACGACCAATCAATGTTGACCCGTGAGACTGACAACTTGACTTGAAAGATTTGCTGTTCTTATTTGAACTCTTGTGTGATTTTGATTGTAATGGCCCCAGGTCGTATATAACTTTAGTTTACGGGTTGTTTCATTACTTACTCATACGTAACACAGGCGTTTGTACTTATAAATATATTAAAGATACCCACAAATAGACAGATGGGGATATATTCTTACGTAGCTATGTATTTCCATAGGTTCAACGTGTACAGAAAATTTGAATGCAAAATCGAGTCGAATCCAGGAAATCTCACTAAGTACGAAATAAGTATAAATAAGTATAAATAAGTATAAGATGCGGGATAAAGAACCTCACTGAATAGATATACATATACCCTTGGAACTTTCCCCAATGACTACGCAAGTCTTATATATATATATATATATATATATATATATATATATATATAGTCTTGTGTGATAACTGAAAGGATATATATATTTTACCTCCTTCTCTATCGGCATTTATCACCCTATGTATATACATACGGAGAGAGAGAGAGAGAGGGAGAGGGAGAGAGAGACAGAGAGAGAGACAGAAGAGACAGAAAGGCAGACAGACAGCGACAGAGACAGAGAGACATAAAGAGAGTGAACGAGAGGGAGAAATAGAGTTGGGAGAAGAAACGGGTACAGGCAAAAGTATTGATGTGTTGAAAGAGATGACTCATATATGGCTTAAAGTCTACTTTCTAATCAATGGGTGAATAGCCTTACAATATATATATATATATATATATATATTATATATATATATATATATATATATATATATATATTATATATATATATTATACATAATATATGCATATATATGACATATAAAATGTCAGAAATTCAGACGTCGATTTTCAAGACTTATCTTATTAAATCCATCAAATGGAATAAATTATCAACCGCTATTATTTTGCTTAAACTTTCTTCTTACTAGCTAAGTTCATTAAAACAGAATATGTGTTTTCTGTTAGAACTATTGATAGTAAATACACTTGAAGTCGATAGCACAGCGAGTTAGATCTAAACTGGATACTTAACTACAGTTTTCTTATAACAGCGAAGATTAACAAATTACCAGATCATGTAACAGCTGTAACACACACAGACACACACACCACACACGCACGTACACACACACACACACGCATGCACACAAACATATATATATATATTCCTCTTAAGGTCAGAAGAATACAAATGGTTTTATAATCCAAAGCATATATATATATATATATATATATATATATATATATATATATATATATATATATATATATATATATATATAGTTGTAGAAAGCTTTTTTCTCTCTACCATGGTTTTGGTGTTCAAAGTAAAATTTATAGGTAGCTAATATTATATATATACTTGCCTGATTGAGGATTATCTTTTATCTATGTCTTCTAAAAATAAACTTGTGTCCCTAAAACTAAACTGTTTCCTTTGTAATTAATGATTTTTATTTTACCATATGTTCACCCGGCACAAGTAATCTCTGATTCTATCTATCAGCTGTACTAATATAGATATATTGAGCCCTTTTGAATTAACTACTTATGCTACTGCAATGAAAACGTGGTAGTAACTTTTTTGATGAATATATATATATATATATATATATATATATATATATATATATATATATATATAAGGGGAAATTGTTGGATGCTATCCCTATGTGAAATGCAAAATAACTTGTCCAGGATTTGAACTCAGGTCTCCGAATCCATTTCCTAGGACGGTCATCATTGCATCATGCAGCTCAAAAGCATGTATGTTGAACATATACAAGTTTAATTCATTTTTAGGACTCAAGATTTTAACAACACATCTGTAAAATCAGGAAATTATGAATTCCGAGAATCAACGAAAGAGGAACTACAGGAACAGGGTTTTCCTGTCAATGACGCTTTCATAGTTGATGTCAAATATTGGGTCATCTACATTGGTGCACCGACAGTGGACATATAGAATCTTGGTTATATTCATCGTTGGAGAATATGCATAATCATCGTGGAAAATATTTTTGTAATTCAATTATTATTTGCTTCCATGTAACCCTTGTAAAAGTATAAAATAAATAGCAGACAAATAATATAGTTTTCTTAAATCATTCACCAATTCAAGTCTGAGTAAATAACCCATACATTTCTCTAATAAGTAAGTGAAAATAGTATTTTTTATTCATTGATATTTTATTTATTTATTTTTACAATTGTAAAAGTTATTCAAAATCCTCCAGTTAACCGCTTTTATCTTAAATTCAAAAATATACATTGTTGCTATATTTACCGGAAGTAGAACAGACAACATTAAATAGAAATAAATAAAAAATGAATCATTTCTCAACAAAAACTCACAAAGGTAAGACATATTTTATATTCTCCAATATCTTATAGAATAATCATATTAATCCAATGCTTCAATAAAGAGTCCAGTGGAGGTGAAGAAGACCTTTCCATTAGGAACCTCTCTTAAAAATTTTCTTTTTTTCTTTTAAGAGAGGTCCTTTGGTAAAGATTTGTTCATTTGTTCCATTCATTGCATTCATTTTTTTATTCGATTTAATTTTTCCATTAATTCTTAACTAAACAATTTCGGAGCATACACGAAGCCTTATATATATATATATATATATATATATATATATATATATATATATATATATATATATATATATATATATATATATATATATATATATCACTTGAAATGAAAATAAAGTTGTGGGAATTAATTATTCATTGGTGTAACATTTTTTGCTTATAGAGTTTCCTTAGACAATGCAAAATATTCAAACGAAAATTATTTCGGAATTTGTTAAAGAAATTGTCAAGGAAACTATCGGTGAATGTTAGTTTCCGGAAGATTCTAAAATTTCAAAATTATTTGAAAATCTGTTTGTAATTAATATTATTACCATAGATTTTAACTAAATGTTATTATCGAAGAATAAATTAGTTTGCTTTTCATTATCAATTCATATAAATTGTACGTGAATATTATTATTAGAGAAGAAAAATATTGCAGTAGCCTAGACTATCTTCATTTAATCTATTTAATTTCCATTTATTAATATTCTGTTTAGTCTCAATATTATTTTTCAGAAAACAAATGAGTTAATAAAATAATCTGCTGTGTTATTCGATTCATTTTGGTATTGCGGAATTATTGTAGAGACTTAGCATCTGATTGGATTATCCAGAATATCACACACACAGAAGTACATATAAACACAAACATATATACATATATGCATATTCCTCAATATGAGTTTCATGTACATATATATATATACTATATATATATATATATATATATATATATATATATATATATATATATATACACACACACACACACACACAACACACACACACACACACACACATATATATATATATATATATATATATATATATTGAAGATAATGTGTGTCTGCATGTGTTTGTATGTCCTTTTATAAAGTAAAATTGGTGGAGATCAGCGAAGCCTAGTAAAATCCACACCCAATTCTTGTCCGATTTAAAAACATTTGACCCTTCATTTTCCAGAACAAAAACTAGATAAAATAATAAATAAATGATATCTTTCAAAAGATTATTCAAATAAGGATTAAAAAATTAAACAAATTCATAAAGGATAAAACAATAAAACCAAATAGAAGAAAATATAAAAACAAGAATAATAATAAAAATACACAACTTAAAAACAAGAATATATAAGATAAAAAAAGATAAAAAGTATAAGAATGATATTTTTCTATTTATCTATATACAAATATAGATAAGAAATTTAGTTCTAAATTCTAAAATCTTTTGCACGCCAGGTAGCTCTGGTTATATGTATAGGTATATATACCCGAGGAATTGAACACCTATCCAGATTTTAATACTTATCTCCTCTTCGTGCCGACTAAATAAAAATCCAAAGATGATCCCATATATATATATATATATATATATATATATATATATATATATATATGTGTGTGTGTGTGTGTGTGTGTGTGTGTGTATGTGTGTTTATAATAGTAACGTTTGAACACTATGTCATATGTTTTCTCTATTGTCGTGTGAGGCTTATTCTATTTGTTTTATTATTTCCTAGTTTTCATCTCCGTATTGTTTTTAACCTAATTCTAATTATAAATTTGAACTAGTGAAAAAAAAAATATATATATATATATATATATATAGAGAGAGAGAGAGAGAGAGAGAGAGAGATTAGGTAAAAAAAATCCTTAACTGAAAAATTCATATAATAACCTCATATCTGCTGTCAATCCATTTTTATCAGTCGGATATTTATAATGCAACAACGGCGAGAGGTTGGTTGTTGGTGTTGGTTGTTTTGTTTTACGGCATTTAACCCTTTCGTGCCATTTAATCCCGACTCAAGTCAATTTTGATATATCTTGCTCACTGTACCTGCTGTACCTAACTAGATATTGAATAGGCTCATCATCGCGGCTTAACTTCGGTGACCTAGTGGGAACCGGTACTTTCAGCGTGACTTGACGGTAAGCCCCGGTAGAAAAGTGTATGCACTGCACGGGGAATTATATTGACAATATAATCAAATTGTTCACTGTTGGTAAATATGTGTATCATTCTATCTATCCATTGAGTCTCAAACAATATATTTATGAGGTATTGTAACGAATTCTACAAACTCTTATTCGTCTGAACAGTGTGATCAGAAAATACGCTTTGTCGGCAGTGTTCATGATTAGAGATATTTATCTGTATTGAAACACCTCTCTTAGTTTTTCTTCAAAATGGAAAGCAGTAAAAACACAGAACATAGGAGGGGGGGTTATTCCTCTCGGTATGAAGAACTGCAACATTTATATAAGTGCTGGCGTTGAGTCATGAATTATATTGTTTATTGATGAAATTGAACTTGTGAAAATTTATAAATAAAAACTAACAAAAACATTATCCAACGAACCCGGCAAAAAATGTATAAATCCCGTGAGAAACGAAGGGGAATGAAGGAATCCGAAGGTGCTAGAGAAGGGATGAAAAGGAGACGAAGAAATCAGATAAGTATCAGTAAATCCAGAACCGTTATATATATATATATATATATATATATATATATATATATATATATATATATATATATATATATATATATATATATATATATATATATATATATATATATATATATAATATATATATATATATATATATATATATATATATATATATATATATATATATATATATATATATATATATATATATATATATATATATATATATATATATATATATATATATATATATATATATATATATATATATATATAAAGGAAGGATGAGAGAAATGATGCACATAACTAAAGAGGCAGACGAGGATGGATGAAATCAGGAAGGATAAAAGGGAGATAACTAAAAAAAAATGAGAAAAATCGCTGAAAGGAAATAAATGATTCATATGAAAAGGAAATAAAAGGGAACAAATTACTAATGGAATGAAAGAAAACAACGAAAGATGAGATGCCTAAATCCAAGAAAGGGTATTTTCATGTCGGTGAGTCTTGAAATACGCTGACTGCATCACCTCAAATAAGGAGTTACCTGGGTATGAGACTAAACTTTATCTGATGGTGAACATCCAGTTCTGGAAATCTGGGGTGTGTGGGGCACCCTTCCATTGCGTAATTTCCAGGTTACGTCTAACCCGGAATTATATTACTACTAAGACACATATCTATGGCTCAAGTAGATATGTTTAAAAAAGACTATTCTATTTGATAAGTATTAGAAACAACTTGTATTTAATAGGATATACTTCTGGACATATGGTCTGCAAATACGTAGAGAAAAATTGGAGACAATAATGAATGTCAAATTGTTTGGTGCATGGCTGTCTTTTTTATGTTGTTCTGATTTGCTTATTCTTTCTTCAGAAATAGGCAAGAAATGTGTTGTCAATAGTTTGAAGATCATTTATGTCTGATGTTAACCAGGTTACTATTTTAATATTTCATCACAGTCCCCTGTTTTTAGGTGCGTTTTCTCTTAATTTCTA